>CAWVNO010001185.1:0-45649 GCA_963930645.1 Salticus scenicus | reverse complement strand
AAACTTTAGGCCCGGGGGGCGTTTTTACGCAGACTTTCGGCAGCCGTCCTGCGCTCTCAAAATTTTTCTCGCAGTTTCACATGCCCATCTTCAAACGACGATTCCCAAGCAACTAAAAGAGTCTAACTATCGCAGTAAGTTTCAGAATCTGCGGAATATATTCTAGTTTCATAACAACCGCACCGGAAATTTTGCACGGTGAAACTTTGGGCCCGGGGGGCGTTTTTACGCGGACTTTCGGCAGCCGTCCTGCGCTCTCAAAATTTTTCTCGCAGTTTCACATGCCCATCTTCAAACGACGATTCCCAAGCAACTAAAAGAGTCTAACTATCGCAGTAAGTTTCAGAATCTGCGGAATATATTCTAGTTTCATAACAACCGCACCGGAAATTTTGCACGGTGAAACTTTGGGCCCGGGGGGCGTTTTTACGCGGACTTTCGGCAGCCGTCCTGCGCTCTCAAAATTTTTCTCGCAGTTTCACATGCCCATCTTCAAACGACGATTCCCAAGCAACTAAAAGAGTCTAACTATCGCAATAACTTTCAGAATCTGCGAAATGTATTCTAGTTTCATAATAACATCACCGGGAATTTTGCACGGTAGATAAACTTTAGGCCCGGGGGGCGTTTTTACGCAGACTTTCGGCAGCCGTCCTGCGCTCTCAAAATTTTTCTCGCAGTTTCACATGCCCATCTTCAAACGACGATTCCCAAGCAACTAAAAGAGTCTAACTATCGCAGTAAGTTTCAGAATCTGCGGAATATATTCTAGTTTCATAACAACCGCACCGGAAATTTTGCACGGTGAAACTTTGGGCCCGGGGGGCGTTTTTACGCGGACTTTCGGCAGCCGTCCTGCGCTCTCAAAATTTTTCTCGCAGTTTCACATGCCCATCTTCAAACGACGATTCCCAAGCAACTAAAAGAGTCTAACTATCGCAGTAAGTTTCAGAATCTGCGGAATATATTCTAGTTTCATAACAACCGCACCGGAAATTTTGCACGGTGAAACTTTGGGCCCGGGGGGCGTTTTTACGCGGACTTTCGGCAGCCGTCCTGCGCTCTCAAAATTTTTCTCGCAGTTTCACATGCCCATCTTCAAACGACGATTCCCAAGCAACTAAAAGAGTCTAACTATCGCAATAACTTTCAGAATCTGCGAAATGTATTCTAGTTTCATAATAACATCACCGGGAATTTTGCACGGTGAAACTTTAGGCCCGGGGGGCGTTTTTACGCAGACTTTCGGCAGCCGTCCTGCGCTCTCAAAATTTTTCTCGCAGTTTCACATGCCCATCTTCAAACGACGATTCCCAAGCAACTAAAAGAGTCTAACTATCGCAGTAAGTTTCAGAATCTGCGGAATATATTCTAGTTTCATAACAACCGCACCGGAAATTTTGCACGGTGAAACTTTGGGCCCGGGGGGCGTTTTTACGCGGACTTTCGGCAGCCGTCCTGCGCTCTCAAAATTTTTCTCGCAGTTTCACATGCCCATCTTCAAACGACGATTCCCAAGCAACTAAAAGAGTCTAACTATCGCAGTAAGTTTCAGAATCTGCGGAATATATTCTAGTTTCATAACAACCGCACCGGAAATTTTGCACGGTGAAACTTTGGGCCCGGGGGGCGTTTTTACGCGGACTTTCGGCAGCCGTCCTGCGCTCTCAAAATTTTTCTCGCAGTTTCACATGCCCATCTTCAAACGACGATTCCCAAGCAACTAAAAGAGTCTAACTATCGCAATAACTTTCAGAATCTGCGAAATGTATTCTAGTTTCATAATAACATCACCGGGAATTTTGCACGGTGAAACTTTAGGCCCGGGGGGCGTTTTTACGCAGACTTTCGGCAGCCGTCCTGCGCTCTCAAAATTTTTCTCGCAGTTTCACATGCCCATCTTCAAACGACGATTCCCAAGCAACTAAAAGAGTCTAACTATCGCAGTAAGTTTCAGAATCTGCGGAATATATTCTAGTTTCATAACAACCGCACCGGAAATTTTGCACGGTGAAACTTTGGGCCCGGGGGGCGTTTTTACGCGGACTTTCGGCAGCCGTCCTGCGCTCTCAAAATTTTTCTCGCAGTTTCACATGCCCATCTTCAAACGACGATTCCCAAGCAACTAAAAGAGTCTAACTATCGCAGTAAGTTTCAGAATCTGCGGAATATATTCTAGTTTCATAACAACCGCACCGGAAATTTTGCACGGTGAAACTTTGGGCCCGGGGGGCGTTTTTACGCGGACTTTCGGCAGCCGTCCTGCGCTCTCAAAATTTTTCTCGCAGTTTCACATGCCCATCTTCAAACGACGATTCCCAAGCAACTAAAAGAGTCTAACTATCGCAATAACTTTCAGAATCTGCGAAATGTATTCTAGTTTCATAATAACATCACCGGGAATTTTGCACGGTGAAACTTTAGGCCCGGGGGGCGTTTTTACGCAGACTTTCGGCAGCCGTCCTGCGCTCTCAAAATTTTTCTCGCAGTTTCACATGCCCATCTTCAAACGACGATTCCCAAGCAACTAAAAGAGTCTAACTATCGCAGTAAGTTTCAGAATCTGCGGAATATATTCTAGTTTCATAACAACCGCACCGGAAATTTTGCACGGTGAAACTTTGGGCCCGGGGGGCGTTTTTACGCGGACTTTCGGCAGCCGTCCTGCGCTCTCAAAATTTTTCTCGCAGTTTCACATGCCCATCTTCAAACGACGATTCCCAAGCAACTAAAAGAGTCTAACTATCGCAGTAAGTTTCAGAAATCTGCGGAATATATTCTAGTTTCATAACAACCGCACCGGAAATTTTGCACGGTGAAACTTTGGGCCCGGGGGGCGTTTTTACGCGGACTTTCGGCAGCCGTCCTGCGCTCTCAAAATTTTTCTCGCAGTTTCACATGCCCATCTTCAAACGACGATTCCCAAGCAACTAAAAGAGTCTAACTATCGCAATAACTTTCAGAATCTGCGAAATGTATTCTAGTTTCATAATAACATCACCGGGAATTTTGCACGGTGAAACTTTAGGCCCGGGGGGCGTTTTTACGCAGACTTTCGGCAGCCGTCCTGCGCTCTCAAAATTTTTCTCGCAGTTTCACATGCCCATCTTCAAACGACGATTCCCAAGCAACTAAAAGAGTCTAACTATCGCAGTAAGTTTCAGAATCTGCGGAATATATTCTAGTTTCATAACAACCGCACCGGAAATTTTGCACGGTGAAACTTTGGGCCCGGGGGGCGTTTTTACGCGGACTTTCGGCAGCCGTCCTGCGCTCTCAAAATTTTTCTCGCAGTTTCACATGCCCATCTTCAAACGACGATTCCCAAGCAACTAAAAGAGTCTAACTATCGCAGTAAGTTTCAGAATCTGCGGAATATATTCTAGTTTCATAACAACCGCACCGGAAATTTTGCACGGTGAAACTTTGGGCCCGGGGGGCGTTTTTACGCGGACTTTCGGCAGCCGTCCTGCGCTCTCAAAATTTTTCTCGCAGTTTCACATGCCCATCTTCAAACGACGATTCCCAAGCAACTAAAAGAGTCTAACTATCGCAATAACTTTCAGAATCTGCGAAATGTATTCTAGTTTCATAATAACATCACCGGGAATTTTGCACGGTGAAACTTTAGGCCCGGGGGGCGTTTTTACGCAGACTTTCGGCAGCCGTCCTGCGCTCTCAAAATTTTTCTCGCAGTTTCACATGCCCATCTTCAAACGACGATTCCCAAGCAACTAAAAGAGTCTAACTATCGCAGTAAGTTTCAGAATCTGCGGAATATATTCTAGTTTCATAACAACCGCACCGGAAATTTTGCACGGTGAAACTTTGGGCCCGGGGGGCGTTTTTACGCGGACTTTCGGCAGCCGTCCTGCGCTCTCAAAATTTTTCTCGCAGTTTCACATGCCCATCTTCAAACGACGATTCCCAAGCAACTAAAAGAGTCTAACTATCGCAGTAAGTTTCAGAATCTGCGGAATATATTCTAGTTTCATAACAACCGCACCGGAAATTTTGCACGGTGAAACTTTGGGCCCGGGGGGCGTTTTTACGCGGACTTTCGGCAGCCGTCCTGCGCTCTCAAAATTTTTCTCGCAGTTTCACATGCCCATCTTCAAACGACGATTCCCAAGCAACTAAAAGAGTCTAACTATCGCAATAACTTTCAGAATCTGCGAAATGTATTCTAGTTTCATAATAACATCACCGGGAATTTTGCACGGTGAAACTTTAGGCCCGGGGGGCGTTTTTACGCAGACTTTCGGCAGCCGTCCTGCGCTCTCAAAATTTTTCTCGCAGTTTCACATGCCCATCTTCAAACGACGATTCCCAAGCAACTAAAAGAGTCTAACTATCGCAGTAAGTTTCAGAATCTGCGGAATATATTCTAGTTTCATAACAACCGCACCGGAAATTTTGCACGGTGAAACTTTGGGCCCGGGGGGCGTTTTTACGCGGACTTTCGGCAGCCGTCCTGCGCTCTCAAAATTTTTCTCGCAGTTTCACATGCCCATCTTCAAACGACGATTCCCAAGCAACTAAAAGAGTCTAACTATCGCAGTAAGTTTCAGAATCTGCGGAATATATTCTAGTTTCATAACAACCGCACCGGAAATTTTGCACGGTGAAACTTTGGGCCCGGGGGGCGTTTTTACGCGGACTTTCGGCAGCCGTCCTGCGCTCTCAAAATTTTTCTCGCAGTTTCACATGCCCATCTTCAAACGACGATTCCCAAGCAACTAAAAGAGTCTAACTATCGCAATAACTTTCAGAATCTGCGAAATGTATTCTAGTTTCATAATAACATCACCGGGAATTTTGCACGGTGAAACTTTAGGCCCGGGGGGCGTTTTTACGCAGACTTTCGGCAGCCGTCCTGCGCTCTCAAAATTTTTCTCGCAGTTTCACATGCCCATCTTCAAACGACGATTCCCAAGCAACTAAAAGAGTCTAACTATCGCAGTAAGTTTCAGAATCTGCGGAATATATTCTAGTTTCATAACAACCGCACCGGAAATTTTGCACGGTGAAACTTTGGGCCCGGGGGGCGTTTTTACGCGGACTTTCGGCAGCCGTCCTGCGCTCTCAAAATTTTTCTCGCAGTTTCACATGCCCATCTTCAAACGACGATTCCCAAGCAACTAAAAGAGTCTAACTATCGCAGTAAGTTTCAGAATCTGCGGAATATATTCTAGTTTCATAACAACCGCACCGGAAATTTTGCACGGTGAAACTTTGGGCCCGGGGGGCGTTTTTACGCGGACTTTCGGCAGCCGTCCTGCGCTCTCAAAATTTTTCTCGCAGTTTCACATGCCCATCTTCAAACGACGATTCCCAAGCAACTAAAAGAGTCTAACTATCGCAATAACTTTCAGAATCTGCGAAATGTATTCTAGTTTCATAATAACATCACCGGGAATTTTGCACGGTGAAACTTTAGGCCCGGGGGGCGTTTTTACGCAGACTTTCGGCAGCCGTCCTGCGCTCTCAAAATTTTTCTCGCAGTTTCACATGCCCATCTTCAAACGACGATTCCCAAGCAACTAAAAGAGTCTAACTATCGCAGTAAGTTTCAGAATCTGCGGAATATATTCTAGTTTCATAACAACCGCACCGGAAATTTTGCACGGTGAAACTTTGGGCCCGGGGGGCGTTTTTACGCGGACTTTCGGCAGCCGTCCTGCGCTCTCAAAATTTTTCTCGCAGTTTCACATGCCCATCTTCAAACGACGATTCCCAAGCAACTAAAAGAGTCTAACTATCGCAGTAAGTTTCAGAATCTGCGGAATATATTCTAGTTTCATAACAACCGCACCGGAAATTTTGCACGGTGAAACTTTGGGCCCGGGGGGCGTTTTTACGCGGACTTTCGGCAGCCGTCCTGCGCTCTCAAAATTTTTCTCGCAGTTTCACATGCCCATCTTCAAACGACGATTCCCAAGCAACTAAAAGAGTCTAACTATCGCAATAACTTTCAGAATCTGCGAAATGTATTCTAGTTTCATAATAACATCACCGGGAATTTTGCACGGTGAAACTTTAGGCCCGGGGGGCGTTTTTACGCAGACTTTCGGCAGCCGTCCTGCGCTCTCAAAATTTTTCTCGCAGTTTCACATGCCCATCTTCAAACGACGATTCCCAAGCAACTAAAAGAGTCTAACTATCGCAGTAAGTTTCAGAATCTGCGGAATATATTCTAGTTTCATAACAACCGCACCGGAAATTTTGCACGGTGAAACTTTGGGCCCGGGGGGCGTTTTTACGCGGACTTTCGGCAGCCGTCCTGCGCTCTCAAAATTTTTCTCGCAGTTTCACATGCCCATCTTCAAACGACGATTCCCAAGCAACTAAAAGAGTCTAACTATCGCAGTAAGTTTCAGAATCTGCGGAATATATTCTAGTTTCATAACAACCGCACCGGAAATTTTGCACGGTGAAACTTTGGGCCCGGGGGGCGTTTTTACGCGGACTTTCGGCAGCCGTCCTGCGCTCTCAAAATTTTTCTCGCAGTTTCACATGCCCATCTTCAAACGACGATTCCCAAGCAACTAAAAGAGTCTAACTATCGCAATAACTTTCAGAATCTGCGAAATGTATTCTAGTTTCATAATAACATCACCGGGAATTTTGCACGGTGAAACTTTAGGCCCGGGGGGCGTTTTTACGCAGACTTTCGGCAGCCGTCCTGCGCTCTCAAAATTTTTCTCGCAGTTTCACATGCCCATCTTCAAACGACGATTCCCAAGCAACTAAAAGAGTCTAACTATCGCAGTAAGTTTCAGAATCTGCGGAATATATTCTAGTTTCATAACAACCGCACCGGAAATTTTGCACGGTGAAACTTTGGGCCCGGGGGGCGTTTTTACGCGGACTTTCGGCAGCCGTCCTGCGCTCTCAAAATTTTTCTCGCAGTTTCACATGCCCATCTTCAAACGACGATTCCCAAGCAACTAAAAGAGTCTAACTATCGCAGTAAGTTTCAGAATCTGCGGAATATATTCTAGTTTCATAACAACCGCACCGGAAATTTTGCACGGTGAAACTTTGGGCCCGGGGGGCGTTTTTACGCGGACTTTCGGCAGCCGTCCTGCGCTCTCAAAATTTTTCTCGCAGTTTCACATGCCCATCTTCAAACGACGATTCCCAAGCAACTAAAAGAGTCTAACTATCGCAATAACTTTCAGAATCTGCGAAATGTATTCTAGTTTCATAATAACATCACCGGGAATTTTGCACGGTGAAACTTTAGGCCCGGGGGGCGTTTTTACGCAGACTTTCGGCAGCCGTCCTGCGCTCTCAAAATTTTTCTCGCAGTTTCACATGCCCATCTTCAAACGACGATTCCCAAGCAACTAAAAGAGTCTAACTATCGCAGTAAGTTTCAGAATCTGCGGAATATATTCTAGTTTCATAACAACCGCACCGGAAATTTTGCACGGTGAAACTTTGGGCCCGGGGGGCGTTTTTACGCGGACTTTCGGCAGCCGTCCTGCGCTCTCAAAATTTTTCTCGCAGTTTCACATGCCCATCTTCAAACGACGATTCCCAAGCAACTAAAAGAGTCTAACTATCGCAGTAAGTTTCAGAATCTGCGGAATATATTCTAGTTTCATAACAACCGCACCGGAAATTTTGCACGGTGAAACTTTGGGCCCGGGGGGCGTTTTTACGCGGACTTTCGGCAGCCGTCCTGCGCTCTCAAAATTTTTCTCGCAGTTTCACATGCCCATCTTCAAACGACGATTCCCAAGCAACTAAAAGAGTCTAACTATCGCAATAACTTTCAGAATCTGCGAAATGTATTCTAGTTTCATAATAACATCACCGGGAATTTTGCACGGTGAAACTTTAGGCCCGGGGGGCGTTTTTACGCAGACTTTCGGCAGCCGTCCTGCGCTCTCAAAATTTTTCTCGCAGTTTCACATGCCCATCTTCAAACGACGATTCCCAAGCAACTAAAAGAGTCTAACTATCGCAGTAAGTTTCAGAATCTGCGGAATATATTCTAGTTTCATAACAACCGCACCGGAAATTTTGCACGGTGAAACTTTGGGCCCGGGGGGCGTTTTTACGCGGACTTTCGGCAGCCGTCCTGCGCTCTCAAAATTTTTCTCGCAGTTTCACATGCCCATCTTCAAACGACGATTCCCAAGCAACTAAAAGAGTCTAACTATCGCAGTAAGTTTCAGAATCTGCGGAATATATTCTAGTTTCATAACAACCGCACCGGAAATTTTGCACGGTGAAACTTTGGGCCCGGGGGGCGTTTTTACGCGGACTTTCGGCAGCCGTCCTGCGCTCTCAAAATTTTTCTCGCAGTTTCACATGCCCATCTTCAAACGACGATTCCCAAGCAACTAAAAGAGTCTAACTATCGCAATAACTTTCAGAATCTGCGAAATGTATTCTAGTTTCATAATAACATCACCGGGAATTTTGCACGGTGAAACTTTAGGCCCGGGGGGCGTTTTTACGCAGACTTTCGGCAGCCGTCCTGCGCTCTCAAAATTTTTCTCGCAGTTTCACATGCCCATCTTCAAACGACGATTCCCAAGCAACTAAAAGAGTCTAACTATCGCAGTAAGTTTCAGAATCTGCGGAATATATTCTAGTTTCATAACAACCGCACCGGAAATTTTGCACGGTGAAACTTTGGGCCCGGGGGGCGTTTTTACGCGGACTTTCGGCAGCCGTCCTGCGCTCTCAAAATTTTTCTCGCAGTTTCACATGCCCATCTTCAAACGACGATTCCCAAGCAACTAAAAGAGTCTAACTATCGCAGTAAGTTTCAGAATCTGCGGAATATATTCTAGTTTCATAACAACCGCACCGGAAATTTTGCACGGTGAAACTTTGGGCCCGGGGGGCGTTTTTACGCGGACTTTCGGCAGCCGTCCTGCGCTCTCAAAATTTTTCTCGCAGTTTCACATGCCCATCTTCAAACGACGATTCCCAAGCAACTAAAAGAGTCTAACTATCGCAATAACTTTCAGAATCTGCGAAATGTATTCTAGTTTCATAATAACATCACCGGGAATTTTGCACGGTGAAACTTTAGGCCCGGGGGGCGTTTTTACGCAGACTTTCGGCAGCCGTCCTGCGCTCTCAAAATTTTTCTCGCAGTTTCACATGCCCATCTTCAAACGACGATTCCCAAGCAACTAAAAGAGTCTAACTATCGCAGTAAGTTTCAGAATCTGCGGAATATATTCTAGTTTCATAACAACCGCACCGGAAATTTTGCACGGTGAAACTTTGGGCCCGGGGGGCGTTTTTACGCGGACTTTCGGCAGCCGTCCTGCGCTCTCAAAATTTTTCTCGCAGTTTCACATGCCCATCTTCAAACGACGATTCCCAAGCAACTAAAAGAGTCTAACTATCGCAGTAAGTTTCAGAATCTGCGGAATATATTCTAGTTTCATAACAACCGCACCGGAAATTTTGCACGGTGAAACTTTGGGCCCGGGGGGCGTTTTTACGCGGACTTTCGGCAGCCGTCCTGCGCTCTCAAAATTTTTCTCGCAGTTTCACATGCCCATCTTCAAACGACGATTCCCAAGCAACTAAAAGAGTCTAACTATCGCAATAACTTTCAGAATCTGCGAAATGTATTCTAGTTTCATAATAACATCACCGGGAATTTTGCACGGTGAAACTTTAGGCCCGGGGGGCGTTTTTACGCAGACTTTCGGCAGCCGTCCTGCGCTCTCAAAATTTTTCTCGCAGTTTCACATGCCCATCTTCAAACGACGATTCCCAAGCAACTAAAAGAGTCTAACTATCGCAGTAAGTTTCAGAATCTGCGGAATATATTCTAGTTTCATAACAACCGCACCGGAAATTTTGCACGGTGAAACTTTGGGCCCGGGGGGCGTTTTTACGCGGACTTTCGGCAGCCGTCCTGCGCTCTCAAAATTTTTCTCGCAGTTTCACATGCCCATCTTCAAACGACGATTCCCAAGCAACTAAAAGAGTCTAACTATCGCAGTAAGTTTCAGAATCTGCGGAATATATTCTAGTTTCATAACAACCGCACCGGAAATTTTGCACGGTGAAACTTTGGGCCCGGGGGGCGTTTTTACGCGGACTTTCGGCAGCCGTCCTGCGCTCTCAAAATTTTTCTCGCAGTTTCACATGCCCATCTTCAAACGACGATTCCCAAGCAACTAAAAGAGTCTAACTATCGCAATAACTTTCAGAATCTGCGAAATGTATTCTAGTTTCATAATAACATCACCGGGAATTTTGCACGGTGAAACTTTAGGCCCGGGGGGCGTTTTTACGCAGACTTTCGGCAGCCGTCCTGCGCTCTCAAAATTTTTCTCGCAGTTTCACATGCCCATCTTCAAACGACGATTCCCAAGCAACTAAAAGAGTCTAACTATCGCAGTAAGTTTCAGAATCTGCGGAATATATTCTAGTTTCATAACAACCGCACCGGAAATTTTGCACGGTGAAACTTTGGGCCCGGGGGGCGTTTTTACGCGGACTTTCGGCAGCCGTCCTGCGCTCTCAAAATTTTTCTCGCAGTTTCACATGCCCATCTTCAAACGACGATTCCCAAGCAACTAAAAGAGTCTAACTATCGCAGTAAGTTTCAGAATCTGCGGAATATATTCTAGTTTCATAACAACCGCACCGGAAATTTTGCACGGTGAAACTTTGGGCCCGGGGGGCGTTTTTACGCGGACTTTCGGCAGCCGTCCTGCGCTCTCAAAATTTTTCTCGCAGTTTCACATGCCCATCTTCAAACGACGATTCCCAAGCAACTAAAAGAGTCTAACTATCGCAATAACTTTCAGAATCTGCGAAATGTATTCTAGTTTCATAATAACATCACCGGGAATTTTGCACGGTGAAACTTTAGGCCCGGGGGGCGTTTTTACGCAGACTTTCGGCAGCCGTCCTGCGCTCTCAAAATTTTTCTCGCAGTTTCACATGCCCATCTTCAAACGACGATTCCCAAGCAACTAAAAGAGTCTAACTATCGCAGTAAGTTTCAGAATCTGCGGAATATATTCTAGTTTCATAACAACCGCACCGGAAATTTTGCACGGTGAAACTTTGGGCCCGGGGGGCGTTTTTACGCGGACTTTCGGCAGCCGTCCTGCGCTCTCAAAATTTTTCTCGCAGTTTCACATGCCCATCTTCAAACGACGATTCCCAAGCAACTAAAAGAGTCTAACTATCGCAGTAAGTTTCAGAATCTGCGGAATATATTCTAGTTTCATAACAACCGCACCGGAAATTTTGCACGGTGAAACTTTGGGCCCGGGGGGCGTTTTTACGCGGACTTTCGGCAGCCGTCCTGCGCTCTCAAAATTTTTCTCGCAGTTTCACATGCCCATCTTCAAACGACGATTCCCAAGCAACTAAAAGAGTCTAACTATCGCAATAACTTTCAGAATCTGCGAAATGTATTCTAGTTTCATAATAACATCACCGGGAATTTTGCACGGTGAAACTTTAGGCCCGGGGGGCGTTTTTACGCAGACTTTCGGCAGCCGTCCTGCGCTCTCAAAATTTTTCTCGCAGTTTCACATGCCCATCTTCAAACGACGATTCCCAAGCAACTAAAAGAGTCTAACTATCGCAGTAAGTTTCAGAATCTGCGGAATATATTCTAGTTTCATAACAACCGCACCGGAAATTTTGCACGGTGAAACTTTGGGCCCGGGGGGCGTTTTTACGCGGACTTTCGGCAGCCGTCCTGCGCTCTCAAAATTTTTCTCGCAGTTTCACATGCCCATCTTCAAACGACGATTCCCAAGCAACTAAAAGAGTCTAACTATCGCAGTAAGTTTCAGAATCTGCGGAATATATTCTAGTTTCATAACAACCGCACCGGAAATTTTGCACGGTGAAACTTTGGGCCCGGGGGGCGTTTTTACGCGGACTTTCGGCAGCCGTCCTGCGCTCTCAAAATTTTTCTCGCAGTTTCACATGCCCATCTTCAAACGACGATTCCCAAGCAACTAAAAGAGTCTAACTATCGCAATAACTTTCAGAATCTGCGAAATGTATTCTAGTTTCATAATAACATCACCGGGAATTTTGCACGGTGAAACTTTAGGCCCGGGGGGCGTTTTTACGCAGACTTTCGGCAGCCGTCCTGCGCTCTCAAAATTTTTCTCGCAGTTTCACATGCCCATCTTCAAACGACGATTCCCAAGCAACTAAAAGAGTCTAACTATCGCAGTAAGTTTCAGAATCTGCGGAATATATTCTAGTTTCATAACAACCGCACCGGAAATTTTGCACGGTGAAACTTTGGGCCCGGGGGGCGTTTTTACGCGGACTTTCGGCAGCCGTCCTGCGCTCTCAAAATTTTTCTCGCAGTTTCACATGCCCATCTTCAAACGACGATTCCCAAGCAACTAAAAGAGTCTAACTATCGCAGTAAGTTTCAGAATCTGCGGAATATATTCTAGTTTCATAACAACCGCACCGGAAATTTTGCACGGTGAAACTTTGGGCCCGGGGGGCGTTTTTACGCGGACTTTCGGCAGCCGTCCTGCGCTCTCAAAATTTTTCTCGCAGTTTCACATGCCCATCTTCAAACGACGATTCCCAAGCAACTAAAAGAGTCTAACTATCGCAATAACTTTCAGAATCTGCAAAATGTATTCTAGTTTCATAATAACATCACCGGGAATTTTGCACGGTGAAACTTTAGGCCCGGGGGGCGTTTTTACGCAGACTTTCGGCAGCCGTCCTGCGCTCTCAAAATTTTTCTCGCAGTTTCACATGCCCATCTTCAAACGACGATTCCCAAGCAACTAAAAGAGTCTAACTATCGCAGTAAGTTTCAGAATCTGCGGAATATATTCTAGTTTCATAACAACCGCACCGGAAATTTTGCACGGTGAAACTTTGGGCCCGGGGGGCGTTTTTACGCGGACTTTCGGCAGCCGTCCTGCGCTCTCAAAATTTTTCTCGCAGTTTCACATGCCCATCTTCAAACGACGATTCCCAAGCAACTAAAAGAGTCTAACTATCGCAGTAAGTTTCAGAATCTGCGGAATATATTCTAGTTTCATAACAACCGCACCGGAAATTTTGCACGGTGAAACTTTGGGCCCGGGGGGCGTTTTTACGCGGACTTTCGGCAGCCGTCCTGCGCTCTCAAAATTTTTCTCGCAGTTTCACATGCCCATCTTCAAACGACGATTCCCAAGCAACTAAAAGAGTCTAACTATCGCAATAACTTTCAGAATCTGCGAAATGTATTCTAGTTTCATAATAACATCACCGGGAATTTTGCACGGTGAAACTTTAGGCCCGGGGGGCGTTTTTACGCAGACTTTCGGCAGCCGTCCTGCGCTCTCAAAATTTTTCTCGCAGTTTCACATGCCCATCTTCAAACGACGATTCCCAAGCAACTAAAAGAGTCTAACTATCGCAGTAAGTTTCAGAATCTGCGGAATATATTCTAGTTTCATAACAACCGCACCGGAAATTTTGCACGGTGAAACTTTGGGCCCGGGGGGCGTTTTTACGCGGACTTTCGGCAGCCGTCCTGCGCTCTCAAAATTTTTCTCGCAGTTTCACATGCCCATCTTCAAACGACGATTCCCAAGCAACTAAAAGAGTCTAACTATCGCAGTAAGTTTCAGAATCTGCGGAATATATTCTAGTTTCATAACAACCGCACCGGAAATTTTGCACGGTGAAACTTTGGGCCCGGGGGGCGTTTTTACGCGGACTTTCGGCAGCCGTCCTGCGCTCTCAAAATTTTTCACGCAGTTTCACATGCCCATCTTCAAACGACGATTCCCAAGCAACTAAAAGAGTCTAACTATCGCAATAACTTTCAGAATCTGCGAAATGTATTCTAGTTTCATAATAACATCACCGGGAATTTTGCACGGTGAAACTTTAGGCCCGGGGGGCGTTTTTACGCAGACTTTCGGCAGCCGTCCTGCGCTCTCAAAATTTTTCTCGCAGTTTCACACGCCCATCTTCAAACGACGATTCCCAAGCAACTAAAAGAGTCTAACTATCGCAGTAAGTTTCAGAATCTGCGGAATATATTCTAGTTTCATAACAACCGCACCGGAAATTTTGCACGGTGAAACTTTGGGCCCGGGGGGCGTTTTTACGCGGACTTTCGGCAGCCGTCCTGCGCTCTCAAAATTTTTCTCGCAGTTTCACATGCCCATCTTCAAACGACGATTCCCAAGCAACTAAAAGAGTCTAACTATCGCAGTAAGTTTCAGAATCTGCGGAATATATTCTAGTTTCATAACAACCGCACCGGAAATTTTGCACGGTGAAACTTTGGGCCCGGGGGGCGTTTTTACGCGGACTTTCGGCAGCCGTCCTGCGCTCTCAAAATTTTTCTCGCAGTTTCACATGCCCATCTTCAAACGACGATTCCCAAGCAACTAAAAGAGTCTAACTATCGCAATAACTTTCAGAATCTGCGAAATGTATTCTAGTTTCATAATAACATCACCGGGAATTTTGCACGGTGAAACTTTAGGCCCGGGGGGCGTTTTTACGCAGACTTTCGGCAGCCGTCCTGCGCTCTCAAAATTTTTCTCGCAGTTTCACATGCCCATCTTCAAACGACGATTCCCAAGCAACTAAAAGAGTCTAACTATCGCAGTAAGTTTCAGAATCTGCGGAATATATTCTAGTTTCATAACAACCGCACCGGAAATTTTGCACGGTGAAACTTTGGGCCCGGGGGGCGTTTTTACGCGGACTTTCGGCAGCCGTCCTGCGCTCTCAAAATTTTTCTCGCAGTTTCACATGCCCATCTTCAAACGACGATTCCCAAGCAACTAAAAGAGTCTAACTATCGCAGTAAGTTTCAGAATCTGCGGAATATATTCTAGTTTCATAACAACCGCACCGGAAATTTTGCACGGTGAAACTTTGGGCCCGGGGGGCGTTTTTACGCGGACTTTCGGCAGCCGTCCTGCGCTCTCAAAATTTTTCTCGCAGTTTCACATGCCCATCTTCAAACGACGATTCCCAAGCAACTAAAAGAGTCTAACTATCGCAATAACTTTCAGAATCTGCGAAATGTATTCTAGTTTCATAATAACATCACCGGGAATTTTGCACGGTGAAACTTTAGGCCCGGGGGGCGTTTTTACGCAGACTTTCGGCAGCCGTCCTGCGCTCTCAAAATTTTTCTCGCAGTTTCACATGCCCATCTTCAAACGACGATTCCCAAGCAACTAAAAGAGTCTAACTATCGCAGTAAGTTTCAGAATCTGCGGAATATATTCTAGTTTCATAACAACCGCACCGGAAATTTTGCACGGTGAAACTTTGGGCCCGGGGGGCGTTTTTACGCGGACTTTCGGCAGCCGTCCTGCGCTCTCAAAATTTTTCTCGCAGTTTCACATGCCCATCTTCAAACGACGATTCCCAAGCAACTAAAAGAGTCTAACTATCGCAGTAAGTTTCAGAATCTGCGGAATATATTCTAGTTTCATAACAACCGCACCGGAAATTTTGCACGGTGAAACTTTGGGCCCGGGGGGCGTTTTTACGCGGACTTTCGGCAGCCGTCCTGCGCTCTCAAAATTTTTCTCGCAGTTTCACATGCCCATCTTCAAACGACGATTCCCAAGCAACTAAAAGAGTCTAACTATCGCAATAACTTTCAGAATCTGCGAAATGTATTCTAGTTTCATAATAACATCACCGGGAATTTTGCACGGTGAAACTTTAGGCCCGGGGGGCGTTTTTACGCAGACTTTCGGCAGCCGTCCTGCGCTCTCAAAATTTTTCTCGCAGTTTCACATGCCCATCTTCAAACGACGATTCCCAAGCAACTAAAAGAGTCTAACTATCGCAGTAAGTTTCAGAATCTGCGGAATATATTCTAGTTTCATAACAACCGCACCGGAAATTTTGCACGGTGAAACTTTGGGCCCGGGGGGCGTTTTTACGCGGACTTTCGGCAGCCGTCCTGCGCTCTCAAAATTTTTCTCGCAGTTTCACATGCCCATCTTCAAACGACGATTCCCAAGCAACTAAAAGAGTCTAACTATCGCAGTAAGTTTCAGAATCTGCGGAATATATTCTAGTTTCATAACAACCGCACCGGAAATTTTGCACGGTGAAACTTTGGGCCCGGGGGGCGTTTTTACGCGGACTTTCGGCAGCCGTCCTGCGCTCTCAAAATTTTTCTCGCAGTTTCACATGCCCATCTTCAAACGACGATTCCCAAGCAACTAAAAGAGTCTAACTATCGCAATAACTTTCAGAATCTGCGAAATGTATTCTAGTTTCATAATAACATCACCGGGAATTTTGCACGGTGAAACTTTAGGCCCGGGGGGCGTTTTTACGCAGACTTTCGGCAGCCGTCCTGCGCTCTCAAAATTTTTCTCGCAGTTTCACATGCCCATCTTCAAACGACGATTCCCAAGCAACTAAAAGAGTCTAACTATCGCAGTAAGTTTCAGAATCTGCGGAATATATTCTAGTTTCATAACAACCGCACCGGAAATTTTGCACGGTGAAACTTTGGGCCCGGGGGGCGTTTTTACGCGGACTTTCGGCAGCCGTCCTGCGCTCTCAAAATTTTTCTCGCAGTTTCACATGCCCATCTTCAAACGACGATTCCCAAGCAACTAAAAGAGTCTAACTATCGCAGTAAGTTTCAGAATCTGCGGAATATATTCTAGTTTCATAACAACCGCACCGGAAATTTTGCACGGTGAAACTTTGGGCCCGGGGGGCGTTTTTACGCGGACTTTCGGCAGCCGTCCTGCGCTCTCAAAATTTTTCTCGCAGTTTCACATGCCCATCTTCAAACGACGATTCCCAAGCAACTAAAAGAGTCTAACTATCGCAATAACTTTCAGAATCTGCGAAATGTATTCTAGTTTCATAATAACATCACCGGGAATTTTGCACGGTGAAACTTTAGGCCCGGGGGGCGTTTTTACGCAGACTTTCGGCAGCCGTCCTGCGCTCTCAAAATTTTTCTCGCAGTTTCACATGCCCATCTTCAAACGACGATTCCCAAGCAACTAAAAGAGTCTAACTATCGCAGTAAGTTTCAGAATCTGCGGAATATATTCTAGTTTCATAACAACCGCACCGGAAATTTTGCACGGTGAAACTTTGGGCCCGGGGGGCGTTTTTACGCGGACTTTCGGCAGCCGTCCTGCGCTCTCAAAATTTTTCTCGCAGTTTCACATGCCCATCTTCAAACGACGATTCCCAAGCAACTAAAAGAGTCTAACTATCGCAGTAAGTTTCAGAATCTGCGGAATATATTCTAGTTTCATAACAACCGCACCGGAAATTTTGCACGGTGAAACTTTGGGCCCGGGGGGCGTTTTTACGCGGACTTTCGGCAGCCGTCCTGCGCTCTCAAAATTTTTCTCGCAGTTTCACATGCCCATCTTCAAACGACGATTCCCAAGCAACTAAAAGAGTCTAACTATCGCAATAACTTTCAGAATCTGCGAAATGTATTCTAGTTTCATAATAACATCACCGGGAATTTTGCACGGTGAAACTTTAGGCCCGGGGGGCGTTTTTACGCAGACTTTCGGCAGCCGTCCTGCGCTCTCAAAATTTTTCTCGCAGTTTCACATGCCCATCTTCAAACGACGATTCCCAAGCAACTAAAAGAGTCTAACTATCGCAGTAAGTTTCAGAATCTGCGGAATATATTCTAGTTTCATAACAACCGCACCGGAAATTTTGCACGGTGAAACTTTGGGCCCGGGGGGCGTTTTTACGCGGACTTTCGGCAGCCGTCCTGCGCTCTCAAAATTTTTCTCGCAGTTTCACATGCCCATCTTCAAACGACGATTCCCAAGCAACTAAAAGAGTCTAACTATCGCAGTAAGTTTCAGAATCTGCGGAATATATTCTAGTTTCATAACAACCGCACCGGAAATTTTGCACGGTGAAACTTTGGGCCCGGGGGGCGTTTTTACGCGGACTTTCGGCAGCCGTCCTGCGCTCTCAAAATTTTTCTCGCAGTTTCACATGCCCATCTTCAAACGACGATTCCCAAGCAACTAAAAGAGTCTAACTATCGCAATAACTTTCAGAATCTGCGAAATGTATTCTAGTTTCATAATAACATCACCGGGAATTTTGCACGGTGAAACTTTAGGCCCGGGGGGCGTTTTTACGCAGACTTTCGGCAGCCGTCCTGCGCTCTCAAAATTTTTCTCGCAGTTTCACATGCCCATCTTCAAACGACGATTCCCAAGCAACTAAAAGAGTCTAACTATCGCAGTAAGTTTCAGAATCTGCGGAATATATTCTAGTTTCATAACAACCGCACCGGAAATTTTGCACGGTGAAACTTTGGGCCCGGGGGGCGTTTTTACGCGGACTTTCGGCAGCCGTCCTGCGCTCTCAAAATTTTTCTCGCAGTTTCACATGCCCATCTTCAAACGACGATTCCCAAGCAACTAAAAGAGTCTAACTATCGCAGTAAGTTTCAGAATCTGCGGAATATATTCTAGTTTCATAACAACCGCACCGGAAATTTTGCACGGTGAAACTTTGGGCCCGGGGGGCGTTTTTACGCGGACTTTCGGCAGCCGTCCTGCGCTCTCAAAATTTTTCTCGCAGTTTCACATGCCCATCTTCAAACGACGATTCCCAAGCAACTAAAAGAGTCTAACTATCGCAATAACTTTCAGAATCTGCGAAATGTATTCTAGTTTCATAATAACATCACCGGGAATTTTGCACGGTGAAACTTTAGGCCCGGGGGGCGTTTTTACGCAGACTTTCGGCAGCCGTCCTGCGCTCTCAAAATTTTTCTCGCAGTTTCACATGCCCATCTTCAAACGACGATTCCCAAGCAACTAAAAGAGTCTAACTATCGCAGTAAGTTTCAGAATCTGCGGAATATATTCTAGTTTCATAACAACCGCACCGGAAATTTTGCACGGTGAAACTTTGGGCCCGGGGGGCGTTTTTACGCGGACTTTCGGCAGCCGTCCTGCGCTCTCAAAATTTTTCTCGCAGTTTCACATGCCCATCTTCAAACGACGATTCCCAAGCAACTAAAAGAGTCTAACTATCGCAGTAAGTTTCAGAATCTGCGGAATATATTCTAGTTTCATAACAACCGCACCGGAAATTTTGCACGGTGAAACTTTGGGCCCGGGGGGCGTTTTTACGCGGACTTTCGGCAGCCGTCCTGCGCTCTCAAAATTTTTCTCGCAGTTTCACATGCCCATCTTCAAACGACGATTCCCAAGCAACTAAAAGAGTCTAACTATCGCAATAACTTTCAGAATCTGCGAAATGTATTCTAGTTTCATAATAACATCACCGGGAATTTTGCACGGTGAAACTTTAGGCCCGGGGGGCGTTTTTACGCAGACTTTCGGCAGCCGTCCTGCGCTCTCAAAATTTTTCTCGCAGTTTCACATGCCCATCTTCAAACGACGATTCCCAAGCAACTAAAAGAGTCTAACTATCGCAGTAAGTTTCAGAATCTGCGGAATATATTCTAGTTTCATAACAACCGCACCGGAAATTTTGCACGGTGAAACTTTGGGCCCGGGGGGCGTTTTTACGCGGACTTTCGGCAGCCGTCCTGCGCTCTCAAAATTTTTCTCGCAGTTTCACATGCCCATCTTCAAACGACGATTCCCAAGCAACTAAAAGAGTCTAACTATCGCAGTAAGTTTCAGAATCTGCGGAATATATTCTAGTTTCATAACAACCGCACCGGAAATTTTGCACGGTGAAACTTTGGGCCCGGGGGGCGTTTTTACGCGGACTTTCGGCAGCCGTCCTGCGCTCTCAAAATTTTTCTCGCAGTTTCACATGCCCATCTTCAAACGACGATTCCCAAGCAACTAAAAGAGTCTAACTATCGCAATAACTTTCAGAATCTGCGAAATGTATTCTAGTTTCATAATAACATCACCGGGAATTTTGCACGGTGAAACTTTAGGCCCGGGGGGCGTTTTTACGCAGACTTTCGGCAGCCGTCCTGCGCTCTCAAAATTTTTCTCGCAGTTTCACATGCCCATCTTCAAACGACGATTCCCAAGCAACTAAAAGAGTCTAACTATCGCAGTAAGTTTCAGAATCTGCGGAATATATTCTAGTTTCATAACAACCGCACCGGAAATTTTGCACGGTGAAACTTTGGGCCCGGGGGGCGTTTTTACGCGGACTTTCGGCAGCCGTCCTGCGCTCTCAAAATTTTTCTCGCAGTTTCACATGCCCATCTTCAAACGACGATTCCCAAGCAACTAAAAGAGTCTAACTATCGCAGTAAGTTTCAGAATCTGCGGAATATATTCTAGTTTCATAACAACCGCACCGGAAATTTTGCACGGTGAAACTTTGGGCCCGGGGGGCGTTTTTACGCGGACTTTCGGCAGCCGTCCTGCGCTCTCAAAATTTTTCTCGCAGTTTCACATGCCCATCTTCAAACGACGATTCCCAAGCAACTAAAAGAGTCTAACTATCGCAATAACTTTCAGAATCTGCGAAATGTATTCTAGTTTCATAATAACATCACCGGGAATTTTGCACGGTGAAACTTTAGGCCCGGGGGGCGTTTTTACGCAGACTTTCGGCAGCCGTCCTGCGCTCTCAAAATTTTTCTCGCAGTTTCACATGCCCATCTTCAAACGACGATTCCCAAGCAACTAAAAGAGTCTAACTATCGCAGTAAGTTTCAGAATCTGCGGAATATATTCTAGTTTCATAACAACCGCACCGGAAATTTTGCACGGTGAAACTTTGGGCCCGGGGGGCGTTTTTACGCGGACTTTCGGCAGCCGTCCTGCGCTCTCAAAATTTTTCTCGCAGTTTCACATGCCCATCTTCAAACGACGATTCCCAAGCAACTAAAAGAGTCTAACTATCGCAGTAAGTTTCAGAATCTGCGGAATATATTCTAGTTTCATAACAACCGCACCGGAAATTTTGCACGGTGAAACTTTGGGCCCGGGGGGCGTTTTTACGCGGACTTTCGGCAGCCGTCCTGCGCTCTCAAAATTTTTCTCGCAGTTTCACATGCCCATCTTCAAACGACGATTCCCAAGCAACTAAAAGAGTCTAACTATCGCAATAACTTTCAGAATCTGCGAAATGTATTCTAGTTTCATAATAACATCACCGGGAATTTTGCACGGTGAAACTTTAGGCCCGGGGGGCGTTTTTACGCAGACTTTCGGCAGCCGTCCTGCGCTCTCAAAATTTTTCTCGCAGTTTCACATGCCCATCTTCAAACGACGATTCCCAAGCAACTAAAAGAGTCTAACTATCGCAGTAAGTTTCAGAATCTGCGGAATATATTCTAGTTTCATAACAACCGCACCGGAAATTTTGCACGGTGAAACTTTGGGCCCGGGGGGCGTTTTTACGCGGACTTTCGGCAGCCGTCCTGCGCTCTCAAAATTTTTCTCGCAGTTTCACATGCCCATCTTCAAACGACGATTCCCAAGCAACTAAAAGAGTCTAACTATCGCAGTAAGTTTCAGAATCTGCGGAATATATTCTAGTTTCATAACAACCGCACCGGAAATTTTGCACGGTGAAACTTTGGGCCCGGGGGGCGTTTTTACGCGGACTTTCGGCAGCCGTCCTGCGCTCTCAAAATTTTTCTCGCAGTTTCACATGCCCATCTTCAAACGACGATTCCCAAGCAACTAAAAGAGTCTAACTATCGCAATAACTTTCAGAATCTGCGAAATGTATTCTAGTTTCATAATAACATCACCGGGAATTTTGCACGGTGAAACTTTAGGCCCGGGGGGCGTTTTTACGCAGACTTTCGGCAGCCGTCCTGCGCTCTCAAAATTTTTCTCGCAGTTTCACATGCCCATCTTCAAACGACGATTCCCAAGCAACTAAAAGAGTCTAACTATCGCAGTAAGTTTCAGAATCTGCGGAATATATTCTAGTTTCATAACAACCGCACCGGAAATTTTGCACGGTGAAACTTTGGGCCCGGGGGGCGTTTTTACGCGGACTTTCGGCAGCCGTCCTGCGCTCTCAAAATTTTTCTCGCAGTTTCACATGCCCATCTTCAAACGACGATTCCCAAGCAACTAAAAGAGTCTAACTATCGCAGTAAGTTTCAGAATCTGCGGAATATATTCTAGTTTCATAACAACCGCACCGGAAATTTTGCACGGTGAAACTTTGGGCCCGGGGGGCGTTTTTACGCGGACTTTCGGCAGCCGTCCTGCGCTCTCAAAATTTTTCTCGCAGTTTCACATGCCCATCTTCAAACGACGATTCCCAAGCAACTAAAAGAGTCTAACTATCGCAATAACTTTCAGAATCTGCGAAATGTATTCTAGTTTCATAATAACATCACCGGGAATTTTGCACGGTGAAACTTTAGGCCCGGGGGGCGTTTTTACGCAGACTTTCGGCAGCCGTCCTGCGCTCTCAAAATTTTTCTCGCAGTTTCACATGCCCATCTTCAAACGACGATTCCCAAGCAACTAAAAGAGTCTAACTATCGCAGTAAGTTTCAGAATCTGCGGAATATATTCTAGTTTCATAACAACCGCACCGGAAATTTTGCACGGTGAAACTTTGGGCCCGGGGGGCGTTTTTACGCGGACTTTCGGCAGCCGTCCTGCGCTCTCAAAATTTTTCTCGCAGTTTCACATGCCCATCTTCAAACGACGATTCCCAAGCAACTAAAAGAGTCTAACTATCGCAGTAAGTTTCAGAATCTGCGGAATATATTCTAGTTTCATAACAACCGCACCGGAAATTTTGCACGGTGAAACTTTGGGCCCGGGGGGCGTTTTTACGCGGACTTTCGGCAGCCGTCCTGCGCTCTCAAAATTTTTCTCGCAGTTTCACATGCCCATCTTCAAACGACGATTCCCAAGCAACTAAAAGAGTCTAACTATCGCAATAACTTTCAGAATCTGCGAAATGTATTCTAGTTTCATAATAACATCACCGGGAATTTTGCACGGTGAAACTTTAGGCCCGGGGGGCGTTTTTACGCAGACTTTCGGCAGCCGTCCTGCGCTCTCAAAATTTTTCTCGCAGTTTCACATGCCCATCTTCAAACGACGATTCCCAAGCAACTAAAAGAGTCTAACTATCGCAGTAAGTTTCAGAATCTGCGGAATATATTCTAGTTTCATAACAACCGCACCGGAAATTTTGCACGGTGAAACTTTGGGCCCGGGGGGCGTTTTTACGCGGACTTTCGGCAGCCGTCCTGCGCTCTCAAAATTTTTCTCGCAGTTTCACATGCCCATCTTCAAACGACGATTCCCAAGCAACTAAAAGAGTCTAACTATCGCAGTAAGTTTCAGAATCTGCGGAATATATTCTAGTTTCATAACAACCGCACCGGAAATTTTGCACGGTGAAACTTTGGGCCCGGGGGGCGTTTTTACGCGGACTTTCGGCAGCCGTCCTGCGCTCTCAAAATTTTTCTCGCAGTTTCACATGCCCATCTTCAAACGACGATTCCCAAGCAACTAAAAGAGTCTAACTATCGCAATAACTTTCAGAATCTGCGAAATGTATTCTAGTTTCATAATAACATCACCGGGAATTTTGCACGGTGAAACTTTAGGCCCGGGGGGCGTTTTTACGCAGACTTTCGGCAGCCGTCCTGCGCTCTCAAAATTTTTCTCGCAGTTTCACATGCCCATCTTCAAACGACGATTCCCAAGCAACTAAAAGAGTCTAACTATCGCAGTAAGTTTCAGAATCTGCGGAATATATTCTAGTTTCATAACAACCGCACCGGAAATTTTGCACGGTGAAACTTTGGGCCCGGGGGGCGTTTTTACGCGGACTTTCGGCAGCCGTCCTGCGCTCTCAAAATTTTTCTCGCAGTTTCACATGCCCATCTTCAAACGACGATTCCCAAGCAACTAAAAGAGTCTAACTATCGCAGTAAGTTTCAGAATCTGCGGAATATATTCTAGTTTCATAACAACCGCACCGGAAATTTTGCACGGTGAAACTTTGGGCCCGGGGGGCGTTTTTACGCGGACTTTCGGCAGCCGTCCTGCGCTCTCAAAATTTTTCTCGCAGTTTCACATGCCCATCTTCAAACGACGATTCCCAAGCAACTAAAAGAGTCTAACTATCGCAATAACTTTCAGAATCTGCGAAATGTATTCTAGTTTCATAATAACATCACCGGGAATTTTGCACGGTGAAACTTTAGGCCCGGGGGGCGTTTTTACGCAGACTTTCGGCAGCCGTCCTGCGCTCTCAAAATTTTTCTCGCAGTTTCACATGCCCATCTTCAAACGACGATTCCCAAGCAACTAAAAGAGTCTAACTATCGCAGTAAGTTTCAGAATCTGCGGAATATATTCTAGTTTCATAACAACCGCACCGGAAATTTTGCACGGTGAAACTTTGGGCCCGGGGGGCGTTTTTACGCGGACTTTCGGCAGCCGTCCTGCGCTCTCAAAATTTTTCTCGCAGTTTCACATGCCCATCTTCAAACGACGATTCCCAAGCAACTAAAAGAGTCTAACTATCGCAGTAAGTTTCAGAATCTGCGGAATATATTCTAGTTTCATAACAACCGCACCGGAAATTTTGCACGGTGAAACTTTGGGCCCGGGGGGCGTTTTTACGCGGACTTTCGGCAGCCGTCCTGCGCTCTCAAAATTTTTCTCGCAGTTTCACATGCCCATCTTCAAACGACGATTCCCAAGCAACTAAAAGAGTCTAACTATCGCAATAACTTTCAGAATCTGCGAAATGTATTCTAGTTTCATAATAACATCACCGGGAATTTTGCACGGTGAAACTTTAGGCCCGGGGGGCGTTTTTACGCAGACTTTCGGCAGCCGTCCTGCGCTCTCAAAATTTTTCTCGCAGTTTCACATGCCCATCTTCAAACGACGATTCCCAAGCAACTAAAAGAGTCTAACTATCGCAGTAAGTTTCAGAATCTGCGGAATATATTCTAGTTTCATAACAACCGCACCGGAAATTTTGCACGGTGAAACTTTGGGCCCGGGGGGCGTTTTTACGCGGACTTTCGGCAGCCGTCCTGCGCTCTCAAAATTTTTCTCGCAGTTTCACATGCCCATCTTCAAACGACGATTCCCAAGCAACTAAAAGAGTCTAACTATCGCAGTAAGTTTCAGAATCTGCGGAATATATTCTAGTTTCATAACAACCGCACCGGAAATTTTGCACGGTGAAACTTTGGGCCCGGGGGGCGTTTTTACGCGGACTTTCGGCAGCCGTCCTGCGCTCTCAAAATTTTTCTCGCAGTTTCACATGCCCATCTTCAAACGACGATTCCCAAGCAACTAAAAGAGTCTAACTATCGCAATAACTTTCAGAATCTGCGAAATGTATTCTAGTTTCATAATAACATCACCGGGAATTTTGCACGGTGAAACTTTAGGCCCGGGGGGCGTTTTTACGCAGACTTTCGGCAGCCGTCCTGCGCTCTCAAAATTTTTCTCGCAGTTTCACATGCCCATCTTCAAACGACGATTCCCAAGCAACTAAAAGAGTCTAACTATCGCAGTAAGTTTCAGAATCTGCGGAATATATTCTAGTTTCATAACAACCGCACCGGAAATTTTGCACGGTGAAACTTTCGGCCCGGGGGGCGTTTTTACGCGGACTTTCGGCAGCCGTCCTGCGCTCTCAAAATTTTTCTCGCAGTTTCACATGCCCATCTTCAAACGACGATTCCCAAGCAACTAAAAGAGTCTAACTATCGCAGTAAGTTTCAGAATCTGCGGAATATATTCTAGTTTCATAACAACCGCACCGGAAATTTTGCACGGTGAAACTTTGGGCCCGGGGGGCGTTTTTACGCGGACTTTCGGCAGCCGTCCTGCGCTCTCAAAATTTTTCTCGCAGTTTCACATGCCCATCTTCAAACGACGATTCCCAAGCAACTAAAAGAGTCTAACTATCGCAATAACTTTCAGAATCTGCGAAATGTATTCTAGTTTCATAATAACATCACCGGGAATTTTGCACGGTGAAACTTTAGGCCCGGGGGGCGTTTTTACGCAGACTTTCGGCAGCCGTCCTGCGCTCTCAAAATTTTTCTCGCAGTTTCACATGCCCATCTTCAAACGACGATTCCCAAGCAACTAAAAGAGTCTAACTATCGCAGTAAGTTTCAGAATCTGCGGAATATATTCTAGTTTCATAACAACCGCACCGGAAATTTTGCACGGTGAAACTTTGGGCCCGGGGGGCGTTTTTACGCGGACTTTCGGCAGCCGTCCTGCGCTCTCAAAATTTTTCTCGCAGTTTCACATGCCCATCTTCAAACGACGATTCCCAAGCAACTAAAAGAGTCTAACTATCGCAGTAAGTTTCAGAATCTGCGGAATATATTCTAGTTTCATAACAACCGCACCGGAAATTTTGCACGGTGAAACTTTGGGCCCGGGGGGCGTTTTTACGCGGACTTTCGGCAGCCGTCCTGCGCTCTCAAAATTTTTCTCGCAGTTTCACATGCCCATCTTCAAACGACGATTCCCAAGCAACTAAAAGAGTCTAACTATCGCAATAACTTTCAGAATCTGCGAAATGTATTCTAGTTTCATAATAACATCACCGGGAATTTTGCACGGTGAAACTTTAGGCCCGGGGGGCGTTTTTACGCAGACTTTCGGCAGCCGTCCTGCGCTCTCAAAATTTTTCTCGCAGTTTCACATGCCCATCTTCAAACGACGATTCCCAAGCAACTAAAAGAGTCTAACTATCGCAGTAAGTTTCAGAATCTGCGGAATATATTCTAGTTTCATAACAACCGCACCGGAAATTTTGCACGGTGAAACTTTGGGCCCGGGGGGCGTTTTTACGCGGACTTTCGGCAGCCGTCCTGCGCTCTCAAAATTTTTCTCGCAGTTTCACATGCCCATCTTCAAACGACGATTCCCAAGCAACTAAAAGAGTCTAACTATCGCAGTAAGTTTCAGAATCTGCGGAATATATTCTAGTTTCATAACAACCGCACCGGAAATTTTGCACGGTGAAACTTTGGGCCCGGGGGGCGTTTTTACGCGGACTTTCGGCAGCCGTCCTGCGCTCTCAAAATTTTTCTCGCAGTTTCACATGCCCATCTTCAAACGACGATTCCCAAGCAACTAAAAGAGTCTAACTATCGCAATAACTTTCAGAATCTGCGAAATGTATTCTAGTTTCATAATAACATCACCGGGAATTTTGCACGGTGAAACTTTAGGCCCGGGGGGCGTTTTTACGCAGACTTTCGGCAGCCGTCCTGCGCTCTCAAAATTTTTCTCGCAGTTTCACATGCCCATCTTCAAACGACGATTCCCAAGCAACTAAAAGAGTCTAACTATCGCAGTAAGTTTCAGAATCTGCGGAATATATTCTAGTTTCATAACAACCGCACCGGAAATTTTGCACGGTGAAACTTTGGGCCCGGGGGGCGTTTTTACGCGGACTTTCGGCAGCCGTCCTGCGCTCTCAAAATTTTTCTCGCAGTTTCACATGCCCATCTTCAAACGACGATTCCCAAGCAACTAAAAGAGTCTAACTATCGCAGTAAGTTTCAGAATCTGCGGAATATATTCTAGTTTCATAACAACCGCACCGGAAATTTTGCACGGTGAAACTTTGGGCCCGGGGGGCGTTTTTACGCGGACTTTCGGCAGCCGTCCTGCGCTCTCAAAATTTTTCTCGCAGTTTCACATGCCCATCTTCAAACGACGATTCCCAAGCAACTAAAAGAGTCTAACTATCGCAATAACTTTCAGAATCTGCGAAATGTATTCTAGTTTCATAATAACATCACCGGGAATTTTGCACGGTGAAACTTTAGGCCCGGGGGGCGTTTTTACGCAGACTTTCGGCAGCCGTCCTGCGCTCTCAAAATTTTTCTCGCAGTTTCACATGCCCATCTTCAAACGACGATTCCCAAGCAACTAAAAGAGTCTAACTATCGCAGTAAGTTTCAGAATCTGCGGAATATATTCTAGTTTCATAACAACCGCACCGGAAATTTTGCACGGTGAAACTTTGGGCCCGGGGGGCGTTTTTACGCGGACTTTCGGCAGCCGTCCTGCGCTCTCAAAATTTTTCTCGCAGTTTCACATGCCCATCTTCAAACGACGATTCCCAAGCAACTAAAAGAGTCTAACTATCGCAGTAAGTTTCAGAATCTGCGGAATATATTCTAGTTTCATAACAACCGCACCGGAAATTTTGCACGGTGAAACTTTGGGCCCGGGGGGCGTTTTTACGCGGACTTTCGGCAGCCGTCCTGCGCTCTCAAAATTTTTCTCGCAGTTTCACATGCCCATCTTCAAACGACGATTCCCAAGCAACTAAAAGAGTCTAACTATCGCAATAACTTTCAGAATCTGCGAAATGTATTCTAGTTTCATAATAACATCACCGGGAATTTTGCACGGTGAAACTTTAGGCCCGGGGGGCGTTTTTACGCAGACTTTCGGCAGCCGTCCTGCGCTCTCAAAATTTTTCTCGCAGTTTCACATGCCCATCTTCAAACGACGATTCCCAAGCAACTAAAAGAGTCTAACTATCGCAGTAAGTTTCAGAATCTGCGGAATATATTCTAGTTTCATAACAACCGCACCGGAAATTTTGCACGGTGAAACTTTGGGCCCGGGGGGCGTTTTTACGCGGACTTTCGGCAGCCGTCCTGCGCTCTCAAAATTTTTCTCGCAGTTTCACATGCCCATCTTCAAACGACGATTCCCAAGCAACTAAAAGAGTCTAACTATCGCAGTAAGTTTCAGAATCTGCGGAATATATTCTAGTTTCATAACAACCGCACCGGAAATTTTGCACGGTGAAACTTTGGGCCCGGGGGGCGTTTTTACGCGGACTTTCGGCAGCCGTCCTGCGCTCTCAAAATTTTTCTCGCAGTTTCACATGCCCATCTTCAAACGACGATTCCCAAGCAACTAAAAGAGTCTAACTATCGCAATAACTTTCAGAATCTGCGAAATGTATTCTAGTTTCATAATAACATCACCGGGAATTTTGCACGGTGAAACTTTAGGCCCGGGGGGCGTTTTTTACGCAGACTTTCGGCGGCCGTCCTGCGCTCTCAAAATTTTTCTCGCAGTTTCACATGCCCATCTTCAAACGACGATTCCCAAGCAACTAAAAGAGTCTAACTATCGCAGTAAGTTTCAGAATCTGCGGAATATATTCTAGTTTCATAACAACCGCACCGGAAATTTTGCACGGTGAAACTTTGGGCCCGGGGGGCGTTTTTACGCGGACTTTCGGCAGCCGTCCTGCGCTCTCAAAATTTTTCTCGCAGTTTCACATGCCCATCTTCAAACGACGATTCCCAAGCAACTAAAAGAGTCTAACTATCGCAGTAAGTTTCAGAATCTGCGGAATATATTCTAGTTTCATAACAACCGCACCGGAAATTTTGCACGGTGAAACTTTGGGCCCGGGGGGCGTTTTTACGCGGACTTTCGGCAGCCGTCCTGCGCTCTCAAAATTTTTCTCGCAGTTTCACATGCCCATCTTCAAACGACGATTCCCAAGCAACTAAAAGAGTCTAACTATCGCAATAACTTTCAGAATCTGCGAAATGTATTCTAGTTTCATAATAACATCACCGGGAATTTTGCACGGTGAAACTTTAGGCCCGGGGGGCGTTTTTACGCAGACTTTCGGCAGCCGTCCTGCGCTCTCAAAATTTTTCTCGCAGTTTCACATGCCCATCTTCAAACGACGATTCCCAAGCAACTAAAAGAGTCTAACTATCGCAGTAAGTTTCAGAATCTGCGGAATATATTCTAGTTTCATAACAACCGCACCGGAAATTTTGCACGGTGAAACTTTGGGCCCGGGGGGCGTTTTTACGCGGACTTTCGGCAGCCGTCCTGCGCTCTCAAAATTTTTCTCGCAGTTTCACATGCCCATCTTCAAACGACGATTCCCAAGCAACTAAAAGAGTCTAACTATCGCAGTAAGTTTCAGAATCTGCGGAATATATTCTAGTTTCATAACAACCGCACCGGAAATTTTGCACGGTGAAACTTTGGGCCCGGGGGGCGTTTTTACGCGGACTTTCGGCAGCCGTCCTGCGCTCTCAAAATTTTTCTCGCAGTTTCACATGCCCATCTTCAAACGACGATTCCCAAGCAACTAAAAGAGTCTAACTATCGCAATAACTTTCAGAATCTGCGAAATGTATTCTAGTTTCATAATAACATCACCGGGAATTTTGCACGGTGAAACTTTAGGCCCGGGGGGCGTTTTTACGCAGACTTTCGGCAGCCGTCCTGCGCTCTCAAAATTTTTCTCGCAGTTTCACATGCCCATCTTCAAACGACGATTCCCAAGCAACTAAAAGAGTCTAACTATCGCAGTAAGTTTCAGAATCTGCGGAATATATTCTAGTTTCATAACAACCGCACCGGAAATTTTGCACGGTGAAACTTTGGGCCCGGGGGGCGTTTTTACGCGGACTTTCGGCAGCCGTCCTGCGCTCTCAAAATTTTTCTCGCAGTTTCACATGCCCATCTTCAAACGACGATTCCCAAGCAACTAAAAGAGTCTAACTATCGCAGTAAGTTTCAGAATCTGCGGAATATATTCTAGTTTCATAACAACCGCACCGGAAATTTTGCACGGTGAAACTTTGGGCCCGGGGGGCGTTTTTACGCGGACTTTCGGCAGCCGTCCTGCGCTCTCAAAATTTTTCTCGCAGTTTCACATGCCCATCTTCAAACGACGATTCCCAAGCAACTAAAAGAGTCTAACTATCGCAATAACTTTCAGAATCTGCGAAATGTATTCTAGTTTCATAATAACATCACCGGGAATTTTGCACGGTGAAACTTTAGGCCCGGGGGGCGTTTTTACGCAGACTTTCGGCAGCCGTCCTGCGCTCTCAAAATTTTTCTCGCAGTTTCACATGCCCATCTTCAAACGACGATTCCCAAGCAACTAAAAGAGTCTAACTATCGCAGTAAGTTTCAGAATCTGCGGAATATATTCTAGTTTCATAACAACCGCACCGGAAATTTTGCACGGTGAAACTTTGGGCCCGGGGGGCGTTTTTACGCGGACTTTCGGCAGCCGTCCTGCGCTCTCAAAATTTTTCTCGCAGTTTCACATGCCCATCTTCAAACGACGATTCCCAAGCATTTAAAAGAGTCTAACTATCGCAGTAAGTTTCAGAATCTGCGGAATATATTCTAGTTTCATAACAACCGCACCGGAAATTTTGCACGGTGAAACTTTGGGCCCGGGGGGCGTTTTTACGCGGACTTTCGGCAGCCGTCCTGCGCTCTCAAAATTTTTCTCGCAGTTTCACATGCCCATCTTCAAACGACGATTCCCAAGCAACTAAAAGAGTCTAACTATCGCAATAACTTTCAGAATCTGCGAAATGTATTCTAGTTTCATAATAACATCACCGGGAATTTTGCACGGTGAAACTTTAGGCCCGGGGGGCGTTTTTACGCAGACTTTCGGCAGCCGTCCTGCGCTCTCAAAATTTTTCTCGCAGTTTCACATGCCCATCTTCAAACGACGATTCCCAAGCAACTAAAAGAGTCTAACTATCGCAATAACTTTCAGAATCTGCGAAATGTATTCTAGTTTCATAATAACATCACCGGGAATTTTGCACGGTGAAACTTTAGGCCCGGGGGGCGTTTTTACGCAGACTTTCGGCAGCCGTCCTGCGCTCTCAAAATTTTTCTCGCAGTTTCACATGCCCATCTTCAAACGACGATTCCCAAGCAACTAAAAGAGTCTAACTATCGCAGTAAGTTTCAGAATCTGCGGAATATATTCTAGTTTCATAACAACCGCACCGGAAATTTTGCACGGTGAAACTTTGGGCCCGGGGGGCGTTTTTACGCGGACTTTCGGCAGCCGTCCTGCGCTCTCAAAATTTTTCTCGCAGTTTCACATGCCCATCTTCAAACGACGATTCCCAAGCAACTAAAAGAGTCTAACTATCGCAGTAAGTTTCAGAATCTGCGGAATATATTCTAGTTTCATAACAACCGCACCGGAAATTTTGCACGGTGAAACTTTGGGCCCGGGGGGCGTTTTTACGCGGACTTTCGGCAGCCGTCCTGCGCTCTCAAAATTTTTCTCGCAGTTTCACATGCCCATCTTCAAACGACGATTCCCAAGCAACTAAAAGAGTCTAACTATCGCAATAACTTTCAGAATCTGCGAAATGTATTCTAGTTTCATAATAACATCACCGGGAATTTTGCACGGTGAAACTTTAGGCCCGGGGGGCGTTTTTACGCAGACTTTCGGCAGCCGTCCTGCGCTCTCAAAATTTTTCTCGCAGTTTCACATGCCCATCTTCAAACGACGATTCCCAAGCAACTAAAAGAGTCTAACTATCGCAGTAAGTTTCAGAATCTGCGGAATATATTCTAGTTTCATAACAACCGCACCGGAAATTTTGCACGGTGAAACTTTGGGCCCGGGGGGCGTTTTTACGCGGACTTTCGGCAGCCGTCCTGCGCTCTCAAAATTTTTCTCGCAGTTTCACATGCCCATCTTCAAACGACGATTCCCAAGCAACTAAAAGAGTCTAACTATCGCAGTAAGTTTCAGAATCTGCGGAATATATTCTAGTTTCATAACAACCGCACCGGAAATTTTGCACGGTGAAACTTTGGGCCCGGGGGGCGTTTTTACGCGGACTTTCGGCAGCCGTCCTGCGCTCTCAAAATTTTTCTCGCAGTTTCACATGCCCATCTTCAAACGACGATTCCCAAGCAACTAAAAGAGTCTAACTATCGCAATAACTTTCAGAATCTGCGAAATGTATTCTAGTTTCATAATAACATCACCGGGAATTTTGCACGGTGAAACTTTAGGCCCGGGGGGCGTTTTTACGCAGACTTTCGGCAGCCGTCCTGCGCTCTCAAAATTTTTCTCGCAGTTTCACATGCCCATCTTCAAACGACGATTCCCAAGCAACTAAAAGAGTCTAACTATCGCAGTAAGTTTCAGAATCTGCGGAATATATTCTAGTTTCATAACAACCGCACCGGAAATTTTGCACGGTGAAACTTTGGGCCCGGGGGGCGTTTTTACGCGGACTTTCGGCAGCCGTCCTGCGCTCTCAAAATTTTTCTCGCAGTTTCACATGCCCATCTTCAAACGACGATTCCCAAGCAACTAAAAGAGTCTAACTATCGCAGTAAGTTTCAGAATCTGCGGAATATATTCTAGTTTCATAACAACCGCACCGGAAATTTTGCACGGTGAAACTTTGGGCCCGGGGGGCGTTTTTACGCGGACTTTCGGCAGCCGTCCTGCGCTCTCAAAATTTTTCTCGCAGTTTCACATGCCCATCTTCAAACGACGATTCCCAAGCAACTAAAAGAGTCTAACTATCGCAATAACTTTCAGAATCTGCGAAATGTATTCTAGTTTCATAATAACATCACCGGGAATTTTGCACGGTGAAACTTTAGGCCCGGGGGGCGTTTTTACGCAGACTTTCGGCAGCCGTCCTGCGCTCTCAAAATTTTTCTCGCAGTTTCACATGCCCATCTTCAAACGACGATTCCCAAGCAACTAAAAGAGTCTAACTATCGCAGTAAGTTTCAGAATCTGCGGAATATATTCTAGTTTCATAACAACCGCACCGGAAATTTTGCACGGTGAAACTTTGGGCCCGGGGGGCGTTTTTACGCGGACTTTCGGCAGCCGTCCTGCGCTCTCAAAATTTTTCTCGCAGTTTCACATGCCCATCTTCAAACGACGATTCCCAAGCAACTAAAAGAGTCTAACTATCGCAGTAAGTTTCAGAATCTGCGGAATATATTCTAGTTTCATAACAACCGCACCGGAAATTTTGCACGGTGAAACTTTGGGCCCGGGGGGCGTTTTTACGCGGACTTTCGGCAGCCGTCCTGCGCTCTCAAAATTTTTCTCGCAGTTTCACATGCCCATCTTCAAACGACGATTCCCAAGCAACTAAAAGAGTCTAACTATCGCAATAACTTTCAGAATCTGCGAAATGTATTCTAGTTTCATAATAACATCACCGGGAATTTTGCACGGTGAAACTTTAGGCCCGGGGGGCGTTTTTACGCAGACTTTCGGCAGCCGTCCTGCGCTCTCAAAATTTTTCTCGCAGTTTCACATGCCCATCTTCAAACGACGATTCCCAAGCAACTAAAAGAGTCTAACTATCGCAGTAAGTTTCAGAATCTGCGGAATATATTCTAGTTTCATAACAACCGCACCGGAAATTTTGCACGGTGAAACTTTGGGCCCGGGGGGCGTTTTTACGCGGACTTTCGGCAGCCGTCCTGCGCTCTCAAAATTTTTCTCGCAGTTTCACATGCCCATCTTCAAACGACGATTCCCAAGCAACTAAAAGAGTCTAACTATCGCAATAACTTTCAGAATCTGCGAAATGTATTCTAGTTTCATAATAACATCACCGGGAATTTTGCACGGTGAAACTTTAGGCCCGGGGGGCGTTTTTACGCAGACTTTCGGCAGCCGTCCTGCGCTCTCAAAATTTTTCTCGCAGTTTCACATGCCCATCTTCAAACGACGATTCCCAAGCAACTAAAAGAGTCTAACTATCGCAGTAAGTTTCAGAATCTGCGGAATATATTCTAGTTTCATAACAACCGCACCGGAAATTTTGCACGGTGAAACTTTGGGCCCGGGGGGCGTTTTTACGCGGACTTTCGGCAGCCGTCCTGCGCTCTCAAAATTTTTCTCGCAGTTTCACATGCCCATCTTCAAACGACGATTCCCAAGCAACTAAAAGAGTCTAACTATCGCAGTAAGTTTCAGAATCTGCGGAATATATTCTAGTTTCATAACAACCGCACCGGAAATTTTGCACGGTGAAACTTTGGGCCCGGGGGGCGTTTTTACGCGGACTTTCGGCAGCCGTCCTGCGCTCTCAAAATTTTTCTCGCAGTTTCACATGCCCATCTTCAAACGACGATTCCCAAGCAACTAAAAGAGTCTAACTATCGCAATAACTTTCAGAATCTGCGAAATGTATTCTAGTTTCATAATAACATCACCGGGAATTTTGCACGGTGAAACTTTAGGCCCGGGGGGCGTTTTTACGCAGACTTTCGGCAGCCGTCCTGCGCTCTCAAAATTTTTCTCGCAGTTTCACATGCCCATCTTCAAACGACGATTCCCAAGCAACTAAAAGAGTCTAACTATCGCAGTAAGTTTCAGAATCTGCGGAATATATTCTAGTTTCATAACAACCGCACCGGAAATTTTGCACGGTGAAACTTTGGGCCCGGGGGGCGTTTTTACGCGGACTTTCGGCAGCCGTCCTGCGCTCTCAAAATTTTTCTCGCAGTTTCACATGCCCATCTTCAAACGACGATTCCCAAGCAACTAAAAGAGTCTAACTATCGCAGTAAGTTTCAGAATCTGCGGAATATATTCTAGTTTCATAACAACCGCACCGGAAATTTTGCACGGTGAAACTTTGGGCCCGGGGGGCGTTTTTACGCGGACTTTCGGCAGCCGTCCTGCGCTCTCAAAATTTTTCTCGCAGTTTCACATGCCCATCTTCAAACGACGATTCCCAAGCAACTAAAAGAGTCTAACTATCGCAATAACTTTCAGAATCTGCGAAATGTATTCTAGTTTCATAATAACATCACCGGGAATTTTGCACGGTGAAACTTTAGGCCCGGGGGGCGTTTTTACGCAGACTTTCGGCGGCCGTCCTGCGCTCTCAAAATTTTTCTCGCAGTTTCACATGCCCATCTTCAAACGACGATTCCCAAGCAACTAAAAGAGTCTAACTATCGCAGTAAGTTTCAGAATCTGCGGAATATATTCTAGTTTCATAACAACCGCACCGGAAATTTTGCACGGTGAAACTTTGGGCCCGGGGGGCGTTTTTACGCGGACTTTCGGCAGCCGTCCTGCGCTCTCAAAATTTTTCTCGCAGTTTCACATGCCCATCTTCAAACGACGATTCCCAAGCAACTAAAAGAGTCTAACTATCGCAGTAAGTTTCAGAATCTGCGGAATATATTCTAGTTTCATAACAACCGCACCGGAAATTTTGCACGGTGAAACTTTGGGCCCGGGGGGCGTTTTTACGCGGACTTTCGGCAGCCGTCCTGCGCTCTCAAAATTTTTCTCGCAGTTTCACATGCCCATCTTCAAACGACGATTCCCAAGCAACTAAAAGAGTCTAACTATCGCAATAACTTTCAGAATCTGCGAAATGTATTCTAGTTTCATAATAACATCACCGGGAATTTTGCACGGTGAAACTTTAGGCCCGGGGGGCGTTTTTACGCAGACTTTCGGCAGCCGTCCTGCGCTCTCAAAATTTTTCTCGCAGTTTCACATGCCCATCTTCCGATTCCCAAGCAACTAAAAGAGTCTAACTATCGCAGTAAGTTTCAGAATCTGCGGAATATATTCTAGTTTCATAACAACCGCACCGGAAATTTTGCACGGTGAAACTTTGGGCCCGGGGGGCGTTTTTACGCGGACTTTCGGCAGCCGTCCTGCGCTCTCAAAATTTTTCTCGCAGTTTCACATGCCCATCTTCAAACGACGATTCCCAAGCAACTAAAAGAGTCTAACTATCGCAGTAAGTTTCAGAATCTGCGGAATATATTCTAGTTTCATAACAACCGCACCGGAAATTTTGCACGGTGAAACTTTGGGCCCGGGGGGCGTTTTTACGCGGACTTTCGGCAGCCGTCCTGCGCTCTCAAAATTTTTCTCGCAGTTTCACATGCCCATCTTCAAACGACGATTCCCAAGCAACTAAAAGAGTCTAACTATCGCAATAACTTTCAGAATCTGCGAAATGTATTCTAGTTTCATATCATAATAACATCACCGGGAATTTTGCACGGTGAAACTTTAGGCCCGGGGGGCGTTTTTACGCAGACTTTCGGCAGCCGTCCTGCGCTCTCAAAATTTTTCTCGCAGTTTCACATGCCCATCTTCAAACGACGATTCCCAAGCAACTAAAAGAGTCTAACTATCGCAGTAAGTTTCAGAATCTGCGGAATATATTCTAGTTTCATAACAACCGCACCGGAAATTTTGCACGGTGAAACTTTGGGCCCGGGGGGCGTTTTTACGCGGACTTTCGGCAGCCGTCCTGCGCTCTCAAAATTTTTCTCGCAGTTTCACATGCCCATCTTCAAACGACGATTCCCAAGCAACTAAAAGAGTCTAACTATCGCAGTAAGTTTCAGAATCTGCGGAATATATTCTAGTTTCATAACAACCGCACCGGAAATTTTGCACGGTGAAACTTTGGGCCCGGGGGGCGTTTTTACGCGGACTTTCGGCAGCCGTCCTGCGCTCTCAAAATTTTTCTCGCAGTTTCACATGCCCATCTTCAAACGACGATTCCCAAGCAACTAAAAGAGTCTAACTATCGCAATAACTTTCAGAATCTGCGAAATGTATTCTAGTTTCATAATAACATCACCGGGAATTTTGCACGGTGAAACTTTAGGCCCGGGGGGCGTTTTTACGCAGACTTTCGGCAGCCGTCCTGCGCTCTCAAAATTTTTCTCGCAGTTTCACATGCCCATCTTCAAACGACGATTCCCAAGCAACTAAAAGAGTCTAACTATCGCAGTAAGTTTCAGAATCTGCGGAATATATTCTAGTTTCATAACAACCGCACCGGAAATTTTGCACGGTGAAACTTTGGGCCCGGGGGCGTTTTTACGCGGACTTTCGGCAGCCGTCCTGCGCTCTCAAAATTTTTCTCGCAGTTTCACATGCCCATCTTCAAACGACGATTCCCAAGCAACTAAAAGAGTCTAACTATCGCAGTAAGTTTCAGAATCTGCGGAATATATTCTAGTTTCATAACAACCGCACCGGAAATTTTGCACGGTGAAACTTTGGGCCCGGGGGGCGTTTTTACGCGGACTTTCGGCAGCCGTCCTGCGCTCTCAAAATTTTTCTCGCAGTTTCACATGCCCATCTTCAAACGACGATTCCCAAGCAACTAAAAGAGTCTAACTATCGCAATAACTTTCAGAATCTGCGAAATGTATTCTAGTTTCATAATAACATCACCGGGAATTTTGCACGGTGAAACTTTAGGCCCGGGGGGCGTTTTTACGCAGACTTTCGGCAGCCGTCCTGCGCTCTCAAAATTTTTCTCGCAGTTTCACATGCCCATCTTCAAACGACGATTCCCAAGCAACTAAAAGAGTCTAACTATCGCAGTAAGTTTCAGAATCTGCGGAATATATTCTAGTTTCATAACAACCGCACCGGAAATTTTGCACGGTGAAACTTTGGGCCCGGGGGGCGTTTTTACGCGGACTTTCGGCAGCCGTCCTGCGCTCTCAAAATTTTTCTCGCAGTTTCACATGCCCATCTTCAAACGACGATTCCCAAGCAACTAAAAGAGTCTAACTATCGCAGTAAGTTTCAGAATCTGCGGAATATATTCTAGTTTCATAACAACCGCACCGGAAATTTTGCACGGTGAAACTTTGGGCCCGGGGGGCGTTTTTACGCGGACTTTCGGCAGCCGTCCTGCGCTCTCAAAATTTTTCTCGCAGTTTCACATGCCCATCTTCAAACGACGATTCCCAAGCAACTAAAAGAGTCTAACTATCGCAATAACTTTCAGAATCTGCGAAATGTATTCTAGTTTCATAATAACATCACCGGGAATTTTGCACGGTGAAACTTTAGGCCCGGGGGGCGTTTTTACGCAGACTTTCGGCAGCCGTCCTGCGCTCTCAAAATTTTTCTCGCAGTTTCACATGCCCATCTTCAAACGACGATTCCCAAGCAACTAAAAGAGTCTAACTATCGCAGTAAGTTTCAGAATCTGCGGAATATATTCTAGTTTCATAACAACCGCACCGGAAATTTTGCACGGTGAAACTTTGGGCCCGGGGGGCGTTTTTACGCGGACTTTCGGCAGCCGTCCTGCGCTCTCAAAATTTTTCTCGCAGTTTCACATGCCCATCTTCAAACGACGATTCCCAAGCAACTAAAAGAGTCTAACTATCGCAGTAAGTTTCAGAATCTGCGGAATATATTCTAGTTTCATAACAACCGCACCGGAAATTTTGCACGGTGAAACTTTGGGCCCGGGGGGCGTTTTTACGCGGACTTTCGGCAGCCGTCCTGCGCTCTCAAAATTTTTCTCGCAGTTTCACATGCCCATCTTCAAACGACGATTCCCAAGCAACTAAAAGAGTCTAACTATCGCAATAACTTTCAGAATCTGCGAAATGTATTCTAGTTTCATAATAACATCACCGGGAATTTTGCACGGTGAAACTTTAGGCCCGGGGGGCGTTTTTACGCAGACTTTCGGCAGCCGTCCTGCGCTCTCAAAATTTTTCTCGCAGTTTCACATGCCCATCTTCAAACGACGATTCCCAAGCAACTAAAAGAGTCTAACTATCGCAGTAAGTTTCAGAATCTGCGGAATATATTCTAGTTTCATAACAACCGCACCGGAAATTTTGCACGGTGAAACTTTGGGCCCGGGGGGCGTTTTTACGCGGACTTTCGGCAGCCGTCCTGCGCTCTCAAAATTTTTCTCGCAGTTTCACATGCCCATCTTCAAACGACGATTCCCAAGCAACTAAAAGAGTCTAACTATCGCAGTAAGTTTCAGAATCTGCGGAATATATTCTAGTTTCATAACAACCGCACCGGAAATTTTGCACGGTGAAACTTTGGGCCCGGGGGGCGTTTTTACGCGGACTTTCGGCAGCCGTCCTGCGCTCTCAAAATTTTTCTCGCAGTTTCACATGCCCATCTTCAAACGACGATTCCCAAGCAACTAAAAGAGTCTAACTATCGCAATAACTTTCAGAATCTGCGAAATGTATTCTAGTTTCATAATAACATCACCGGGAATTTTGCACGGTGAAACTTTAGGCCCGGGGGGCGTTTTTACGCAGACTTTCGGCAGCCGTCCTGCGCTCTCAAAATTTTTCTCGCAGTTTCACATGCCCATCTTCAAACGACGATTCCCAAGCAACTAAAAGAGTCTAACTATCGCAGTAAGTTTCAGAATCTGCGGAATATATTCTAGTTTCATAACAACCGCACCGGAAATTTTGCACGGTGAAACTTTGGGCCCGGGGGGCGTTTTTACGCGGACTTTCGGCAGCCGTCCTGCGCTCTCAAAATTTTTCTCGCAGTTTCACATGCCCATCTTCAAACGACGATTCCCAAGCAACTAAAAGAGTCTAACTATCGCAGTAAGTTTCAGAATCTGCGGAATATATTCTAGTTTCATAACAACCGCACCGGAAATTTTGCACGGTGAAACTTTGGGCCCGGGGGGCGTTTTTACGCGGACTTTCGGCAGCCGTCCTGCGCTCTCAAAATTTTTCTCGCAGTTTCACATGCCCATCTTCAAACGACGATTCCCAAGCAACTAAAAGAGTCTAACTATCGCAATAACTTTCAGAATCTGCGAAATGTATTCTAGTTTCATAATAACATCACCGGGAATTTTGCACGGTGAAACTTTAGGCCCGGGGGGCGTTTTTACGCAGACTTTCGGCAGCCGTCCTGCGCTCTCAAAATTTTTCTCGCAGTTTCACATGCCCATCTTCAAACGACGATTCCCAAGCAACTAAAAGAGTCTAACTATCGCAGTAAGTTTCAGAATCTGCGGAATATATTCTAGTTTCATAACAACCGCACCGGAAATTTTGCACGGTGAAACTTTGGGCCCGGGGGGCGTTTTTACGCGGACTTTCGGCAGCCGTCCTGCGCTCTCAAAATTTTTCTCGCAGTTTCACATGCCCATCTTCAAACGACGATTCCCAAGCAACTAAAAGAGTCTAACTATCGCAGTAAGTTTCAGAATCTGCGGAATATATTCTAGTTTCATAACAACCGCACCGGAAATTTTGCACGGTGAAACTTTGGGCCCGGGGGGCGTTTTTACGCGGACTTTCGGCAGCCGTCCTGCGCTCTCAAAATTTTTCTCGCAGTTTCACATGCCCATCTTCAAACGACGATTCCCAAGCAACTAAAAGAGTCTAACTATCGCAATAACTTTCAGAATCTGCGAAATGTATTCTAGTTTCATAATAACATCACCGGGAATTTTGCACGGTGAAACTTTAGGCCCGGGGGGCGTTTTTACGCAGACTTTCGGCAGCCGTCCTGCGCTCTCAAAATTTTTCTCGCAGTTTCACATGCCCATCTTCAAACGACGATTCCCAAGCAACTAAAAGAGTCTAACTATCGCAGTAAGTTTCAGAATCTGCGGAATATATTCTAGTTTCATAACAACCGCACCGGAAATTTTGCACGGTGAAACTTTGGGCCCGGGGGGCGTTTTTACGCGGACTTTCGGCAGCCGTCCTGCGCTCTCAAAATTTTTCTCGCAGTTTCACATGCCCATTCAAACGACGATTCCCAAGCAACTAAAAGAGTCTAACTATCGCAGTAAGTTTCAGAATCTGCGGAATATATTCTAGTTTCATAACAACCGCACCGGAAATTTTGCACGGTGAAACTTTGGGCCCGGGGGGCGTTTTTACGCGGACTTTCGGCAGCCGTCCTGCGCTCTCAAAATTTTTCTCGCAGTTTCACATGCCCATCTTCAAACGACGATTCCCAAGCAACTAAAAGAGTCTAACTATCGCAATAACTTTCAGAATCTGCGAAATGTATTCTAGTTTCATAATAACATCACCGGGAATTTTGCACGGTGAAACTTTAGGCCCGGGGGGCGTTTTTACGCAGACTTTCGGCAGCCGTCCTGCGCTCTCAAAATTTTTCTCGCAGTTTCACATGCCCATCTTCAAACGACGATTCCCAAGCAACTAAAAGAGTCTAACTATCGCAGTAAGTTTCAGAATCTGCGGAATATATTCTAGTTTCATAACAACCGCACCGGAAATTTTGCACGGTGAAACTTTGGGCCCGGGGGGCGTTTTTACGCGGACTTTCGGCAGCCGTCCTGCGCTCTCAAAATTTTTCTCGCAGTTTCACATGCCCATCTTCAAACGACGATTCCCAAGCAACTAAAAGAGTCTAACTATCGCAGTAAGTTTCAGAATCTGCGGAATATATTCTAGTTTCATAACAACCGCACCGGAAATTTTGCACGGTGAAACTTTGGGCCCGGGGGGCGTTTTTACGCGGACTTTCGGCAGCCGTCCTGCGCTCTCAAAATTTTTCTCGCAGTTTCACATGCCCATCTTCAAACGACGATTCCCAAGCAACTAAAAGAGTCTAACTATCGCAATAACTTTCAGAATCTGCGAAATGTATTCTAGTTTCATAATAACATCACCGGGAATTTTGCACGGTGAAACTTTAGGCCCGGGGGGCGTTTTTACGCAGACTTTCGGCAGCCGTCCTGCGCTCTCAAAATTTTTCTCGCAGTTTCACATGCCCATCTTCAAACGACGATTCCCAAGCAACTAAAAGAGTCTAACTATCGCAGTAAGTTTCAGAATCTGCGGAATATATTCTAGTTTCATAACAACCGCACCGGAAATTTTGCACGGTGAAACTTTGGGCCCGGGGGGCGTTTTTACGCGGACTTTCGGCAGCCGTCCTGCGCTCTCAAAATTTTTCTCGCAGTTTCACATGCCCATCTTCAAACGACGATTCCCAAGCAACTAAAAGAGTCTAACTATCGCAGTAAGTTTCAGAATCTGCGGAATATATTCTAGTTTCATAACAACCGCACCGGAAATTTTGCACGGTGAAACTTTGGGCCCGGGGGGCGTTTTTACGCGGACTTTCGGCAGCCGTCCTGCGCTCTCAAAATTTTTCTCGCAGTTTCACATGCCCATCTTCAAACGACGATTCCCAAGCAACTAAAAGAGTCTAACTATCGCAATAACTTTCAGAATCTGCGAAATGTATTCTAGTTTCATAATAACATCACCGGGAATTTTGCACGGTGAAACTTTAGGCCCGGGGGCGTTTTTACGCAGACTTTCGGCAGCCGTCCTGCGCTCTCAAAATTTTTCTCGCAGTTTCACATGCCCATCTTCAAACGACGATTCCCAAGCAACTAAAAGAGTCTAACTATCGCAGTAAGTTTCAGAATCTGCGGAATATATTCTAGTTTCATAACAACCGCACCGGAAATTTTGCACGGTGAAACTTTGGGCCCGGGGGGCGTTTTTACGCGGACTTTCGGCAGCCGTCCTGCGCTCTCAAAATTTTTCTCGCAGTTTCACATGCCCATCTTCAAACGACGATTCCCAAGCAACTAAAAGAGTCTAACTATCGCAGTAAGTTTCAGAATCTGCGGAATATATTCTAGTTTCATAACAACCGCACCGGAAATTTTGCACGGTGAAACTTTGGGCCCGGGGGGCGTTTTTACGCGGACTTTCGGCAGCCGTCCTGCGCTCTCAAAATTTTTCTCGCAGTTTCACATGCCCATCTTCAAACGACGATTCCCAAGCAACTAAAAGAGTCTAACTATCGCAATAACTTTCAGAATCTGCGAAATGTATTCTAGTTTCATAATAACATCACCGGAATTTTGCACGGTGAAACTTTAGGCCCGGGGGGCGTTTTTACGCAGACTTTCGGCAGCCGTCCTGCGCTCTCAAAATTTTTCTCGCAGTTTCACATGCCCATCTTCAAACGACGATTCCCAAGCAACTAAAAGAGTCTAACTATCGCAGTAAGTTTCAGAATCTGCGGAATATATTCTAGTTTCATAACAACCGCACCGGAAATTTTGCACGGTGAAACTTTGGGCCCGGGGGGCGTTTTTACGCGGACTTTCGGCAGCCGTCCTGCGCTCTCAAAATTTTTCTCGCAGTTTCACATGCCCATCTTCAAACGACGATTCCCAAGCAACTAAAAGAGTCTAACTATCGCAGTAAGTTTCAGAATCTGCGGAATATATTCTAGTTTCATAACAACCGCACCGGAAATTTTGCACGGTGAAACTTTGGGCCCGGGGGGCGTTTTTACGCGGACTTTCGGCAGCCGTCCTGCGCTCTCAAAATTTTTCTCGCAGTTTCACATGCCCATCTTCAAACGACGATTCCCAAGCAACTAAAAGAGTCTAACTATCGCAATAACTTTCAGAATCTGCGAAATGTATTCTAGTTTCATAATAACATCACCGGGAATTTTGCACGGTGAAACTTTAGGCCCGGGGGGCGTTTTTACGCAGACTTTCGGCAGCCGTCCTGCGCTCTCAAAATTTTTCTCGCAGTTTCACATGCCCATCTTCAAACGACGATTCCCAAGCAACTAAAAGAGTCTAACTATCGCAGTAAGTTTCAGAATCTGCGGAATATATTCTAGTTTCATAACAACCGCACCGGAAATTTTGCACGGTGAAACTTTGGGCCCGGGGGGCGTTTTTACGCGGACTTTCGGCAGCCGTCCTGCGCTCTCAAAATTTTTCTCGCAGTTTCACATGCCCATCTTCAAACGACGATTCCCAAGCAACTAAAAGAGTCTAACTATCGCAGTAAGTTTCAGAATCTGCGGAATATATTCTAGTTTCATAACAACCGCACCGGAAATTTTGCACGGTGAAACTTTGGGCCCGGGGGGCGTTTTTACGCGGACTTTCGGCAGCCGTCCTGCGCTCTCAAAATTTTTCTCGCAGTTTCACATGCCCATCTTCAAACGACGATTCCCAAGCAACTAAAAGAGTCTAACTATCGCAATAACTTTCAGAATCTGCGAAATGTATTCTAGTTTCATAATAACATCACCGGGAATTTTGCACGGTGAAACTTTAGGCCCGGGGGGCGTTTTTACGCAGACTTTCGGCAGCCGTCCTGCGCTCTCAAAATTTTTCTCGCAGTTTCACATGCCCATCTTCAAACGACGATTCCCAAGCAACTAAAAGAGTCTAACTATCGCAGTAAGTTTCAGAATCTGCGGAATATATTCTAGTTTCATAACAACCGCACCGGAAATTTTGCACGGTGAAACTTTGGGCCCGGGGGGCGTTTTTACGCGGACTTTCGGCAGCCGTCCTGCGCTCTCAAAATTTTTCTCGCAGTTTCACATGCCCATCTTCAAACGACGATTCCCAAGCAACTAAAAGAGTCTAACTATCGCAGTAAGTTTCAGAATCTGCGGAATATATTCTAGTTTCATAACAACCGCACCGGAAATTTTGCACGGTGAAACTTTGGGCCCGGGGGGCGTTTTTACGCGGACTTTCGGCAGCCGTCCTGCGCTCTCAAAATTTTTCTCGCAGTTTCACATGCCCATCTTCAAACGACGATTCCCAAGCAACTAAAAGAGTCTAACTATCGCAATAACTTTCAGAATCTGCGAAATGTATTCTAGTTTCATAATAACATCACCGGGAATTTTGCACGGTGAAACTTTAGGCCCGGGGGGCGTTTTTACGCAGACTTTCGGCAGCCGTCCTGCGCTCTCAAAATTTTTCTCGCAGTTTCACATGCCCATCTTCAAACGACGATTCCCAAGCAACTAAAAGAGTCTAACTATCGCAGTAAGTTTCAGAATCTGCGGAATATATTCTAGTTTCATAACAACCGCACCGGAAATTTTGCACGGTGAAACTTTGGGCCCGGGGGCGTTTTTACGCGGACTTTCGGCAGCCGTCCTGCGCTCTCAAAATTTTTCTCGCAGTTTCACATGCCCATCTTCAAACGACGATTCCCAAGCAACTAAAAGAGTCTAACTATCGCAGTAAGTTTCAGAATCTGCGGAATATATTCTAGTTTCATAACAACCGCACCGGAAATTTTGCACGGTGAAACTTTGGGCCCGGGGGGCGTTT
>CAWVNO010001184.1:42200-90864 GCA_963930645.1 Salticus scenicus | reverse complement strand
TATTTTCAAAATTTCCGGTATGAAAATGAGGCGGGGCTTGAATAAATTATAAAAGTTGGAAACGCTGATCTAATTGCAAAACTTTCCCAGAAAATTGCCAATAGTATCATTATTAAAAAATTCTGGTAGCAATTTCCGGGGTTACAAACACCCCTGTAAGAGCTTTGAATTAACCCATGTTTATGTTTGTTTGGAAACATGATAATAGTTGCAATAAAGACTAAATAGAAACAATAGTGCGACAATATTCAAGCGAAAGCGGATGCCAATACTAATCACTGCATGCTTTTATTTGTGCCAAGAAAAGCGATAACTGTCAAATGTTAGCTTTCTTTCATCCAACTTTTGACTCGTCTGTTGTAACCCCTACGATGTTTTCGTCACGGAAACATTGGCGCTAAAATAAATTCTAAAATTGGTTGTTTGAATAGTTGTTGCGTTTGATAAACCACCTACCAATATAAACTAACGGTGCGAACAATAGCGGTTCCCTCCAAAAGTGGCTATAATTAAATAAAAGATCACGCAATGTCTCCTAATGCAATAAGGTATTTTGAGCATCTGTTACTCAGGAGAGGTGGAACATTATTCCTATTAGTTCTCACGCTAAGGGAAATTACGCAGCAAATTATTAATTATAATACAATGAAGATGAGTACATTGATTTTTATAAAAGACAAAACAGGTGGCATCCTCAAACAGTGACTGGATAAAATATGCTATTTGTCTGAAAGTTAGAAGCACCATTTACAACAATTCGTGTATCGATTGTGAACGACAACTACAATGAGAACAAGAAAACTTTAAAACTATACAAGTGAAAATGAATTATTTTTAATTAAAACGCGTTATCTAGCAAATTAATTTTATTTCGTAATCCTATTTGGGCTTGCTTTTCTATTTCTTCATTTTTAGTACAACAGGACTATTCCTTTCAGACAGCGATTTTGTATTATCGTGATTTTCGGCATTACACTTTGGATTTACCAAGATGCCCGGCAATTTCCAATTTAACCATTTAGTTTTTAAACTATCTTAAAATATTTTGTCAGATCAGTAAAAACTTCTACATTTTTCAAAATCTATTGATAGGTGAGGAATTCATACTTGATTATATGTAAAAATCTATTGCCGATTTCGGTATGCAAGACCATCACCATTCATGAATTGGATGCTTTTGAAAATTTGTTGGCAACGCTTTCTGTTATTGATACTGATATTGATATGATTCTGATATTGATATTCATGGTTTTGATATTGATGATGGTTTCTGAATGTTTGCTAGCGATACCTTCTGAATAAGCATTAATGCCGAATAATTGCTGACGATATCTTCTGTATAAGTATTAATGCTGAATAACTGTTGGCGATATCTTCTATATATATTGATGTTGGCTTCTGAATATTTGTTAGCGATATCTTCTGAATACATATTAGTGACGACTTCTGAATATCTGTTAGTGATATCTTCAGGAAATTTGTGGATTAGTTCTTCTGAATATTTATTGCCAATTTCTTCTGGCTAATTTATTCAATTTTTCTTGCCAATTTCTTCAATTCTTTGACTATTTTTTTTTTTTTTTTAATTAAAATTCTTTATTTCCTATTTTTTGGATTTTCTTTTGCTTCGGGACGATTCTCAGTTATTGCTTGCGTTTATATGGGAGAATAGATTTAAAAAATACCTTGTCGCACTAAATTAAATTCCGTTTACCAAGAATGTATGCAGAATCACCCCACCCCCCCATTTATTTTTCAGATAAAGCTATCATCAGTTGTCCTGTCCTGGCTTTTATGAAGAGTCTCCTAAAACCAGATTCCACCGGCTGAATTTTACATAATTTTTAGCAAAAAAATTTTTAGAAATTTGTTTTAATTTTCTCTTTTATATGCTGAAATTTTTGAATAAAACATTTTACTTATTATATTAAAAAATATATACGTATATGAAATATATGCTTTTATTAGCTTTTAAAATTCGTGCAACTCCTTAAAATAATTTTTTATTCAGTTTTCTTTTGTACAACTGTTTATTTATTTATTTATTTATTTATTTTCATTTCTTCTAAATTGTTTTTTTTTTTTTATAATAAAATAAGAAATATCGGTCTATAAATTAATGCCTTATGGGAAAATTATATAAAATTCGATTAATGTTTCGATAATGAATATTTCATTCAAAGTTTTTGTTCATTTGTTTAAAAATTAGGGGAATACAAAGCATACTCTGAAAATAAACATAAATTCTTGTAACTGACATCTAGAAACCAAACTGGAGCTCTAGTCAAGACAGTTCCATGTCATCCTTATAAATTTTAGTTCCCTTTGCTTGCGAGTTTTTAAAATCCCTATTAGAATTCTAGAGCGTTTTTTTTTGTAGTATGGTGGAGTCAATCTCATTTGAAATTCTCTGCAAATAATTTCGAACACACGAGGCAGGTTTTAGTAACTATAATTTTGTTTTATAGCCCAGTTCTAGAAAATCAAGCGAGAATTTCTCGCAATATAACGGATTCATAATATCTGTAATAATAATTACTGTTTCTCCATCTCGAAGAGTGTTGAGTGGAGATTCTCGATCATTTCGTCTGTTTAAATAATTTGATTACACTATTCGTATAACTAAAAAATCTATATTTCTAGTTTAGGGATTGAGAAAATGACTAATTACACTACGCTTGAAAAAAAAAAAAAAAAAAAAAAAAAGACCCTTGATTAGGACTTGGTGGTACATCGATGTAACGCAAAAATCGATTTATAGCTAAAATCGGCGATTCGGTTTAAAGATTACATCTAATACGAAATTTCGGAATGATGATATTAGACGTTGTAATATGCAGCATCGATTTAGAGATTACATCTGCTATAGAATTGGAAAAATCCGATGTTAGCTAGGCATCAAGTTACCTCGATGCACTTGCGAGTTAAGGAGACTCTCTACTTATTATCTCCGAAAGCCGAAATCAATGTTATTCTATGGGGAATTTTGCCCTGATATAACCCATTAGTTAATACATATTTTTAAACTCCGTTTTCACATTCAGAAAATTCAAAACTGTTAAAAATTTTATCGCTTGCTAAAGATTGATATTTTAAATTTTTAAGATTTAATTTTTAAGCTTAAAAATGCGAAATTTCACATTGTGAAAATTCATATTTTTCAACCTAAAAATAAAATATTAAAAATTTAAAAGATAAAATTCTAGAAAGAGACAAAATTTTTAACAGTTGCGAATTTCCTGAATGTGAAAACGGAATTTAAAAATATTTATCAGTTAATGAGTTATGTGGGGGCAAAATTCTCCATAGAATAACATTGGCTTTAGCTACTGGAAACGATAAGTAGAGAGTCCTCTTAATGCATCAAAGGAAGTTTTGTCGATTTAGAGAAAAAGATTTAACAATGAGTGCAAAAGACGTCTTACAATTTAGCGTAACAGGAATTGTCCTACGTGCCGGCGTTTCGTTTCAAATGAGATACTAGAGAGACGATGCGTTTATTATGATTCCTCTAAAAAATTTAGCATAGCGCAAGCGCAGAATTTTGCCTCTCCTTTGGAATAAATGGAGCACACGACAGGCCGATTTAAGCGCACAACTGTTTCAATTTTTGAACTTCTTGTGGTTTTATGGATACTCCAATTTGTTTGCTAAGTAATGTTTACATTCATTTTGTAATAAGTAATTATTTTCGGCAATTACAGTATGCATTGTTGTAATAAATATATTGTTGCTTGGGGGTTCGTGAGTTGTCCGAGAATGAAAGGCCAAACGTACAAAAATTCAGTAATTTATTCACAGAAAGTTCCAGAAAAATACGGGTCTATAAACCAAGTATCAGCTTCAATTCGACCAGTAAACACAGCTTAAACAACAGCTGTCAATATAGCAAATCCACAGTACAAACTGTATAGCAATAACACTTAAAGCAAGTCTCTTTCGAAGAGGCTCAATGCAAGCTGACCGACTCTGATCACAGACTGAACTGAACTAACTCGCCTTGGCGAGAAAGCAGGCTTATATACCCCTGTAGAAAAGCGTGGAACGTTCCAGAAATCTCGATATCTCATCAGCCAATGGGATTAGAGCTTCCATATTTGGTATATCCCTTATAAGGATTTTCTCGCCAAGGTGGGAAAAAGTTGCCAAATTTGGCGCCAAATCCATTACCTGCCTTATTGGGCTTTTTAATGCGTTTTTAAGGGGAAATAAGGCTATTTCAACGCTAAAATGACTAGAAATGGACAAAATTAGCACTTTATCAACTTACTAAGCCTCTTTGAAAGAATTTATACAAAAATAAACACAATTATTTACAATTTTGTAACACTGTCCCCCTCCCAAGGACTGCGCCACCCGGGCAGTGCAACCCTTGGTTAAGAGGCGAAACTAACCAAATTTACACAATCTCAAATACAAAAACTAAGTTGCATATAACGACAAAATAGAAACAAAAATCAAGTGAGAAATATTTACAAAATTCACAAATATGTACAAGTATTTATATTCAAATATTTACATTACGCATGCGCAAATTTTACCAGTATTTACATTTTTAATTTTAATATTACCGTTATTTGTGGTACTTGGCTAGCCTATTATAGTGCACCACCTTCGGTTTTGATGAAGGTGTTTTAGTGATCCGCACCACTACATCATTCAGCCTTTTTAAGACTGTGTATGGTCCGTCCCAGTTGCACTGTAACTTGGTAGAGAGTCCTTTGCGTCGAACAGGATCCACAACCAGACCTTCTCTCCTTCCTGGAACTCATGTTGTGTAGCCTTTAGATCGTACCTTGTCTTCATTTTCTCCGTTGCCATGTTAATCCGCTCCGGAGCAAAGTTGTGTACGTCCTCAAATCGTGCCTGGAGATCTTGGGTGTACTCCTCGGGCGATGAAGGCGCATCGGGTGGACAACCTAACAGGAGATCACATGGGAGACGAAGTTCACGTCCAAAGAGCATCTGGGCTGGAGTATAGCCGGTGGTTTCATGGACAGCACTTCGATAATCCAGCAGGAACAATGGCAACTTCAAGTCCCAATCTTGCTGGTTCCTTGATACTAGAAGAGAGAGGTTATTCAGGATGGTACGGTTGAACCTCTCGACCATGCCGTCCGACTGGGGATGTAAGGGTGTTGTCTGGGTTTTGTCTCAGCCTAGTAGTTGACAAAGTTCTTTGAAAACAGCAGAGGTAAAGTTCCTACCTTGGTCGGTATGAAGTTGTAGGGGTGTGCCGTATCTTGACACCCATTGCTGCACTAGGACCTCTGCGACTGTGCCTGCCTCTTGATTTTGAATGGGATATGCCTCAGGCCACTTGGTGAAATAGTCCATCACGACGAGGATGTATTTATTTCCACTGGAGGTCCGTGGCAAAGGACCCAAGATGTCGAGTGCAATCCGTTCAAATGGTGCTCCCACGTCATACCGTTGCAGTCTTCCTCGACTTCGTTTCTGCGGGCGTTTACGTGCCGCACAAGCATCACAGGATTTACACCATTTCTCCACGTCCTCCCTTGCCTTGTACCAGTAGAAGCGTTCCCGAACTTTCTTCAGCGTCTTCATTACCCCAAAATGGCCTCCTGTAGAGCTACAATGCAGTTGTTCTAAAACATCTGGAATTCTTGATCTTGGTAAAACAATTTGCCATCTGAAGTTTTTCCCATCATCAGATTCCCACTTTCTGTATAATACGCCGTTTCTGATATGAAGAGAGTCCCAAAGTGCCCAATAACTTTTCGTAATGGGACTAAACCTGGAAATGTCCTGCCAGGTAGGTCTGTTGCTGGTCGTCTCCTTCAGCTGTAATATTGGATTTATGTCAGGATCTTCCAACTGGACTTGTCTAAGTTCTTCGTCACTCCATGGATCGGGATCTTGTTCTGATGGTGTTGAGACAGTGACTTGGCCGGCAACCGGATTTATCGGCAGGTATTTCTGTTCGGCACTAGAGCAGTACTTGCAGCTTTCCGAGCAAGGCTTCCGTGACAAGGCATCTGCATTCCCATGTAGAGTCCCTTTACGATGACGTATCTCAAAGTAATATTCCTGGAGGCGTTGTATCCACCTGGCAATCTGTCCTTCCGGGTTCTTGAACTGAAGCAACCACGTTAAAGATGCATGGTCAGTCCGGAGCAGGAATCTTCTGCCATAGAGGTAATGATGGAAATGTTCTATGGCTTTTACGATGGCGAGTAGCTCTTTCCTGGTGGTACAGTAATTTCGCTCTGGTTTAGACAGGCATTTACTCCAATAGGCAATGACATGTTCTTGACCATCAATTTCCTGCGACAGAACAGCACCGACACTCTCATGGCTGGCATCTGTATCAAGTATGAACTGTCTGTCGGGCTGTTGATACGTCAAGATAGGCGATGATGTTAAGGCCTCTTTAAGTCGCTTAAAAAAATTTTCACATTCATCTGTCCACAGGAACTTCTGTTTGTCTTCCCTCAGCTTGTGGAGTGGTCTGGCAATATTTGAGAAACCCTTGACAAACTTCCTGTAGTAAGTGCGTAACCCCAGGAAACTTCGTAGTTGGTGTATATTTTCAGGGCGACTCCAGTTCTCGACTGCAGAGATCTTCTCAGGATCAGTTCTCATACCTTCGGCAGAGATGATATGGCCGAGGTAGCTCACTTCACGACGGAACAAGTTAAACTTGCCTGGATTCAATTTGAGGTTAGCCATTCGGAGTTTCTCTAGCACCTTTCGGATGTTTCGTAGATGGTCTTCAAAGGTGCGCCCCACAATGATAATATCATCCAAATACACCAGACAGGCTTCATAGGAAAGTCCTTTTAGCACTGTCTCCATCAGGCGTTCGAAGGTGGCAGGTGCATTACATAATCCGAATGGCATAACTTTAAATTGCCACAGTCCTTGTCCCGTGGTGAATGCAGTCTTCTCACGATCATCAGGATGTAATTCTACTTGCCAGTAACCGCTCTTCAGATCCAAAGTCGAGAACCATTTATTGCCTGCAAGTGTGTCTAATGTGTCGTCAATTCTGGGAAGAGGGTAACTGTCTTTCTTCGTGATGTCATTCAAACGACGATAATCCACGCAAAATCTTGTTGAACAATCCTTTTTTCGCACCAGTACTATGGGAGAGGCCCAAGGACTCGTTGATGGCTCGATGACATCATTGTGCTGCATTTCACTTAGAAGTTCAGTGACCTCTTCCTGTTTAGCAAATGGAAGTCTTCTTGGATGTTGTTTGATTGGAGGATGATTTCCTGTATCAATTCTGTGCTGGGTGATGTTCGTTCTCCCGACGTCTTCAGGTGTTCGAGAAAAAATGTCTTTAAATTCTTGGAGTAGCTTCTCCGCAGCACATCTCTGTTCCTTTCCTAACTCTGCACTCTTGAGTAATTCCGTCATTAATTGTTCGGAAGACTTAGATTCGGTTGATTGCGTGGGGCGATTGATGCATGTGACAGGAGTGCAGGTTGCTAACACCTCATCCTTCTTCACTGTCTGGACCTTATCGCTGATGTTTGCGACTGTCACAGGAATAGTATTCTTTGAGAGATCAACTAGAGATGAAGCTACCAGAACTCCTCTTGGGCTATTGTCTGTATTCGGGTATTCAATCAGTCCATAGCGGAAGTATTGCTTGGTAGGGGGTGTTCCTAAAACTATTGTCTCTGTATGTGGAGGGATGGAAATTTCAGACTTGGCTGTTATCTCTCAAATTGTCTGAATGTCTTGATTTTCAGTGTTGAACACAGCGATGTCTTCCGAACTCGAATGCAGTTCGTTATTCTTCAAGTCCAATTGAAAGTTAAATTTTCTCAGGAAATCAATTCCAATGATTAAAGGATCTCTTATATCAGCCACATATGCCATATGATGGTAACTCGCATTTCCAAAAGTGATGGTCAAGTTCATTTTTCCATATATTTTGATTTCGTCTCCGGTCACAGTCTGGAGTTTAACGCAGGGCATCGTCCAGATGATCTTCTCCTTTAGTTCTTGAGCCAGATCCGTTCTAATGATGGTCACATTGGCTCCCGTGTCCAGAATCATCCGGCAGGTGGTGTTGTTGACTTGGCCATAGACATGAAGTCCATTATCGCCGCCACTCATCGATGAAACATGAAATACTGTAAATTGGGGCTCTTTAATTTCAGGCAACCTGCGCCCCGCGAGATGGCCTCCTCTTAGTTTCCTTGCAGTGATGCTGAAGCCGGGTGATATCCTATAGTTGGTGGTACAGGGCAGTTCCTCTTCACGTGACCATACCCTCCACAGCCCCAGCATTTAGTTGTTGGAGTCTTCCCTTCTTTCTTACTCTCAAGAATGCGTAGTCTTCTATTAATTTCTGCAATCATTTCCTGAATCTCTTTAAGATCATCTTGAGAGCCGTTCACTTTGTGTGCTGTGCTGTTCTGGCGATGTTTACAGGAGGCTTGTTGGGCAGTCTCGAGCTTTAGGGCATACACCAAGGCTGACTCCACATCCTTTACGCCGGAGAGTCTGAGGGCTTTTTGAATATATGGATCTCCGACAGCATCAATGAAATATTCTAGAGCCAGATCATTGCGTGTTTCAGGATGACAATCTGAGAAAGCCAAATGTGAAAGCCTCTGGATGTTTGATGCCAGTTCTTGTAAGCTTTCCCCTGGTCTCTGACGACGGGACCTTAGCTGGAGTCGACTATATTCTTTGGACCATTTCGCTCCAAATCGTAGCTCCAGTGCTCTGGTTAAAGCTGCGAAGTCATATCGCTGTTCCTTCGAAAGGGTCTCCAGAATATCTGCGGCGTCGCCCCGCAACGACCCTACCAGATGAGCCGACTTTGCAACAGAGTCCCAGTCGTTAGCTTCAGCTACGATGGAAAACTGGGTCTTATATACATGCCAGGAGGAACTGCCGTCGTCGGTAGATAGCTTAATAGATTCCTGATTCTGGTTTCTTTTATCTCTCTTTTTCGTTTCCTGGGGCAAGGATACCAACTTCTCTTCTACTTTTCTCTCAAGATTCCGAATCTTGCTCTGCAGTTCATTCCCTATTACTTCTCTGTTCCACTCTTCTTTCATTTTTCTTTCAAGATCTTCCTCCATTCTCTTAAACTTGCTTTCTATCTCTGAAAACCTTCCTTTCAGCTCTTGATCAAAGTTTTTTTTAAATTTCTCCTCTACACTCCGTTCTATCCTCGTAACACTCTCTTCAACCTTCATAACATTTGCTTCTATCTTCATAGCTTTTTCTTCAATTAATTTTCTTCTATTAATTTCTGCAATCATTTCCTGAATCTCTTTAAGATCATCTTGAGAGCCGTTCACTTTGTGTGCTGTGCTGTTCTGGCGATGTTTACAGGAGGCTTGTTGGGCAGTCTCGAGCTTTAGGGCATACACCAAGGCTGACTCCACCTCCTTTACGCCGGAGAGTCTGAGGGCTTTTTGAATATATGGATCTCCGACAGCATCAATGAAATATTCTAGAGCCAGATCATTGCGTGTTTCAGGATGACAATCTGAGAAAGCCAAATGTGAAAGCCTCTGGATGTTTGATGCCAGTTCTTGTAAGCTTTCCCCTGGTCTCTGACGACGGGACCTTAGCTGGAGTCGACTATATTCTTTGGACCATTTCGCTCCAAATCGTAGCTCCAGTGCTCTGGTTAAAGCTGCGAAGTCATATCGCTGTTCCTTCGAAAGGGTCTCCAGAATATCTGCGGCGTCGCCCCGCAACGACCCTACCAGATGAGCCGACTTTGCAACAGAGTCCCAGTCGTTAGCTTCAGCTACGATGGAAAACTGGGTCTTATATACATGCCAGGAGGAACTGCCGTCGTCGGTAGATAGCTTAATAGATTCCTGATTCTGGTTTCTTTTATCTCTCTTTTTCGTTTCCTGGGGCAAGGATACCAACTTCTCTTCTACTTTTCTCTCAAGATTCCGAATCTTGCTCTGCAGTTCATTCCCTATTACTTCTCTGTTCCACTCTTCTTTCATTTTTCTTTCAAGATCTTCCTCCATTCTCTTAAACTTGCTTTCTATCTCTGAAAACCTTCCTTTCAGCTCTTGATCAAAGTTTTTTTTAAATTTCTCCTCTACACTCCGTTCTATCCTCGTAACACTCTCTTCAACCTTCATAACATTTGCTTCTATCTTCATAGCTTTTTCTTCAAAACTTTCTTCTATTTTCAAAACTTTCTCCTCAAAATGTTCTTCTATCTTTATAACTTTCTCTTCCATTCCATCCATTCTATTTTCCATCACCGTTAATTTACCCTCGATTGATTTTTTCACCGTTGAAAGCCTCTCTTCATCTCATCTTGATTAGATTTAATTTCTTCAGTCAAACTGTCTTTCAACTCTCTTTGCGATGTTTCCATTTTCTCTTGTGCTACCTTCATTTCTACATTCAAACCGTCTTTCAACTCTCTTTGTCCTTCTTTCATTTCTCTTTGTCCTGTTTCTATTTTCTCTATCAATCCGGTTTCCATCTTTTCCTGTCCGGCTTTCATTTCCTCTATCAATCCAGATCTTAACTCATTCATCTGGGCAGTGAGTCCTTCTAGAAATTTCTTCATTTCTTGCTCCATAGCTCTCGTTATCACCATTCACAGACAACCCCGCTTCTGACACCAGAAATGTTGCGTACTTGGTAGTTCGTGAGTTGTCCGAGAATGAAACGCCAAACGTACAAAAATTCAGTAATTTATTCACAGAAAGTTCCAGAAAAATACAGGTCTATAAACCAAGTATCAGCTTCAATTCGACCAGTAAACACAGCTTAAACAACAGCTGTCAATAGAGCATTTCCTCGTGACGTCTGGTGGTTGGCAAAAAAAGCGCGCTCGACTTTCCCGCGCCCCGCCCACCATTGATTTTCCGTTGGTAGTAATCAAGTAATCAAGAGATCCCAAGCCTTTTTGCCAACCACTCATAAAAGTTGAGATGTTTGTTTACAAACAAGGAACTGCCCTATAGCAAATCCAGAGTACAAACTGTATAGCAATAACACTTAAAGCAAGTCTCTTTCGAAGAGGCTCAATGCAAGCTGACCGACTCTGATCACAGACTGAACTGAATTAACTCGCCTTGGCGAGAAAGCAGGCTTATATACCCCTGTAGAAAAGCGTGGAACGTTCCAGAAATCTCCATATCTCATCAGCCAATGGGATTAGAGCTTCCATATTTGGTATATCCCTTATAAGGATTTTCTCGCCAAGGTCGCCAAAAAAATCGCCAAGGTTGGAAAAAGTCGCCAAATTTGGCGCCAAATCCATTACCTGCCTTATTGGGCTTTTTAATGCGTTTTTAAGGAGAAATAAGGCTATATCATCGCTAAAATGACTAGAAATGGACAAAATTAGCACTTTATCAACTTACTAAGCCTCTTTGAAAGAATTTATACAAAAATAAACACAATTATTTACAATTTTGTAACAATATACATTTTTGTCATTAAATTAAATAGAAAATCATGGTTAATTATTTTCGGCAATTACAGTATGCATTGTTGTAATAAATATATAGATTTTTGTCATTAAATTAAATAGAAAATAATTAATAGGCCAGTGATGTTCTTTCACTGCCTCTACGAATTGTTGCTATAATGCGGAGAATATACTGTTGGAAGCCCACCTCAGAAACGTATCTGTTTATGTATCGAGTCAGTCGAGTGAACACATATACACACACACATATATACATATAATATGGAATAAATAAAAATATTTTGAATAATGTGTTATGCAAATAGTACATTGAAGTTCCTGATCTCCATATCCACTAGTAAATGAGGCCTAAACATGTTTGTAAAATATTAAGAAGAAAATAAAATATATCTTTTTCTTTGCTATTTGGCAAAAAGACAGTCGAGTCCACCATGTGTAAACTCAAAAAGATTTTTGGTTCTATCGGTCTGTGTGTCTGTCTGCGATAGCAGCCGCAAAATTCCTCCTATTGACTTTCAAATTGGTGAACATGTTTATGAGTCACGGGGAATTAGCGGTTTTGGATGTATATTCTATTTGTAGTTCATATACAGGGGCACACCAAAGTTTTTCTTATCAATATGGCCTATTTACAGAATTTGTGATTACCGCAATAACATGTGCAAAAGCCCTTGCATTGACTTGGAGATTGGTGCACTCGTTCAGGCGCTATACAGAAATAGCTGTATAGATTTTAGTGCCTTATTTATGGAGAGTGTACAGGAACACGGAAAATTTTTTCTTATCCATTACAACCTATGTGCAGAATTCGTGTGTGCCGTAATAGCAAGTGCAAAAACCCTTGGATTGACATACAAATTGGTACGCATGTTTAAATGCTATACAGAAATAGCTGCATTACTGTCTGTGTCTATATTTTTTGTTGATCGTGTACAGGGAAACACCAATGTTTTCCTTACTATTACGGCCTATGGGCAGAGTTTTACTTAAACGCATTTTAACATGGTTACTCTACGTTCAAGAAAATGAAATTAACATATATTATATACATTCTTAAACTCATGTTTTCTAGAGAAAATATCTACGCTTAGACTTAGTAATTCTGTACTGATAAGTATAAAGGATTTAAGTCCATATTCTTGATTTTTCAGGAGACGAAAAATAAAGTTTAAAAAACTCTGTATAAAAACGTATAAGTTCGATACAGTTTTAACCAGTATATTATCATAATATACAATTTTGTGAATAAACTGCATACATTTAATTTTGAAGTTTGTTTATTTTTAACAAATTTATATAGTTTTGAAAAAATGCATGCAGGACTTAAATCCTTTGTATCACTCAACCCAGGACTTAACTCCTTTTTACCACTTTGAATTGTACATTCATTTAACATTATGATTATGCTGACAGTCCATATACTTGGCTGCAGCATTAAAAAATACTGGATTTATGACCTCAGTAGATGTTCAAAATAATTTGAACCTAATAGAAATAAGGTCTTATCAATTCTAACTTCCTCAACATATAGATTCATGACTTTAATAAGATATATGAACAAAGTTATGCCGGATTACCAAATGCTTTCATCTTAGAAATCTAAGATTAATGAAATGTTATAAGGTAAGGGTCCATGGTAAATCCAGGTTCGAGAAACATGAACGATCAACATTATTGAAAGAATTTATTACCTCAAACAAGGAATTGAATACAATATCATAGACTATCATATTGAAGATAGGAATTATTACACAATTATTGAAAATTAATGCTCAAAAACCTTCAATGTCTATGAAGTAATTAAATAAAGGTAATATGCACTTGATAATATATACCAAATAAAACAAATATCTGATGTACAATACTACTCAAGCTAAACTGATTGAGAGATAAATCAGTTTGAGAAATGATGAAATATTTTTGTATTTTACCTCTAGAAGCTGTTGTTATAAAATTTCATTGTCCTTTCTTGTTGTAAAACTTTTGAAGATTAGAAGAATATAAATCATAATAAACGATATACTATAGTTGAAAATAGTTAATAATAATAATAATGATGATAAACAAAAAAGAACATAATAATAGATTAAAAAATAGAACAATAGATTATAAAACAAAAATATGTATCACCCTATTAAATGGCAACAAAATACGTCATTAATAATCCACAAGCAAAACACTAAAGTTAAAACACACTGTAAAAAATGGTTCCTTAAAAATGAGCTAAATTGTCTCAAAATAGCTCCGAAACAATATATATACTTAAATTTGAAAACCCATGTACTCGTTTTTGAGTATATTGAAAAATTCAAAAAATAGGGTTGAACAATAAGAATCCCAATATCCATATATTTGACATGCCAATATACTCAAAAATGAGCACATGGGTTTTCAAATTTAAGTATAGGGGAGACTGGGACACAGTGGACCTAGGGGCAGAGGGGACCACCCCTATTTAAATCTCTTAGTATTTAACTCTTATAGTTTATATTGAGATTCATAGATGGAAGCATGGTACTACTTCTACACATCCAAAAAAAAAAAAAAAAAGCATGGTAAATGCTATGGTAGCCATTTTATACACCTTTTATGTTTTGAGCTGCTCAAAGTAATTTTTCAAATTTGAAGTTCTTTTAATTTTATCAGGACAGAACTATTGACTACAAGTATAGGACAGTTGTTAAGAAAAGCTAAGATATTGTTGTTTTTAAATTTATAAAAATTTTCAGCATATTTATAGTCTATATAGTATTTTAATATTATTATTTGTTTTGTTTGGACATGGGGCACAGTGGGCCACCTTCCAATGTGCCTAAAACTCCAAATTATATTTAACACATTATTTATTTTAGTTGAATTTACATATACAAATATAATGTGACTCAAAATAATTAATAAAAAAATAATAATCTTAACATTATATAAATTTCTGAAAAGGGAAAATAGTTGAATAGTAGTATAATAATTATGAATATCTAAATTTAATAACTATTTGAATTGTTTAATATTAAAAAAAAAAATAAATAAAATGAATATGTGATATAATAAATAGTAGGTTATATAAATTTATTGTTGTTGTTTTTAGGAATAACATGTAAAAGATAAAAGTAGAATAATTTTAATTAAACCTATCTCACAAATATAATGTAAAGTACTAATATCTCAAAATAATTAATAAAAATATTTGAATAGTAACATAATGTTTAATTACATATTTCATGTAACACTTAAAAATGAGATAAAAGATACAAAAATTTAAAACTTTAAAAATACATTTTAATTAAAAAACATTTAAAACACAAGACAGACGTTTCGGCTAGAACACTAGCCCTCCTCAGTGTCAAACATACAAACACAACATTTACAAAAATTCTAAATACATCATATCAAGATTAAATATTCAGGAGGAATAGCTTTAGCCTCGTTCAAGGAAGAATGTTGCATTTTAGTGAAAGCGCCCTCTAGAAAAATACGGGATTCATAAATATTTATATTGGAAGCTAAAATTTTAAAGTTTTCAAAATCTGGTATATGATCACTATTGAGAGAATGGATTACAAGTTTAGATCTTAAATCTCCTATTTTATAAGAGCGTTTATGTTCCTTTAATCTAATTTCACCTGTTCTGCCAGTTTCACCGATATATGTAGAATCACAATTTTTACAAGGAATACTATAGATTACACCAAGACGTTTAAGAGGGGGGACAGCGGGTTTAAAGTTTGAGAAAAAGTTACTAATACGGAGTTGAGGTTTAAAACTAGTAGAAATATTAACTGTTCTAAGTAATTTTGAGATATTTTCAGAGATACCTTTATAATAAGGGATAGTAGTACGATAAGTGGAATTTTTAACTTTAGGATAAACTGATTTAAATGAAAAATAAAACTCTTCTTTATAAATTCTTTTAATAAAACGAGGGGGGTAACCATTATTTTTTAAATCAGAAAAGATTCTGGATAGTTCATTATTTAATAATTCGGGATTACTACAATAATGCTTTGCACGATGTAAAAGAGTGCGAATGACTGCAAGTTTATGCGATAAAGGATTAGCTGAATTGAAGTTAAGATATTGACCAGAGAAGGTGGGTTTTCTATAGACTGAAGTTGAAAAATGTAAAAAATGATTGACTGTTTTATGCATTATAAGGATGTCAAGAAAGGGCAGTTCATTATTAATTTCTGTTTCAAGGGTAAACTGAATAGCAGGACATAAAGAGTTAGCAAAATCTAAAATATCGTTAACATAAGGTTGCTTAGTAATTATAAAAATATCATCCACATACCTTTTCCAGAAAAAAAAATTTTTTATCATGTAACTGGGAATTAATTTTGTTTTCTAAGTATTGCATTACAATTTCAGCAATAATGACAGATATAGGGGCACCCATGGCAGTTCCGTTAATTTGACGGTAGTAAGAATCATTAAAAATAAAACAATTAGAAGATAAACAAAAAGTGGTAAGATCAAGTACAGTATTTAAATTTAAATTAGTGTCAATATTGAAATTAGGATATATATCTTGAATAATATTACATGCAAATGGTATGGGAATGGCTATGATGTATTTAGAATTTTTGTAAATGTTGTGTTTGTATGTTTGACACTGAGGAGGGCTAGTGTTCTAGCCGAAACGTCTGTCTTGTGTTTTAAATGTTTTTTAATTAAAATGTATTTTTAAAGTTTTAAATTTTTGTATCTTTTATCTCATTTTTAAGTGTTACATTGGTTTTAATATATTAATGAGACGTATAAATTATGTTTAATTTTATTAAAAATACATATTTCATATTTTTTATAACTATATAACATTAATAAACAAATTAAAAATATATCTTATTGTTTTTAGTGATGGCACGTAAAAGACAAAGGAAATGTGATATAGAATTCTTACTCTAATTTGATTTCTTATTTATTTATTTATTTATTTATTATTCCTTTAAATTTTGGTAATTGTATTTCATGAAAATATTCGAATTATGTTATTTAGACTAGAATTGCATAAGAAACTAATTTTAGGGAAAAAAATGAGTAATTTATATTAATTAAACATGAACAACAGAGGTTGGTCCACTGTACCCCAGGTTGTGGACCACTGTGCCCGGGTGATGGGGCACAGTGGTCCACTTTGTGAGTGTACACAATTTATTTTTTTACTTGTAATGTATTAAAAGTATTGTTATAAAAAATTAGAACATGTCAAGCAAGGTTTAAAGAATGTTTGCTAATTTTTTCAGGTACCTTGCTTTTTTATTTTTGTTGAAAAAAAAATTAAAAGTGTAAAAGTGGTCCACTGTGCCCCAGTCTCCCCTATATTGTTTCGGAGCTATTTTGAGACAATTTAGCTCATTTTTAAGAAACCATTTTTAAGAGTGCGCCAATTACAAAGCATTAGGATTAATAGAATATTGACCATCACAATATTATATTCGTGTTTCATTCCACTGAATCATGGGTCATGGTGATTAATAGTCGTTTTCATCAGTATCACAAAATTCTAAGTCAGGGTCAATGTTTTCTGTGCTAGCTGGTGTCCGTAAAGTTTTGTTAAAGTTATGGAATACTGGAGGCACAAGAGGAAGCAAAGTAAGTTGATCTCTCTTCTTCTGCACTGCGATTGGAACAGATTTGTTATACCGTTTTTGAATCTGGGTAATTTGGAGATTTGTTTTGCCTCGTCGAAGAATACTAATTTTTTTTAAAGTGCCTTCAAGTAGACTGTCCCTATAAAATATCTGATCCCCTTCCTGTCAATACCAATCATTGTACCTCTTGTCACTTGAACGGCTCTCCATCAACATTATTCTTTCGCACAACGAGAGTATTTATTGACAGTAATGCAAAATCAAAAAAATCATCTTGAGTCATCTCTCTAACAGTGAATTTATTTTTCTTCCCTGTAGACCGAAAAAGCTGATACCAATCATGTGGGTGGAATACTTGAAATGCCGTACTTTTCTTTTCTCTCTCAATAAGAGCATGGTCTACGTCACATTCCATGTGCGAGTGACCTGAAATTAGAAATTTGTGATTGATGCTGGAGAAATGAGGGAAGTCAGCCATCGCATTCAAAAACATCGCTGACACATGGATGTTTTTGTTGTGTTGATGTGTCAGAATAGAAAGTTACACTTGTAACAGTGTCAGGTACATTTCGTAGGTAGTCGTAAAGACATGAAGCAATTTCGTTAGTTTCACGACCATCGTGCCACATGTAATGACATGACTTACCTATGGCATTGTCACGTATAGTCAAATTAAAAGTTCAAATTTTGCGTTTGTTGAAAGCTACAGATGATGACAGAAATGGAGTTGCTAGACACTGTTGTAAATCAAAAACTAAACACAGTTTTGAGGTATCAGTTTTGGCTTCTGCTTTGCCAAGCCTTTTCTGTTCATAAGCTAAATCTGCTTTTCTCTGATGTTAAATGTAGTAAATTATTGGTAAAGAATGATGTAGTAAATTATTTATATATATTAAATTTCAATTGAAAAGTGGGTAATTTTTTTATCGATACCAGTTCTACATTTATAAATTAAAGCATAAAATACAATAATAAGCAATTGAATAATTATAATCTCATTATTACATTGGATTAAAGCCTGTTGACCGCCAAGTGGCACAGCGCAAAAAGAGAAAAGTGGACTTAAATCCTTTATACCAAAAACTAATCAGAAGACTCGATCAGGAAAAAGGGATTATGTTGACTTATACCCTTTATACCATTCAAGTGATTATCAAATTTCATTTCATAAAGGGAACAAATTTACTTAAACCTTTTATACCAAACATGAATGCTAAATTTCTCACTTGAATCTTTTTTACCAATGCATTTTCTCAAAGACTAAATGACATGGGCTTAAATCCTTTATACCAATCGATGGAGAATTTTTTTCTCAGTTTGACTATGTACTTAACTCAAAATCGACATTTTTGGACTTAACTCCTTTATACTTATCCGTACAGAATTATGAATAGGATTTTACAAAATTGTTCCGACAATGTCTCGTAATCTTCCAAATTATGTTAAATTTCGAACAATTATTCATGAGATACATAGAATAAGCTCAACAGTTTTTATGGTGCATATAATGTTCATAGTTCGACATGGAAGATACTTTACTGCCACGGTTTAACGAAACAATGTTGTCAGGATGTTAATTTAAGCAGCCAGCATGAGATAGATAGGTTTGTATTCACTTTGCGTATGGGAAACAAATGTTTCGGAAGATGATGGAAGGTTTTAGAAAAAATGTGTGATAAGGGAAAGGAAAGAGAGTTTGTTTATATTTAAAATTTCTTATAGCAGCAGGAATTAAAAATGCGTTATCGCATACGGCATAGTGGTAGTGTTCGTGAGCATTTAATTATTGTTGTTTTATCAGGAATATTGTTTGAGTTTAATCAAGAATAATTTGATAAGAAAATTGAATATTTATTTATTTTTACATTTTAGCTTTTCATTTTTTTTTTTTTTTTTTTTTTTTTACCTGATTTTTTTCTTGAGGCTAGTTTTAACGATTTAAAATGAGTAAAGGTGTTAAGAGTAGTTAATTATGGTCGTATGTTAAAATCAAGTGTCTGAGAAAATAAATCATTTTATGCAGAGCAAAATTTATAAAACAAGTGTTTCTAATGTTAGAAAACATATTCAAAGTGACTGTTTGCTAAGGGTGATTCAAAAATATTAATTTTCTTGTCAATCTGGAATGTTCAAGTTTTTCGGAAAATCAAAAGAGACTATTACTCGGTAGTTCAAAATTTGGTATGTCTTAAAGATGTTTTTTAAAAATTTGTTATTATTATTGTTTGATTATTTTTTAATTACTTACATGGCTTGTAATATGAAAAATTCCTTTTTTTTTTTTCTTTTTTTTTTTTCGCAGAAAGCACATATTTCTTGATATTATTTGAAATATTCTGTTTTCGTGTTTAAATGTATTAATTTAACAGAACCCTATACTTACACAATTGGGACGAATTTATCAGCGTTTTTATTATTATTATTATTGTAGAAATTCTAGTGTTAAAAAAAGTTAAAGTTACTCTTCGAAAGCAGTAGGGCTTAAAATTTGAACCGCATCGACCATGTAGGACACTTGTATATATTGTATATCCCGAAAGGATTAGAAAGACATTAACCATATATAAACTAAAGAGTAATAGGTTATAAAAATAATTTGTTACAAGAACCTATTACCAAAAGTACAATGTTAAAAAATAACAGTTATCTGCTGCCAGAAATTCTCTGAAATTTGAGAAAATACAAGTAATTTACGAGAAAATTATGTTGTTAGAACGTATTTTCTCAAATTACAGAAAGTTTCTGGCAGCAGATAACTGTTTTTTTTTTTTTTTTTTTTTTTTTTTTTTTACATTGTAAATATTGAATCTAAAAGCGTAAATTTTCGGCAATTAAATGGAAAAAAAGAAAAAAAAAAAAAAAAAAAAAAAAGCACGTATTTTAAATAATTATACATTTACAGACTGGGTGGAAAAGGAATAATGTGGATTTTAGATGACAGTATATCATAGAAACTCATATTAACATAGTGACTATTTATATATGCTATAGAAAGGGTATCAAATAACTGATTTCGCTTACTGGATTTTCCGTTAGTAGATTTTCCGTTTCTGGATTTTGCCTGCATGGCAAAATAAGGCCAGTACTACAACAAGTCTGTGTTTCACCAGAGCTCTGAAAAAGAAAATATTTCTTAATTTTTAAATTAGCCATGAAATAAAAGGAACTTTTAATAAAATTAGAAGTAATAAAAACCGAATGAAATTATTACATTAGTTTTAAATATTCATTGTAGTTAAAGAATCTTAAAACATTATTCTTCAATACTAGTAAAAATTGTATTAGAATGGTAAATTATGATAATTTATTTTCCTAATTATTTATAGTAAAAAAAAGTTACCGGCTTTATAACTTATCCCGAAGCAATGTTAGTTCTATCTTTTTATTCACACCACATTTTTTATAGAGTAATTTTCTCGAATGTGTAACTAATGAATAAATAAGAAGAAAATTGCTCTAAAAAATAGTGGTATGAGAAAAAAGCAGTACTAACAATGATCTGTAATAATTTATAACAGTTGGCAGATCTAAGTTAATATAAATTTTTTGACTAATCAATCAGTGCTAATGGTAGCAAAGCCGACAGTTTTTTCCCTTCTTTTTTCTTTTCTTCCCTTTTTTTTTTTTTTTTTTTACTTTCTCTTACCCGTAAGGTAGAGAAAGTATTGCTTTTGGGTCAACATCCGAAAATAATGTTTTTTAGCGATTGGTCTGTGTGCATGTCTGTATGTGTGTGTGTGTGTGTGTGTGTCTATCTGTTTGTCTGTTATCAGCATATCTCAAGAATAAACTGTAGCAGAAAGTCCAAACTTCGTATTGTAAATGTGTGTGGTATGCGGATGCTACACTAAGCTTTTCGTTGAGATGAAGCAAATAGTTTGTGTACAGGCACACCCAAGAGAATTCAAATACATTACGTCTATGAGGGAAATTGCAGGGAAGTAGAGTTTAATATCTATCGACTGCACTAAACCAAATGAAATGAATATATATATATTATATGCATAAAAATGTGTCTCATGTAGAACATTGTAGGGAAATCCTTCACTGTTCATTTACAGGACTACATAAAAGAACTTGATTATAATGTGATTTTACTGTGTTCCTTAGATGAATGTTCCACGTGTTAAATATGTCAAAAAACACGTAAATATAATCTCGTCTATAAAACAAAACAAATATTGCAACAACGATAAATGTTTTTTATGCAGTTAGACTTTCATAGGGTATATTCAGAATGCTGTAAACAATCGCTTATAGAAACAATGTTACACACTTTTTATTTGATTTGCCCTGCTTCCTTAAAGAAGTAATAGCTGAAGAACAGACTCTTTGAGAGAGGATCTTTCTCTGTTCAGATAAAGCATCCTCTTTTGTGTTACTATTTATTTTACGAACTCTATTGTGCGGTTGAATTTGTTTGTTGAGCAAGTTCAATTACCATTTAAAGCAGGAATAAAAAGTTCCGTTTTTTTTTTCTACAAAAAAAAAAAAAAAAAAAATCTCAGTAAAAATATAATAAAAATTTCTGTACAGAAATACCGGTCTCAAAAAAATAAGCGGAACTTTTTCATCTCTGATAAAATTATGTCCATTAATTTTGCTACATTCCGTTATATATATATATATATATATACAATGTATATCTGAACTAACACACACACACATGCATACAAGGTGATATCTAAAGTCCCACTTTGAAATGACCATAATAAATAATTGGAATAAATAGTATCAAATTTTGTAATATTTAGAGGAGATTAAAATATTTTAATTTCCGAAAAAAAAAAAAAAAACTTATCACCGAAGGGAAAATCACAGCATGTAAGACACTTAAATAAAATAAGCGCGGTAGTCAAATTTAAAAATCACAGATTACACAGGCTGCGATAAAATATTTTTTTCCAAGGTGATGTGTTTTTCTAGTGTATTTTTGTATGCTGGTTAAGGAAAATCTGTCAAAAAATTTCCATCACGTACAATGGTGAGAAAAAAGGGAATTGTTTGAGCTTACTTCTCAATTTTATAAAATCCAATCTAAATTATTTCCCGGAAAATATTGGTGATATGAGTGAAAAACAAAGGTAACTCTTTCATCAAGACATTAAAGAAATGTAGAGTAAGGTATAAGCAGTCATGCCAGATTGGGGATTTTGACCCCATTCTGGAGATTTTTGAGTTTTCTGGGGTCAATTTTGGGGACCAAATGTTTGTGGGGACTTTTTGGAGAATTCTAAAATTTCTGGAAACAAATCTGGGGAGTTCTTCAACTTTCTGTCAATGTTGGCAACGTAATGATTTATCCCTACGACTAGGAACTTTTAATAGCTTTATTGTTATTTGGGGAATTTTTTCAAAAATTGCTTTCATTTGGGAAAAAATCTGAGCTTAAATCTGCTTGACATTTTCTTTTAATTGAAAATTTTTTATTTTCTTTTTTTAGTAGAAATCAAGTTGGGGGGCTTTTCGAAAAAAAAAAAAAAAAAAAAAAAAAAACGTGATTAGGGGAAATAATTTTCGACCATCTGGCATCACTGTGTATAAGGGATGATGGAGAGTTAACATGCTAGCAGAATTATTGTTGGATACTGCATAGAGAATCTCCCCATTAACGGCGCTCTTCACATACCGTTGCCGGAAACCCGAGCCAATGTTATTCTATGGGGAAATTTTCTTTACAAATAACTTATTAACTAATAAGTAATTTTAAATTCTATTTTCACGTTCAGAAAATTCCCAACTGTTAAATTGACGGACCTTTTTTAAAAATGTATTTTTTAAATTTTTAATATTTTATTTTGAAATTGCAAAATGAAAAAATGAAAAAATTTCACGTATTGAAAATTCGTATTTTGCAGCTTCAAAATAAAAAATAAAAATTAATAAATAAATAAATACTTTTTTAAAAAAGGTCCCTCAATTTAACAGTTAGGAATTTTTAGAATGTGAAAACAGAATTTAAAAATATGTATTAGTTAAAAAGTTATTGGCAAAGAAAATTTCCCATAAAGTAACATTAGCTTCGGTTTCTGGCGACGGTGAGTGAAGCGGGCCCTTAAGGCCATCGAGCAGTACACAAGAGAAAAAGCTCTAATGGGATCTTCCATGTAAAGAAAGTTATTTAAAAGTTAATGATAGCCTATTTTAATGTATTTTATATATAAATATTTTCGAATTTATTACAGCTTCTGGGTGACAGTTTCCGAACTTCAGCCTTATTTTGTGAAAAATCCTTACGTGAAAGAAAGAAAAGACAATCATTTCTAAATTCAGCGTATCAAAACACATGAAACACACCCAACGCAGTGAAAATAACTTACTAACTAACTAAATATATAAAAAGCATAATTCCGCGGGCTGTATAGCTGATGAACAAATTTGGGATAGCAAAGTATGCGTATTACAAAAATAGCTTCTTTTTTTTTTTTTTTTTTTTTAAACTGACCACTAATTTTTAACTTTTGAGGCGAGAATTCGTCTTTGTAAAAAATGAATAGACGTACCATGAAAAAGTACCATTGTTGAATAGACTCACCATGGAATATGGTGCGCAAAATTATCGGTAAACTGCTGCAGGGTTATTGATAGAAAATTAATCATGTTAAAGAACTTGAAGGTAACGACTTTGTTGTAAGAGGTTCTCTCACTTTGGAATTTCTTGGACGGATAAAGGAGGGCAAACATTCTCCATGGAACATTTTATAGACGTAAAAGGCCCATTTGTATATGAATGAAGTGCCAATAGGAAAAACTGCGGAATTTGTGCAGAAAAGTTCCCTCACGTTATCAAACCAGCTCCACTGCATTTTTTTAAAGTTATTGTTTAGTATGATATGACATCTAATTTCATAACTGAACCATTTGCCTTGCAGAGCTATCAACAGTCTGTGACATGTACTGCGTATGTGCGGACCCTCCCAAGTACCGGAAAAATTCTACAATTGTTTTCCTTTTATTAAATCGTCGAAAATATATGAGACATATTCCTTTAAAAAAAATACTGCTGACACATCTGATTAAAATATTAAAAGGTTTGGTAGATATGATGCACTGGGACGGCTTCTTGCTTAGAGTCATGAGAAGACGTATCGTGATACAAGAACTCTCCCGCAATGGGGCATTTTAGGCACCGCGACTTTTTACAAAAAGGTATATGTGTCACAAAGTTGCGTAAGCAACACTTTACGGATCATATCTCAACACCATGATTTTTGGCTATGGAATTGCCTCAACAGCACTGCTTCCAATGATAACATAAGCAATTTAAAGGAACTGAAAGATGTGATACACCGACATGTCACCAACATTTCTCCTGGTATGTTGAGAACTACTGTTGAGAATGCAATAATGTGATTCAGCTTGCTTTCAGAAAATGGAGGACGCATGGGACGCATCGGAAACGTGTTTCAAAAACATTTTAAACCGATGTCTTCACGTCTCTTTTGTCTGACCCAGTGTTAGGCATAACTGATTTAAAAGTAATTGAATTACAATTGAATTACAATTATAATTATTTTACTGCCAATCGATTAACAAGTAATTGGTTACAAATAAATTGAATGATTACAAATAAATTAAATTACTTATTTAATTTATTTGTAATCAATTACTTGTTAATCAGTTCACAGTAAAATAATTATAATTGAAATTTAATTGTAATTCAATTACTTTTTAATCAATTATGCCCAACACTGGTTTGACCTTATTACATACACCCACAATTTTTCCAGTGGCGAGTTTCTTTTTTCTTTCTTTCTTTCCTTTTTTTTTTTTTTTTTTTTTTTCCTTTTTTAATTGTAAAATAAAATCCTATGCAACGTTTGGTGCAGAAGTTTTCTTTTGATGGCCATTTCAAGATAAAATTAACAACCCTTTATCTCTACAGACTGCATTAAAAGTAAGCACTTACTGGGTCTGGACATTCATAACCATCACCATAACCATCATAGCAGCAAAGCTTTTCGTCTTCAGAATCCTAAAACAGAAAAATCTTTCATTATTTAAAAATTATCAGTTATAAGAAAAGTACTAAATAATTAAATGAAAATTAATAAAAGCGTTAAATTTATTTATGTTAGTTACTGTAGGTGAAGATGGTCTGAGTGTTTAAATGATTCTAAAAAGATATTTCTATTTCAGATATTTTTATCGACAGTGTATTTTTGCTACATATATAAACCACTAGCTGACCCGTCCTACTTCGCACGGATGAACAAATTTTAGTTAACGATGAAATGATATGCAAAAAATCAAAAAAATATCAGTTTATATTATTAGTTAGAAGGTTTTTAATTGAAATTGACTTGGTCATCGTGTCTTCGCGTCACGCTAGTAAACAAGGCGCCTTCATTTTAAAGTAAATATAAGCTATTTCGTTTGTCGTTCTGTGGCTCAGTTGGTAAGAGCGTCCCGTTAGCAGCACGGCGTTCATGAGTTCGGTCCCCGGAAGGTCTAGCGTGTTCATTTTTGCAGATAATTAGTAGAAAAGGTGTCAATTGATACAAGAAAATTTTTTGTTGCTTAAACTAAGAATTTTTTAAAGAGTTTTTTTAAGAAGCTTTTTTTTTTTTTTTTTTTTTTTTTTAATTTAGATATTGGAAAACACAAAACATTTTAGATATCAAAAAAGCACAAAATAAAATGTTTTGAGTAAAAAATACATAAAAAAATATTTTTAGAAGCTTTATATGTATATATGTATATATGTATATTACTATTATATGAAACTGGATTTGTCATCGGCTTTTTCTCACGTTGTAAAACCAATACGCTTCCATTATATATATATATATATATATATCTAAAAAATTGTAAGCAACTCATTGTATCTTTTAATGAATCAGCTGGTTACAGCTTCATGTTGATAGTGCGAGAGTCGTGTGTTCGATCCTCGCCGGGCCGAGGTGTTATTTTTTGCAAATAATTAATAGAAAAAGTGTCAATTGATAAAAGAAAATCATTCGTTGCCTACACAGTGTCCTAAGGAATTTTGATAGTTTTTAAAAGAAACTTCTTTTTGAGTTACTAAACGCACAAAAAAAAAAAAAAAAAATTCAGTAAAAGTAAAAATAAAAATAAATAATTAAATAAAAATATAAGTAAGTAAATAAATAAATAAAAATAACACTGAAAGTTTTTTTTATTATTGTGAAGCCCTAAAAAGCCTAAAATTAAAATTTATTCTTGCAAAGACATGCTATAAAATCATAAAAGTTTCAACAACAAGAAAATTTTAAAGAAAAATATAGATATTTTACTTTTGCAAAACATGAAAAATTTTAAATATTCCAAATATTTTAAGAAGCATTCGAGAACAATATTTCTTTTGTATAAGTATTTGTTAGATTTTTCTTGAATGTTCTATGATTTTTCTTGACAGTTCTTAGACTTTTGGTTAGAGTGTAATGCTGATAACGCGATGGTCCCGGATTCGGTCCTCGAAAGCCGATATAATACTTTTTTTGCAGATAAATAATAGAAAAAAAATGTCAATTCATAAACGAAAGTCTTCCGTTGTTTACAAAATATCCTAAGAAAATTTAATTAGTTTTCTTAAGAAGCTTTTTCCTTTTTTGTAACTAAAAAGCACAAAATAAAATTTAAGTAAAAAATCATTTTTTAAAGTAAGAAGCTTTTTATTGTGAAGCCCTAAAAAGCATTAAATAAAATGTATTCTGGCAAAGACATGCTACAAAGAAATGAAAGTTTCAACACTAAGAAAATTTTAGAGAAAAATATAGGTACTTTCCTTTTGCAAGAGATGAAATTTTTTTAATGTTCAAAATATTTTAAAAAGCTTTCGAGACATTTGAGATTTCTGGCCTAAATTTTACAAAAACTAATAACTAAGAATATTGGTCTCGAAAGCTTTTTAAAATATTTTGAACATTAAAAAATTTTCATCTCTTGCAAAAGGAAAGTACCTATATTTTTCTCTAAAATTTTCTTAGTGTTGAAACTTTCATTTCTTTGTAGCATGTCTTTGCCAGAATACATTTTATTTAATGTTTTTTAGGGCTTCACAATAAAAAGCTTCTTACTTTAAAAAATGATTTTTTACTTAAATTTTATGCTATAGTCAGGCAATATTATCAACTGAAAAGTCAAAATATAATTTTACAATTATTTTTTTCAATCAGTTGTTAAATGTTGGTAATTTTTACTTTATCTTATTTATTTATTTATTTCATAAAAAGAAGCATGTCTTTACTCATGAATAGAAAATATTGAAAAATAAACCAATAACATGAATATGTGTTTAATAAAGTTGACGTCATAATTGCTTTAATTATTATTTATTTGTTTTTATAATATTAATTTCTATTAAACACAGAGCTTATGTGTTTTTAATTTTCTTAAATTTAACGTCCGCAAAGTAATCTGGTTATTGTTTTAGTAATGGTTCTCCATTAGTGATCATTAATATTTTTTGTGATTTTGGCGGTGAATTAAATAGGTTATCGCAAATACGTAAAGTCCTTCGAGTGAAACGTCCTAGCTATTGCGGTGCCAAATTTTAAATATCGCCAAAGAAGCCCTATACAAAAGTAGATTTCTAACGCGAATGCACATTTAATTTATTTTAAATGAACCGTGTTTCCAATCAACAAAATGAAACTTGCATAATCAAATGTCATTTGCAATTCCCTAGCGGCTGTATATTGCGCTACTTGCTTTCGGAAAAGATTTTATATCAATCATCCTTACCGGGAAAAAAAAAAAAAAAAAAAAATGATTGCCAAGTTATCTCGCAAATATATTTAATTTTTTCCATAACTGATGGTTTTTAATAATGTATATTAAGGGAAAAATCAATAATATGAAACAATATTCGTATAATATATACACTAAGCGACAAAAAAAAGCCGCACTTGGATGTTTTCCTTTTCGCCTTCTACAACCGCCAATTTTATCGTTTAAAAAGCAAATTTTCGAGCAGATTTTACTATGTTGTCCTCCACATACACTTTAGCTTTGAGTCTAGTGTTAAAAACAAAATGCAATTGTCAAGAAAATTGTAATTTTAAAATTTATTTCAAAAATGGTAAGAATAAGGCAGTTAACGATGCCACAAAAAATATTAATTTTTGAATGAAAATCAAAAAATATTTTAATACGTGAGATGGCAAAATAATTAAATGTTAACGAAATATTGGTAAAATGAATTTTAGCAAAGTATAAATTTTTTTGGACGTTTAAACTGGGAATTTGGCTTTAGGCGGTCGTGTTGTTCATCCCAGCAAGATAACCGCAAGTTAAAATGCGAATGTTTAAAAAATCGATTTGTATCATGTTCAAAACTTAAAAAATATTTTTAAAAAGTATATAGTAAATTACTTTCTTCAAAAACAATTCGGGAACAGTTAAACAAAGCGGGTTAAAGAACAGAAGATCTGCGAAAAAAGCCATTATTAAGGAAAATAATTAGAAAAAACAATACTTTAGTTGACCAAAATTTAAAAACATTTTCAGTTAATTATTAGGCTGAACTGGTTTTCTCTGATGAATCAAGTTTTCTTTATTTCGATCAGTTGAAAAAAGCTAGAATGAAGACGAAAATGTGACCGACTTAATGAAAATTGCACTTTTAAAACAGTAACACATTCTCCGTACATTATTGTATGGAGTTGCGTAACTTTTCAAACACTCGGGGAAATTTGTATGCTCAAGGGATCAAATAACTCGATATAAAACACAATCTGCATAAAACTGGTGCCTGACCGACTATTTTGGAGGTATATTAGACATTTCCGTAAACAGCATTTAAAGATAATTAGGCACCTCACTACACGGCGTCTGTGGGAAGTTTATTCACTTCAAATTGTCAAAATTTCTTATACATTCCCATGAGAACCTATAATTCTGTAAGTAATCATACCTTTTTTCACTTTAAGTTAAATAGCACAAAGGATATAGTAGAATTTATTCTTTACCAGTCATGGAAATGGTCAAAATCGCGATCCGCTCGAAAATGTTTCGTCTATAAAAAGGAGGAGAGGGGGGAGAGTATTCGAAATTTGCAGCCTATAACTCTTCCAGAACTAGAAAAAATTATTTGTGATATTTGGCACATTGAAATTTCTGAGATTTATATTAAAACACTATATAAAACTATGCCATTGCGCATTAATGCAGTAATTCCATATAAAGGTGGAATTAACCCAACGCAGAATACATATTTTTAACAAAAAATTGCTTAGATCTAACAAATAAATAGTTTTATTTCATATATTAAAATATAACTTGTTTATTTCATATAATAAATCATAATAGAATGCAAAGTGTAGAGCTATTGCATTATGTTCAAAAAGAAAGTTTCATGCAGATTTTTAAAAAGTACTTCGTAAAGTGCAATAAAGCGAATTATTAAATCGAAAATATACATAGGTGTCATGTCATACCTTTGGTATTATGCAAAAAAGACAGTTTTGTTTGTTTTAAACATTTATTTTAAAGTTATTACAAATAAAAAAGTATAAGTCATTTTTTCTGCAGTGCGGCTTTTTTTTTTGTCGCTTAGTGTACTATTACAAAATCTGGTGTGAAACAACCACACGACTTCCATTACCCACTATTAAACGTATTATATACATTTCTTGGAGATATTAAGTACATGCATTTTTTTTTTTTAGATTTTCCAGTCAGAGAAACTTGATACACGTATAAAGACACCTACAACAAAGTTTACATAGTGAGTTAAAAAATAAGGGGAAAAAATAGATAGTTATTTTTTTAAACACGAATTACCGAGATCTAAAACTGAACTTCCTAATCAGGATGACCGTTAGTATTTCTGTAATATGCACGTAATACTTGAGAAAGGTTACCTAAATTGAATTAATGAAACAATTTTCAAGAAAATCGTTAGAGCCGTTTTTGAGATACCAACTTTTACCAAAACTTGGCATACTCAATTATTGACCGCAAAACAATAATTACATTCAAAAGGATATTTAGTAGGAAGTTAACATGGCGAGTTTGAAAAAAATTCGTACAGCCGTTTTTAAAGGAAGGCACTTATGAGATCTGAAATTGAGCTGTTTATAGAGGACGCCTATCAATTTTCCTGAACTAACCAATTATATCACTCAAAAGGACATCTAATAGATTGTTTATATAGCAACTTTGAAGAAAATCGTTAGGGCTGTTTATGAGGTATGGGCTTACGGTCCCATTTCCGGTTTTCGATGACCCAGTTCCGGTTTTTCAATTTTCACCAAAATTTGGAAAATTCATCTGTACATCAGACCTGAATCAATTGTGAAGATTTGTAGTTCTATCTTTATTAATTTTGGAGATATGACACCCAATTTCACACATTCGTACACACACACACACACACTGACCAATTGCCAAAAACTACTTTTTTGGACTCAGGAGGCCTTAAAACATATAAATCAGGTGAAACTCTATATCAAATTTTTAGACCGAATACAATACTTCCAGTACCTACGGTAGTACGATAATTGAAGTAAAAACATAGATCTCGTATTTAATACGAAAATATACAGATTTTCGTATTACGTTTTCGATCTCGAAATACAATAATCGCCAAGGACGACCAATATCAATTCTATGCTTTGTTTTCAATTAAAATATTGAAAATTTGAATTAAAAATGTATTTTACCAAAATTTATTATAGCCTCTAGCACTTAGAGACAGTGTAACTTTTGATTAGTATAAAAAAGAAAGAAATAGAAATCGGCTTTTTAGTTCTAGCGATCGTTCTCTACATATACATATAAACCTTTCCTCTTTATATATTAGTATAGAGCATAAATAGGTTAAATAGGTTTCTAATCAACATAATGTAACTCAAATAATTAAATGCTATTTGCATTGCAGTAATGGCTGTATGTGCTATGCATTTTGAGCTACTTGTCATAATTATTAGTTGCTAAAAATAGTCGTCAAATAAATTTAAACTTCTCAATTATTCTTTTAACAAATGCATATTGAAATGCAGACGATATTTTTTTTATTCACTTTTTATATTATTATTCGTGAGAAAATATATTTTATTATATGTCGAAAAATGAATTAACCCGTAAATTTTTTGGGCAACAATTATAAAATAAATAATTTAATAAAATTTTAGAAGTAACGCTTAGATCATTACATTATATCATATCATATCAAATTATATTATTAGAAAAATAAATACTTTAAATTTATAATGACGTGAGATTTAACGTGTAAGTTTAACATTTTGCAAAGCTTTATATGAATTTCAATTTAATCCACGTTCAAATATATTTTTTTTCTTTTCATGTCAAGATATTTTGAAAACAAAATCAACATGTAAAAGTTTCTTTTATGTTGGCAACGGCTAAATTTTTTAATATTTCATTATTTCCATTTCTATTATGGCTTTTATGGGGATTTTAATTAAAATGCTCAGATTTTAAACTAAAGTTTATTTTATCAAAATTAAATATAGCCTATAACAATCAGGCATACTGTAGCTTTTGGTCAGTGAAAGAAGTTTTAAAATCGGTTCAGTAGTTTCAGAGATTACCCTCCACAAACATACAATTTTTTGCGCTTTATATAATGATATAGATATAGATAACAAGAAATTAGCAAAAAGTATTGGATTCCTGATAAATCTCTAACTACAGTTTTCGACGGATTTATGCATTCTCAGATGTCCTAAACACGACTTGACTATTTATAGAAAATGTTTGTCTGTGTGTCTGTGTCAATAATTTTGTGGACGCTGTATTTCAGGAACCAATGAATGAAATTTAACCAAACTTGGTATTTAATTCGAGCTTGACCTAAACTGATGCTAATTACATTTGAGGATCAATGCTCAGCAGGAGGCGCTATCATTTCTTTTTTAAATTATTTTTTATATGGCGTTGTAGGGCAAACTTTCTTTTAAATGTACATAATTCGAGTTATTTTTAACGAATGATTGTAAGATTAATATAAATTAATAATAGTAGTAGTAAAGTTGGAAAAAATTGTGTGCATGTAAGAGCTTCGCTCCCTATCTGAGTGGGGGTCAATACCTCAAAGGGATGTAAATTTTCATTATGGGTACCTTATAAAAGAACTCTCTAGTATTATAAAAACGAACGGCTGAACCATAGGTATAATCTGGGATATCTGGGAATCATCTGAGATAATTCAAAACAGATATATATATATATATATATATATTTTTTTTTTTTTTCAATTTAACGGGAAAAACAAACACACACACACACAAAAAAAAAAAAAAAAAAAAAAAAAAAATCTCATTTTTTCTGATTTTAGCACAAAATTTATTTTTTCTTGGCATTTAGTGTTATACATCTTTGAGATAAAAATTGCCTGCGTTCATCATGGAAAGAAATTTATTAAATAATAATTTAATAAATAATTTGCACTGCATGAATTTGTATAAGATAATACAGAAGAGAGTGTTGCGGTGGTTATACGATATACTAGTTTAAATTACTGCAGGACAACATCAAATATATGAGGAATATAAATAGAATTAATGACTAGAATTTTTTTTTTTTATTAGGATTTTTTAAACAAAATTATGTATCAAATAGAAAATATTCTCTTCATTTACCTTTCATTTTATTTCCACTGAAACTCTAATAAACAATCTAAAATTATGGTGATCCTGCTAAATAAAACGCCGGTTTGACTCGTAACTGAAGTTTTAAAATTGAAGGCGCATCGAAATTAAGTGAAGTTACAGCCAAACTTGCCCTCTTACTATCTTAAAGTAATCTGAAGCCTCATTATTACTTTTTCTACATACATAAGAAATAATCTGGGGTGTCACTCATACGACTTTCTCTTGCCCTGAAATCAAATACTAAAAGTACAGATTGGATATTAAGGGATAAGATAACGAGTTCTGTTTTGTAGACCTAATGTCTAAAAACTGTCTTTTCGTAGTAAATCGATGATGCTCTACAACTTCGTAATTAACTTTTCTCCCATCTTGAACCGTTTTTGAGATAGGAGCGCTAATTCTGCTGTTTTTCACCAGATGGCGTTTTATTTTCTTTAGATTGTAAATATATTACAGTGGCTCCTACTTCAGACCAAGATCTTTACAACAAAACAAAAAGTATCATGTAACCGTATTTTGAACTATATAACGTATGTCTCACCAGCTACGCTACAATGTGTGCAATGTAGCTCAAGTGTGCATAGTGTAAGAAATCGCGAACAAACAAATGCACGATTTTAGCATTGTATTTTTAGCATTGATGTCTAAACTATCTTTTCGTACTAAATCGATGATGCCCTGTAATTTTATAATTCACTTTCCCCCCTGTCTTGAACCGTTTCCGAGATAGGAACGCTAGCATGAACGTCTGAACTATCTTTTTGTACTAAATCGATGATACTTTTCAACTTTGTCATTCACTTTTTTCTCTAGAACCGATTTCTAGATAGTAACACTAACTCCGCTATTTTCCACCAGGTGGTGCTGCAAGCGGTTTAACCTTGTACTGCATAGTCACTTTGCTATGCTTACATACCATTTTTAACACTATAGCTGCAGCCGTGTAACAGTTAAAAGAGTTGGAACTGATTTTTTTGGGCACCCTGTATTTTCTTTAGATTGTAAATATATTACAATGGGACCTATTTCAGACCAAGACCTTTTCAACAAAACAAAAAGTGTCAAAATCGGAGCATCCGTTTAGAAGTTATGAGCTAACAAACATTAAAAAAAAAAAAAAAAAAAAAAACATACGGTTTGAATTGAGAACCTTCCTTCTTTTTTGAAGTCGGTTAAAAATGGTATCGATGTTCATTTAACTACCTCCTTAAACGATAAATAATAATAATAAACATGCAAATAAATAATGTAAAATTATATTCCTGATATACTCTTAAATAAAATTATTATTCGGGGATACAACTGAGAAATGACTTATATTATTATTACTTTTACATTCTAAATAATAAATTCTCTATAATATTCATGCATTTGACTACAATTTTTTTTCTCGATAGTACACAACAAACCATGAAAATGCTATTGATGTTGATTTAACTACCTCCTTAAACAATAAATGATAATAATAATAAACATGCAAATAAATAATGAAAAAATATATTCCTGATATACTCCTAAATAAAATTTTTATTCGGGAATACAACTGAGAAATAACCTGTATTTATTATTATGTTATAGTCTAAAAAATAAATTCTTTATAATATTCATAAATATCACTAGATTTTTTTTTTCTCGATAGTACACAACAAACCATGAAAATGGTATTGATGTTGATTTAACTACCTCCTTAAACAACAAATGATAATAATAATAAACATGCAAATAAGCAATGAAAAAATATATTCCTGATATACTCCTAAATAAAATTATTTTTAGGGAATACAACAGAGAAATAACTTATATTTATTATTACTTTTATATTCTAAAAAATAAATTCTCCATAATATTCATAAATTTCACTAGATTTTTTTTTTCCGATAGTACACAACAAACCATAAAAATGGTATCAATATTGATTTAACTACCTCCTTAAATAATAAATAATAATAATAAACATGCAAATAAATAATGAATAAATATATTCCTGATATACTCCTAAATAAAATTATTATTCGGTAATACAACTGAGAAATAACTTGCATTTATTATTACTTTTATATTCTAAAAAATAAATTCTCTATAATATTCATGAATTTCTATAGATTTTTTTTTTTTTTTTTTTTTTCAGAAAGATTTGTTTAACCGATTATATTCGTTTCATAACTGAAATTTAAATCAATTTTTAGAGTAGTAAATGGTGAATTTATGTGTTAATTTTACATAAATATTTTCGCTTATTTTATTTTATTAAATTTTAATTAATATTAATTAAATTCTAATTCATTTGTAAGAAAAATTTTATGAATTTGCATATACAGTGGGCAGCAAAAATATCCGAGCACTAGCGAAAATTTCTTTGTAAAGAAAGTACACTTAATACCATTTTGTTAAATAAATCCTTGGCGAATAGTATTCTTAGGCTGACTAAGAACAGGATTCGACAAGGGTTTATTTAACAAAACTGTATTAAATGTACTTTTATTAGATAGGAATTTTTGCTAGTGCTTGGATACTTTTGCTATCAGTGGTACTTTTATTTTATATTAGAAGGCTTTGTCAACCTCGCTTGAAATTATTTTTAAATGAATTCTCAAAATTCCATATCATTGTTATAAAAAATCTCAAATTCTTCATTGCTTTTAAATTTCAGCAGTTTTTTGTCACTTAGGACTAGAAAAGAGTATGCTTTTTTTTTTTTTGTTTCTACATCAATAGTTATTATCAGCAGTTCTGAATGCTCGACAGTTTGCAAATCCTGTTGATATTTTCCCTATCAAAGGAATAGTGGAAATAACAACCGTTTTCTTTTATATATCTCGATTATTTCCGTTCTTTGGAAACCCACAGATTAAGGGAAACCAAATCGTCCAGCACGGACATTAAACGCCATTTTGTTTAAGAACTGCCTTCCCCTTTTTTCTATAAACAAAAGTATAACAACTTATTTTAAGAGCTTTTTTTTTCTTATTCTTCTTTAATTTGATTGGTGGAATATTCTTAGAAAGTTTTTAGTAAAATATGTGAAAAATATCTTGTAGGCACAACGGCATTTTATAAATTTCTACTTTAATTCGTAGTTTAAGAGATTTAATCTGAATTTGAATATTTTTAATCGAGCTAAATGGGCCGATTAACTCGATTAAACCGCCAAATTATGGTTAAAACTTTTAGCTATAATTGATGAAAATATAACAAAATAGTTCAAGTAATTATAATTAAATTCAAATTAAATTTCATTAAGGGGTTACATCCAGTTGTAATTTTCAAAAAATCGATTTTTTTTCTTACATATTTTGAATGTACATATATTTGATAATATTGTCTGAAAATTTCATATCGATCCGGCAATTAGTTTCGGAGAAATTTGCATATTTGTAAAGACGTCTCCGAGCGTTTTAAAGTAGGTGAAGCGTAAACCAGAGTAACAGCTGTTTTTCATTATCCCTATGCCCTTGTCCATGCTTTTCATAATGTTTTGCTTCTTAGAATAAGAATATAAAAGGTTTATCTTATATCTGAGAGTTATATTTAGAAATTTTAGGTATACAGTAAGTAATAATCAGCTGATATGGAAAATAACTCCAAAAATAATCCCATGTGGCTCTAAGATCGTTGAAATTGCTGCTTATCTTGCTGCCGGCATGTTCAATGAAGGAAAAACGTCTCTTCTATACTTCATGAACGCAATGGGACTATCGCTTGGACCTAATGCCCATGCCTATGTAGAAAAAGAGGACGCAGAGCGCATCTTGATCTCTGACGCACGAGCGCAAGGGAGCACGCGCGAGGGGAGAATGTCACGTAGACAACAACAGTTGGCTGTACTAGAAGCAAATGATGAAGCAGAGGGTTCCTCTTATGGTCCTGGAATAGATGACTCGATGTAAGTAGGAAAAAAATTTTTTTAACTTAGTTTAAATGGTTCCCAAAACTTTAAATGCGTTTATCTCGAAACGGTGTTTTCAAAGTCGGTGAGCAAAATTTCTCCGAAACGGCTGGACCGATTGACTTGAAATTTTGACACGATTGTCTTAGATATTTTTGTCAGGTAATGATCGTAGGAATAAGGTTTCTGATAATAATTTCGATTTTTTCAGCCACTTTCAAGTGTAAATTTTCATGAAAAAAACGATTTTTTTGGGGGGGAAGCCGCCATTTTGTCAAAAATCAAAATTTTGACTATTCCTACGATCATTACCTGTATTCATCTATCCTAAAAATAAATCTTTTGTTTCTTTTCATTTCAGATAATTTGGATCAGAGATATCTTGCTCACCGCCAGACACCTTTTTGTGGAAGTCCTCTAGGAGATCTACTTCAGGAACAGCGGAACCCAATATTTTTGTAAACTCATCACGGATTCTTAACATACATTAAATTTGCTATATGTATATGTATTGTATATATTTCTTTAATAAAAGGCCTCTTCACAAAAAATTCACAAAAAAACACGTTTTTTCGTGCATACAACTGGATGTAACCCCTTAATAAAACTCCAGTATTCTGGAAAAAAAAAAAAAAAAAACGTTAAATTATAAATAATTTTTTTATACTTTCTTCTATGTTGAATAAAATAAAGTATTGGGACTGTAAAAATTTAAAACTTCTGTTTTTCGGTGGATTAGTTGATATTTCTTTTAAATAGCGGAAATAAAATAAAAAATAAAAAAAAAAGAGGAGAGAAGAAAAAATAGCGCTTCTATCTTTGTTACACTTGTATGCATATAGAATGACATCCTAATCAGATTATTATTATTATTTATTTATTTATTTTACGATTAAACTATTTAACTGCCGCTTTGTAAAACAAAAAATCGGAAGTCGTTGATAGACAAACTCGGACAAGATCTTTCATTGCGCTGAAAACGCAAGTTATCCGCTTTGCGTAACAAGTGCGGATCAATTATCGTGCTGTTTTTATTAATATTAAAGATACTTTTAATTAAAAAAACAGTATATTGTATCCCTGACAAAACGTCCTTCTATGTAACTACGTAACAGCACAATTCTATGTAATTCACACGTAGATTTCTCAATTCGTACGCATTCATTCTACGTAACAGCACGATCTACCAGTGTCACGAATGTTTGCATGTTTTCGTGTTATTCTGATTTAAGTTTAATTTCAGGACAATTAGTTTATTTCTTTTTTTTATTTCACGGCAATTAAGATTTAATTTTAATTAAGGGGAAAAATAAAAAAAAGTTTTTTTTTTTTTTTTAGTAAATAAATTCATGGTAGAAAATTTGAGATTCCTTAACGAGAGAGATTCTTTTAAATCAGTTTATTTTTCTCTTTCCAAGGTTTCTTACCCCTTCTTTCAAAAAAAAAAAAAAAAAAAATACTTGTATTCGTATTGCGAAAAACCCCTGTGCATACAGTCGGCTGCAAAATTATTCGAGCACTAGCAATAATCCTTGCCAAAAAAAAGTACACTTAATACAGCTTTGTTAAATAAATCCTTGTCGAGTCATGTTCTTAATCAGTCTAAGAACATGATTCGACAAGGATTTACTTAGCAAAACAGTCTTAAGTGTACTTTTTTAATATAGGAATTATTGGCTAGTGCTCGAATAATTTTGCAGCCGACTGTATGAGCATTCTCTTAACTGCAGAATGTTTCCCAGAAAAAGGGACGATTAAGAAAATTTGCTGAATGGATAGTGGAGAGAGAAAGTTTCCCACACCAGAAATGCAATAAAATGTTGTTTTAGTAGGGCGTAGAGAAGCAGAAATATGTCACGTTATTAACGCTGGCCTGCAGATAAGTAAAAGAAAATTACTGTGGAGTACTTTACTGATTTGGTTGGGATCTCAGATTCATGCAATAAATAGCTATACGAGACTAGAGCTGACAAAGCGCGCAGCTGCTCTTTTTTCGTAGAATCGAGGAAATGTAGTTTTGTTTTATTTTTTTTCTCTCTCTCTCGCTCTCCCACGCCCTGACGATGGTAGTGAGGGGAAGTTTAAGCCCCTTCCAAGATAAAATGCTGATACCAATCAACAGTTCTTGACGTAACTAAGCGGTCTTAAAATTCGAAGTGTCAAGTTTCGATTAGATTAGAGAAAGTTTGTTGAAATGAAATGGCAACAACGCAAGAGAGGATCCACGTTTTTCGAGGGAAAAAAATTTAATTGAGCGGGAAGATTTGGATACGACTGACCCACGTTTCTGGTGCTAAGAAATGTCAGGGGGCCGGAAGGCCTCCCTCCTACATCGGCAGATACTTGAGGAACTCTAGACTAGAGACATCGCAAGAGAAGGCGATCCTGCTTGGCTCTGGAAAAATCATCAACCGGCCAGCTTGCGACAAACGTTTCCTGGCGTTTTCAGGACGAGGAATTGTAGGCAAAGACTGCAGTGGAATAATAGGCTAAAATAGTATGGACTACCCAGCTCTACGAAGCGAAATAGAGAAAAAGCGGGGAGAGTTCAGCCATACTTAGACACAGATACTGTCTTTTGGCCTATATGAACCATTTAAATGAAATAGGAACCTCAGCATATTTCAAGGTGCTATCCCTTGAGTGCTTACCATTTAAACAACGTAAATTACATAGCAGTTGTGCACGAATTGAGGTCTGACATGCTTCAACAAATGACGTTCGAAAAGGTAGTCAACAAGTGGTTCTGTCTTCATTTGGTTTTCTTGTGTGAGTCTTCAGCGTCGTTCCCTAAGTGGGAATGTCCATCCCGTATCCTATACTGACCAAACGTCCCCATTTTCTGGGGACAAATGGGGACGCCATTTTTTTTAAGGCATTTTTCTAAGTTTTAAAAAATTGTAGAAACTAAATTATTAATCAGTAACACTTTATTTTTAGTCCTCATTTATTAGGAATAAAAAAAATGCATCCATAATTTGATAATTGTAGCAATTTTTTATGCTTCTCTATTATAAAGGTACTTTGATCTGGTCAGCCTACGTATCCTGGCTTTTGGGTCTTCGCGTTACCTGCCTGTCCATGACTCGGTAAAGAAAATTCTTGCTTATAAATGTCCTGGAAGTGTCCCTCATGTCAACCTTCATCTAGTTTATGTAAGTCTTTATTTATTTTTTCTTTATTAGTGAGAAAATTGGAAAGACAAGCGATTTTTTGTAAAATGAAACTATGCTGTAGTAGGATGAAATAATAACCCCCAAAAAGGGATATTTAGTGTGCACCTTTAGATACATGATGGATGTAATCAAACTGAGTATCTATCTAGAGAGAAAATGATTTTATAGAAAAATAAGTTATTGTATAACAACTTGTCTGCCTGTAAATATTTTTGTGTGTGTGTGTTTTTTTTTTTTTTAATTAATTTAACTGAATGTAAAGTAATGAAATTTAAAAATTTAAAAAAAAAGGGAAACAATAAAAACATGATTAAATATTTTTTTTTTTTTGTGCAGAGTTGATTGTTTTGGTGTAATCCTTAGAAAAATTATTCCTTCATTCTTTGGTGTAAATAGAGATGTGAGCGGGGAAAAAACCCGGGTTTAAACCAGGGAATAAACCCGGTTTTTTGGGAAGGGAATTTTGAAAATTTCCAAAACAAGGGAATTTTGAAAGTTTTCAAAAGTTGCGAATTTAGCTTCTTTTTTTTTTTCTGAGATTAGAGATGTTCTAAGGCATTTCAAAATGTTATCTCACATTCAGGTGTTTTTTATGATTTTTCAATTTTTAAACAGTGCTTCTAACGTCTATAAATTTAAAAAGTACAAGTTCCAAATTTCATTAATTAACAGACTTATTCTCTCTTATTGCCGTATATTTATATCTTATTTCTGACTGTATACACACTGAATTCAATATAACACTTTTTTTTTTTTTTTTTTATCGCAATCGCTTGTTTCTGTTGTATATCTTTAACATTTTACTTCAAAAATAAAACAAAAATGCTTCAAAATATTCTGCATTTACTAAAACAATCAATAATATTACACTGGTAAATATTATTTCAATTAAAATTTTAACAATATTAATATGCAAAAAATAAGTGAAGAAAGAAATAACAGCCAAATTATTAATTATTAGCTATTGAATATTTTATGTATTGAATTAATGCATTAAAAAATTATTGCTTGAATTCTTAATAACCAAAGAACTCATGTTCGATTTTATTCCCGTGCTCTTTGAGTGATTATAACAAAATTTTATCAACTTATGTGAAATTTTGTTCGATGAATTATAATAAAATTTAATAATTTTAAATTATTCTTACCATAATTTAATTTCATTGCATTATTTTTTATAACATATTTTATTATGGCATTCATGAAAAAAAAAGAAAAAAAAAAATTAAAGTTATTTAAATAGGCAGACAAAACTTCATCATTTATTATTGTCAATAACGTATACGTTTATTTTTTTTTACAATTTTCTGCAAAATAATCACATAATTGTTGATATCGCTTTTATTTAAGCAAATAGAATAAAAATGATATTGAAACAAGTTGTTTGGTACACTTAAAGAAGTGAAATTAAATCTAAAGAAGTAATATTAGTTTCTTCCCATCAAAGTTTCCAAAGTTCCCAAAATTCCCGGTTTAAACCCGAAAATTCCCATGTTTATTCCCCAGAAGCAAAATTCCCGGGTTTTTTACATCTCTAGGTGTAAACATTATTATTTTTGAAATTTAGTAAGACAAATAAAAAGTGAACAATGCTATTTATTTAGTGTTTATTATTTTTATTTTTATTCGTTTTTTATTTTTATTAATTTTTATTTTATTTTATTTTATTTTATTTATTTATTTATTATTATTATTATTTGGGGGGGGGCGGGGGGGGGGGGGGGGGTAGAGAGAAAATTTTCTTAGAGGGAGATTTTCCCTCGTAGAAATTTTGGATTATTGTTTATCTTATATATTAAAACACAAGCGATTTTCCGTAAGACCAAAATCGCACGATTTGGGCATGCGCGGAGGCTGTTCCTGTCTTTAGGCGAAAAAAACACAAGCGATTTTCCGTAAGACCAAAATCGCACGATTTGGGCATGCGCGGAGGCTGTTCCTGTCTTTAGGCGAAACCAGTGACAAATCGCTGAGAGTCTCTTCGGATTTTTAGAGCGAGCGAATTCAGAAACCTGAACCACCTGAACCAATCAGAATACGGAGTTAGCTCATGCCTTGCCTTCTTCTGTGGTATCCTGGCGTGGGTTGCTTACGGTGATGGTGAAATTTGTAAATACTGGGTTAGATTTTTACAATTTTCTATTTTTTTTAAAACAGCAAGGTATGTATGCATTATTATTATTATTTTTTTTTTTTTTTTTTTGTTATTATCTTATTTCTTTTACTTAAAGTGTATGCTTTGAATTCTAGAGAATTGAAATATGCGTTCCTTTGCTGTTTACATCTGTATACGTTCATATGAAATGTTAGTGTTAAAATTTTAACCTTCTTACTACTTTGTATGTATTATACGAAATATTACTATTAGCATTTTTTAATGTTTTGTGTGCATATAGTATATTTAAAATGTTAGATTATTACAATTTTCGCGAAATTAAACCTGAATCGAGCTTCATCAATATTTCTGTATTGCACCGAAAATAATATTTTTATTTTTAGTTACTCCCATTATTTACTTCGTTTATTTTTGAATTCTTATTATAATAGTATGAATAAATTTAATCTAAAGTGATTATTTTATGTTTATATGCTTGATGGATTACTTTTAGCGTATGAATTTCTTTTTGCATTCTTGGACGTTCTCAAAACCCCAGCTTAATGTAGATTATTTTTTGAAATAATGATCTCGCGATTATTGTAAGCATATATAATTTTTGAATATACTAAATAAGATATACATGCAGTAGAAAATAAAATGTAAACAATAACGTTTTAAATAAACACATAAAAACAGAAAAAAAAAAAAATAAATAAAAGTAGAGTTTCCAGTGCTATATAATATTTTCAATTTTATTTTGAGCATTCAAAAAGTGCAGTAACTGGAATAACTTAAATTATTTAATGCATAATCATTGCAATTTTTAGCCTTCACACTTCGTAGTTGTTTGTTGTTATAATACACACTTCATATATCCTCTTAACAGATAAATAATTTTTCTATTCTGCACATCTGGCTAACCATACCTTTCGAATGATACCATTTTCAACCCTCTACTTCCATAATTAACATGTTAAAAGTGTACCACAAATTTTATGCTTGCCTAATAATATATATATATATAATTGAGAAAAATTGTGCTGATTTCAATTCGGCACTGAATTATTTGGAAGTTTCTTGCCAAGGTTTTTCATTTACGCAATTGCGATATCTATTTTTATTCATTACTGAAATGACGATAAAAAGCCGCTGAAGGGTCCCAAAACTAAAGCTATACCACAGTAATTTTAAGAAATGAATATAGTAACCTATGCTAGGGAATGAGAGACAGTGACTGCATGCCTTTATATGGAAGAATAGTCCTGTCGTACTAATTTATGTTCTGTTTATAATGATTGTAAAAAGTATTTACTTATTACTTTTAGAGGGGCGGAGGGTGGTCAACCAAAAATGACAGCAATTTCAAGGCAAATGTAGTATTACAAATTTACAACTCAAAATAACTCAGTGGTACACCAGCCTATGCCATAATGCAACATCCCAAATTTATCATTAATTTTACGTTTAATATTTTTATTTCTGTAAAATATAATTCAAACGCTCTTTTTTTTGTACTCACTGACATGACTTCTGTAAATTTAGGTTTTTAAAATTATGGTTGTACTTTAAATATTCATAAACCTGGATTGAATATATAATAAGGATTGGAAAATTTTCCAAAATATTTATGTTTGGTACCTAACTCTTAAAGCTGCGAACCATTTTTGGTTCACAAATAATTATGCTAACATACGTAAGTATCTATCACATTTGATTTACTTTCCATTGAATTATTTTTTAGAATTTAATTTAAATCAAAGTATTTCATTCAATGATGTACAGATGAGCGCAGAAATTCAAGGTTCCTATTAGATTAGAGGTGGGATTGCGAAAATCTTTGAATATTTTGGAAAGTCTCACTCAAAAATATATCATAAGGGGGATTTCGCCCTAATTTTTTCACATTGCTTTATGAGTATTTCATCAATTTTTTAGTTCAGTTGGGTAATATATTAATTGCTTTGAAGCCTGTAGTGATATTTTTTTGTTTAACTTCTATAAAATTTCTTGATTAAAAAAGAAAAAAAAATAAGGGTATATTATGTAATTATTTCAAAATACTTCTTAATTATAAATATCTGTTAAGAGGATATATGAAGTGTATATTATAATAACAAACAACTACGAAGTGTGAAGGCTAAAAATTGCAATGATTATACATTAAATAATTTAAGTTATTCCAGTTACTCCACTTTTTGAATGCTCAACATAAAATTGAAAATAAATTTTAAAAGAGATTAAGTAATAACATGAGCAATTCCTTCTGCATTTCTTATGAAAATTTAGATCCTGAATACTAAAGAAGTACCTCTCCATAGTAAAAAAAAAAGGGAAAGAAAATTAACATTTGACTTTTTTTTTAATTGTTTAATTTGCAATTGTAATTTCTCTAAAAAGAAATTTACAAAAAGTAAATCATGTAATTTCTCACTTGAATTTCAAATATCCCACTTAATTATTTTTTTTTGTTTTTGTTTTCAAACACAATAACAATAAGGTGTATATGCATTATTTATTCCTCTATATGTAACGTTTACGCCTTTGTATGAGTTCTAGAGTATTGTGTATATAGCACTGGAAACTCTACTTTTTTTTTCTGCTTTTTATGTGTTTATTTAAAATGTTATTGTTTACTACTGCATCTATATCTTATTTAGTCTATTCAAAAATTATATATGCTTACAATAATCGCGAGATTGTACCTGATGGAAATTGGTTTGTGCATTATCATTATTTCAAAAAGTAATCTACATTAAGCTGGGGTTTTGAGAACGTCCAAGAATGCAAAAAGAAATTCATATGCTAAAAGTAATCCATCAAGCATATAAACATAAAATAATCACTTTAGATTAAATTTATTCATACTATTTTAATAAGAGTTCAAAATATACGAAGTAAATAATGGGGTTAACTAAAAATAAAAATACTTATTTTCGGTGCAATACAGAAATATTGATAAAGCTCAATGCAATTTTCATCAGGTGGAATTTCGCGAAAATTGTAATAATCTAACATTTTGAATATATTGGGTTGTTCGATAAATAATGTCGTTTTTTTTTTTTTTTTTTTTTTTTTTTTTTTCATGTTTTTCAAAGTGAATTTATTTATATTAACAACAAACATTAATCAATAATATATTGACCATTTTGTTGGATGATCTTTTGCATCTTTCGGTAAGTTGAAAAATTCCACGTTCGAAGAAGCCTTGGGTTTTAGAAGTGAAGATTTTAAAAAACAACATTATTTATCGAACAACCCAATGCTATATGCACACAAAACATTAAAAAATACTAATAGTAATATTTCGTATAAATACATACAAAGTAGTAAGAAGGTTAAAATTTTAACACTAACATTTCATATAAATGTATACAAATGTTAACAGGAAAGGAACACATCTTTCAATACTATTACAATACTCTAGAATTCAAAGTATAAACTTTAACTAAGTAAAAGAAATAAGATAATAACAAAATAATAATAATAATAATAATAATAATAATAATGCATACACACCTTGCTTTTTTTTAAAAATAGAAAATTGTGAAAATTTAACCCAATATTTACAAATTACCCTATCACCATCACTGTAAACCACGCCAGGTCTGTAGATTTGTCATCATAAGAGAAAAAAAAAAAAAAAAAAAGTCGAACATTTCCCCCCCCCCTGGGGGGGCAGAGGTTAAAAAACCTTTGCGAGCTTTACTCAGCTCCAAATTACTTCATGGTGAAGAAGTTGTGCATGGGGGGACTAGACTCTACTACTAAAAAATCAATTTCTGCGATTTTTGGAATTTTCGATTTTTGAGGAGGAAATTAGTTTGAGAGGGAAATCCGTTCTAGACCCACACATGTAGCACCTCATTTTAAAGGTCTTGAAATTTCATGTAGATTGGAGATATTTGTATACAATATAGTGCGCCCCCCTGGTGGTGAAAAATAGAGCTAGGTGATTTTGTAGTAGACCCTATCATGTTACATTTTTTTTAAAAGTCTTAGTATTTCCTGACCGTTGGTGATGTTCGTACAGAACAGTGTCCCTGGTGGTGAAAAGTGTAAATAAAGGATTTTGCAGTTGACACCACCATGTGACAATTTATTTAAAAGGGAAATTCAAGGCAACTGGTGATGTTCGCATATAACATACTACGCATCCTGGTGGAGGAAAGTGAATTTTGCGTAGCATGCCTGTTATACAGTGCCGCAGCCACAGGCAGCGGAAACACGAGTCAAAGGTTCGTTTGGTTCAAGGTTAATTTTTGGGAATTTTTTCATGCTATTAGCGATCCGTGTATGCACTGTCACAGGGTAGAGTTTCGTTTGGTTCGAGGTAATTTTTTTGTTACAGCTGATTATTTTTTTCGTGATGCTTTCATTTAAAAATAGAAATTCAAACAAAATCGAGTTAAAGATATAAAATCCTACAAATTTAAGGTTATTATCATGGGCCCGGGCAACACCGGGCCGGTTTATTCGGTTCCAGATTAATTTTTAGGAATTTTTTTACATTAGCGGCCCGTGGCGCTGCTGCAGGCACCGGGGTCACAAGGCAGAGTTTCATTGAGTTCGAGGTAATTTTTTTCGTGATGCTTTCATTCAAAAACAGAAATTCAAACAAGATCGAGTTAAAGATATAAAATCATATAAATTTAAGTTATCATGGGCCTGGGTAACACCGAGCGGGATCGTTCAGTTCCAGGTTATTTTTTGTATGTTATTAGCGGCTGGCCTTAGGCCTTGGGGTCACAAATCAGAGTTTTAGGTTGATTTCTTTAGAAATCGACCTATTGCAATCACTTCGTTTATCTATATATCTATCTATCTATCTATCTATCTATCTATAATAAAAATTTTGTCATCACGATAACTCCCGAAATAATACTCGACATCGAACCAAATTTGGACAGTGAACTAATCTTATAAATATCTTGGATGAGTTCGATAACCAAGTTGCTCCGACTTTTTGTTTTCAAGTGGCAGCCACTTGAAAATTTCAAACCGACATTGTAAAAATCATATTTAAAGCAAGATTTGTTTGAATTTTGTTGTAAATACAGATCACATGAGGGTCTCAATGATGTTTATTAATGAAGTTTATCCGCCATTTTCAATAAAGTGGCAGATATTTTAAGTTAAGCGGGACCACTTGAAATCAGGCTACCACTTGAAAATTTAAAATCCCTATAACTTCCGAAATAATACTCCAAATCGAACCAAATTTGAACAGTGTCTTAACTTATCTTATAAATATCTTAGATGAGTTTGTTAACCAAGTTGCTCCGCCATTTTGTTTTCAAGTGGAGACCACTTGAAAATTTCAAATTTAAATTGTAAAAAGCGTATTCCGAAATTGTTTGAATTTTGATGTAAATACAGACCACATAAGGATCTCAATGAAGTTTATTAATAAACTATATCCGCCATTTTTAATAAAGTGGCAGATATCTTAAGTTAAGCGTGACCACTTGAAATCAGGCTACCACTTAAAAATTTTAAATCCCTATAACTTCCGAAAGAATACTCCAAATCGAACCAAATTTGAATAGTGTCTTAACTTATTTTATAAATATCTTGGATGAGCTTGTTAAGCAAGTTGCTCCGCCATTTTGTTTTCAAGTGGAGACCACTTGAAAATTTCAAATTCAAATTGTAAAAAGCGTATTGCGATTTTTTTTTAATTTTGATGTATACATAGATTACACAAGTGTCTCAAATAACTTTATTAATGAACTTTATCCGCCCTTTTTATTAAAGTGGTGGATATCTTAAGTTAAACGGGACCACTTGAAATCAGGCCACCACTTGAATAAAACCATGATAACTTCCGAAATAATACTCCAAATGGAACCAAATTTGAACAGTGTCTTAACTTATCTTATAAATATCTTAGATGAGTTTGTTAACCAAGTTGCTCCGCCATTTTGTTTTCAAGTGGAGACAACTTGAAAATTTCAAATTTAAATTGTAAAAATCGTATTCCGAAATTGTTTGAATTTTGATGTAAATACAGACCACATAAGGATCTCAATGAAGTTTATTAATAAACTATATCCGCCATTTTTAATAAAGTGGCAGATATCTTAAGTTAAGCGGGGTCACTTGAAATCAGGCTCCCACTTGAAAATTTAAAATCACGATAACTTTTGAAATAATACTTCAAATTGAACCAAATTTTGACAGTGATATTATCATATAATTATCTTGAATGTTTTCACTAGGCAACTTGTCCCGACATCTTGTGTCTAAGTTCCAGCCACTTGAAATCACACTGCCACTTGAAAATATGCCATCACGATAACTTTTAAAATATTAAACTGTTTCAAATAAAAGCTGGTCAGTGAACTTTTGGTTCAAATATCTAGGATAAGTTCACTTGATGACTTGATCCGCAATTTTATTTTCAAGTGGCGGCCACTTGAAAATATGTCATTATGGTAACTTTAGTAAGACAGAATCAATTCGCTTCAAATTTGGGTAGTGGATTTATCATTCAAATATCTTAGATAAATTCGCTAGGCATCTCACTCCACTTTTTTTTACAAGTGGTGCCACCTGAAAATTTCTTATGATTATAATTTTTGAAATTCTGATTTAATTTAAACTAGAACTGGACAATGAACTTATCGTACAAATATACTGGATGATTTCGATGGGCAAGTTGTTTTGCTATTTTGTTTTACAAGTCACTTAGACTGCCACTTGAAAATTTGCCATAATAATAACTTTTGAAACACGGCACTGATTTAAACCACAGTTGGACAGTAACCTATGCTTCAAGTATCTTCGATGTGTTTGCTGGAACTTTAGAAATACTTAATCAATTCAAATCAAAGTTGAAAAATGGATTTATCATTCAAACAACAAAAATTTAGAAAATTCACGCAACTCATGAACCAATCACGTTATTGCGTCCATCTTTGGT
>CAWVNO010001184.1:0-42000 GCA_963930645.1 Salticus scenicus | reverse complement strand
ATATCGATAATAAGTATTTTCTCGCCAAAAGTCGCCAAAGAAGTCGCCATAGAGGAAAAGTCGCCAAATTTGGCGCCAAATCCATTACATGCGTTACTGGATCTTTTTAATGCGTTTTTAAGGTAAAATTAGACTATTTTAATGCTAAAACAAACTAGAAATGCAGGAAACTAACATTTTATCAACTGACTAAGCCTCTTTGAAAGAATTTCTACAAAAAAAAAAAAATATTTTTTCAAATTTGCAACGATATCTTAGATGAGCAACTTTCTCTGCCATTTTTATCGAAGTGGCAGCCACTTAATTTTTCAACACAATGACTTTTGAGATTTTGAATTAATTCGAACTATGTATGTAGAGTAGACTTATCTCACAAATGCATTTCATATATTTGTCAACTTAACCCACCATTTTTTTTTTTCCTAGCGCCGGCCACTTGAAAATTTTAAATTCACATAAAAGTGTATTTATGAACCGATTTGCTTAAAACTCCATATGTGCATAGCCTACATCAATATTTCTACCAAGTGCATTAATAATTTGAAGCCGCCATTTTGAAACAAAATGACGGCTACTTGATAAGGAAAAAGAAATCAGCCTACCCTTCCGAAAAAGCCGGAAGGTCTTGTTTTTAGTTTGAGGTAATTTTTTTGTTACAGCTGATTATTATTATTATTTTTTTTTTTTTTTTTTTGCGATGCTTTTATTTAAAAATAGAAATTCAAGCGAAATCGAGTTAAAGATATGAAATCATACAAATTTAAGGTTAATTTCTATTTATAAGCATTTTTCCGAATTGCTTTTTTTAAGTGAAATGTCGTAAATTAGATGTTTTAACTTGAAATACATTTGAATAGTGATGCGACAATTTTTGAAACATTTCAGTCAATAAAGTGACCATCGAATTCGACGGGTTCCAGCTAGTATTTTATATTTTTTCTTTGTTTTCTCAGTGGTAACAGGATATTGGCATGTAAATGATGAATATAATTGTTGCAAAGAATAGAGTTTTATCAATTGAAAAAAAAAAAAAGAACTAACTAGAAAGTTTTACAAGATTTTAGTGTAATTCAAGGAGAACCTTTAATATTGTCCTGTTTTTCTTTTTAAATTAAGTAAAAGAAATAAAAAAAAAGGGGGGGGGGGTGTTAAAGATTGCTCTTTACAAAACTTTAAATGTAAACTTGATCTACAAAATTAGTACTATTTAAAATGAAAAATCTTATAGGAAGTTGTATGATAGATAGATCAGTTAGTAAGTTCAACTTATTTTGTTATCGTGTTTAATTTCCTAATGGCTTAACTTCTGTAGAAGCAAAATTAAAATGATCTTTATATCAAAAATTGTCAAAAAATGCATAGTTAAGAAAAAACAATTTCAGAAATAAGTTGGACTAACAATTATCCTTTTCAGGTGGATTCAGCTAACTGAATAAAGTGGTTGAAAAATAGACAGGTTAATTATTATTATTTTTATTTATTATTATTTTTTTTATTTACCTCATAATTTAAGTACTGACTCTTACGGTCTCAAAAAGAAAAGGGGGGAATTTAAAAGGGAAATAAAGTGCGATATTCTTAAGAATAAATTTAGCTAAAAATATTGAGGGATTTTATTTTCAGTTTAATTTTAGATGATGAAACTTTTAAGAATTTTGAAAGTTGGAGTTAGGATAAATATGTTCTAATGATGCAAAAATTCCATGTTAAGTCCTGTTAACCTTTTTTTTTTTTTTTTTAACACAATGTGATGTAACTAGAAATGGAATTTAATTTGTAATCAGAGAGAAACATTAAAAATCAGTGACAAGATTTAAATTACTGGTGATCTGGCCATTCTGGTGTTTTCTCGGTTGTATTACTTGGAGGTTAACTTTAAGTAAAATTTAACTTTAGTGGTTGTGTAGAAAACCAAAGGAAACTCTTGATAAAAAAAAATCTTTTTTTTTCTTCTTACTTTAATAGTTTGTTTAAAGAAAAAACTTGAAACTTTCACAGTTCTCTAAAACCTGAGTAAAAATACTGAGAGTTAAAAAAATTTAAATTGTCATCAATAAAAAAATCCAAGCAGTATCCAGTATACAATTTAATGAGAAAAGTAGAGTAACAGAAAACATCAGAACACCAGTTATGTATACCGGTAATTATATATGTATGTAATATATTTAGAAATTACTTACCGATGTTACTCCACTAACAAACAATAAGAGAACAATCGCGACTCTCATATTTGACTTCGAAAAATAGTAAACAACAATATGAAATCCAGAAAAGTATTTATAGTCATTCATATTTTGCTTATCATGCTTGTAAATGACAACGGTTTCAATATTTTAAAAATTATTATGCAATAACTTTTAATAAAGCTGCAATTAGGGTGAATGATATTCTAGATTAAATTGCTGATTCATTTTGATCTAAATACAAATCCTCAGATTCCAGATATAATTAGAATAATATATTTATTGAATAAAATAATTTATGATGCAAAAGTAAAATTAAGTAAGTAGGGTGAAGCGGTGTAATTTTTAGACACGATAACGTTGGGGGTAATTCTTAGACGTACTTGGTGTTTAAAAGCTATTAACTTTAATTTGATGTTATATTTGAATTTAAGTTTTTCAATGTCTTTTCTCATTGTATAAAAATTTTCTAAGCAGTAATCCACATATTAGCAAGTTTTCTGTTTCACTAGAAAAATGTCTCTGAAAAATTACCTTCCAACTTTTGCTTTCAATATTTTCAAATTTGTTTATCGCGTATATTTATTTAATTTAGTTTCAGATTTTAAATGGTATTAAAGAAGAAATTCATTACCTTCAAATTTATGTACAGAAAATTGCAGTATTCATAAACTGAGATGATTATCGGTCTTTTAAAAAGGCATTCTTATATTCTTACATGCCGGGGTAATTCTTAGACAATGAAAAAAAATAGGTTTAAATTATTTTTTATATGTTCTAGTCAAAGGTAAATTTAATATAATGTAAAAAATAGTATTTAAAGAGCCCAGTTACTATTGATTATCTATTCATTGATTATATTAGGCACAATTTTTAAAGAAATCAATGGATAATATAAAACTTGGAAGTACTTTATTAAAAAATCAGATAACTTAAACTATTATATTTACAATTCATAATAAAGTAAAACAAGTGAACAAAAACGTTAAGTTACAGTCAAAAACATTAGATTATTACAATGAATATACAGATTATAGAATGTTAATTATAATGTGATGTCTCTATTTACTTTTTGTGAAAGAAATTATAAGTGATTCTAAAGGTGGAACTTGGTTGTTTATTTAAACTTTAAGTAAGGTATTAATAACGAAAACATTTTAAGATGATAGTAGATATGTATGCAGTTGTTATAATATCTGATGATTATATGAAAAAAATAAAGGAAAAAAGACGGGAAAAACGTTTCCTTAAAGAAAAAGAACAACACTTAAAAAAAAAAAAAAAAAAAAAAAAAAAACAAGAGGTTTTACCAGAAGAATCTGGAAGTTCTTCGGATGATGAAAGTTTTCACAACGATGCATCCTCTGACACGAATTTAATAGGCAACTCTGATGCTACCATTAATATTAAAAAATATGTCTTACCAAAAAGTCCGCATCAAGTGACCCTAACAGCACAGTTAGGCTTAACTTATCCACGGTACATCTTAAGGACGTTTCTGGGATGTCTTTTCATCCAGAAGACATCTTGAAGATATCCTGGGGAGGCGATGTGCTGTCTGGGAAGCTACACTTAACAAATGTAATAAATAATTTGCTAGTGATTGCTAGTGATACATTTTTTGCTGTTTATTATGAAACTCTATATTATATTGGGAAAGTGTTGGAAGTCTTCAAAGAAAATGAAAAGAGGATCTGGGATTGAAATTTTTGAAATGGTATGAGGACAACAAATTTTGGTGACCTTCATACCAGATTTTGAGAAAGTTCCTGAATCTATTTTATGGTCCAATTCAGACAGATTCTGTTTATTCTTTTAAAATATCAAGCAATGATTAGATTGCTGACATTTATAGAACCCTTAAGAAGTTCCATAAGGATGTTTTTGTGAATGAACTATGAAAAAATAATTGAAGTTGTCTTTCAAGTTAAAATGGATAATAACTTCATGTTAATAAAGTCTGTTTTTTCAGTTCATTTACTTTTTAATTCTTCTGCTTTATCGCCACAACTGACCTAGTATCTAGTACATACAGATTTAATAATTAAACTACGTTTTTAGATATTGCCATGTTTTCCCTGATTTTTATAAAAAGTTATAAAGTGTGAAATCAAACATGTAACTTTTTTTTTGTGTGTGTGTGCATTAAATTGCCAATTATTTTACCCTGTTTTAAGTACACAATATAACCAAACACTGACTGACTAGTGTTGCTTCTAAAAATCTTATTTTCTATTCATAAAACATAGAAATCCAGTGTCTAATAATTACCACAATTGCCAGGGTAATTCTTAGACACGTTTTTTTTTTTTTTTTTTTTTTTTTTTCTGTATTTACAAAGACATTAATTGAGTATTCTGATAAGATAATTCATATAATATTAATAATATAAAAATATAAAATTTGAACCATATCTAAAGAAACCTTTTTCATAACAGAAGTTTATTTTTTGTCTAAAAATTACCCCACCTCCCCTTACGTAATTAGAGGGATGTAATTAATGTTACCGTGTTTGGACCTACTTAGAACACGTTCTAGTAGAAGTATTGCATTAAAACGTGTGTCATATGGACCATGTATGTGCATCATATGGACCATGTATGTGCGTCATATGGACCATGTAGAAATTAAACCTGCAATGAAAATTGATAGTTCAGATTTCGACCGATCGATGATGTTTTTCATACCCTAATATAGAATATTAAAACTATTTACCTATTTAAAACTGCTCATTGAAAATGTGTAATTAAAAATCCCTGACGATGCTTTACTATTAAAGCGAAAATCTCTGGATAACAAAATTTTTAACATATTTTAAATAAAAATTTAAATTTACGTGTATTTAAAGTGTTTTTAATATATTTAACAAATGACACGTGTTCAATTTAATTCTCTTTTTTTTCTTAGAGATTATTTATAGAAGAAGTGTTTTACATATCCGGAGCATTTAAAAAAAATAGTAGCCAGTGTAGTGAAATCATTCTTCACCATGCATTAAAAGGGGAAAGACTAATCCTTGCTGATCTAGCTGTTTTGTTAGAATGCTAGTAAATTTTCAATAGCATTATTAGAACATCACTCTTTAAAGAAAATGTCTTTAACGAAAAGGCCTCTGTGGAAACAGGTTTTGAAGTAAAAATCATTATCAAATTTAAAGAGTTGAGATTTTAGTATGATGCGAGGAAGACGAAGGAAACTGATTTCAAATGAAACTGGAGGCATTCATACAAGAATCACGATATTGAATCAAAACACGGCATTGATTTTTTTTTTTTTTTTTTATTTATTTTTTTTTTTTTTGCGGCGGGGGGGGGGGGGGTGTCAATGTAGCTGGTACAGACATACCTAGCAAACACAGAACTGTCTGCGGAAATTGGGCCGCAACCGGCTTGCCATTATTGCCGGCACCGGCACGATACCACTTGCTGGTACCGGTTCCGTATCTTTTGTGTCCGGAGGGCCGACTGACGGCCCGATAAATCGGCGTGCGTCTGGACCAGTACCGGCAATGTCGAAAATACTGTCGGCAATCTGCTGCGTCATCCGCACACCAATACCGTCCGAGATTTCCGGATTTTGGGTGTCCGGATTTTCAAGGTTCAACTGTATTTTGATTGAAGATTTACTTAAAAGTTCTGTATAATCCTAATTAAAATCCATTATCTTTTCATTCAATTCTTGCAATAATATAATTTTATTTTCAAGACAATTTTTTGATAGTAAAATACTGACAGTGGCCTTCAAAAATATTGTACATAATGTTAGGCAGAATACCATAATATTTACTGAATTTCAGATCTTGTGGATTCAAATGGAGACTCCAGTTCCTGAATTCGACTGTTATAGCTAGTTATTGTTGTACTGAGATTTCGTTATATATTTCACAAACTTCTAAAGTTGTTTCACAAAATCTATAATAATGATCAGTCGTAAAACCTTTTTTAAACCTAGCAATGCAATGAACCCCAAGATGAGCACTGATAATTTTCCATACACAACTCCATCAGTTGGTGGGACATCTTCAAGGTCTTTTAGATCTCTAATTATCGGTCTTGAAGAATTTGACTCAAACCATAAGATTTAATATAAGATGATTTAAGAAAGATGACCTAATCCATCTTTATACACCCCACGACAAAAAGATAGATACAAAGGGTTTTTGCTTTGATTTTTCATAAAATAACGTTATCCAAATTGTGCTTATCATTTATTATTATCATAAAATAACACTCTTCCCGGACTAATTTTTGTTTTAAGACTAATTTAGAAAAGTTTTAAGACTAAAATTTTTCTAATTTAAGACTACACTCCGCGACAAAAAAAGAAAAGGGAACAAAGCTTTTTTTTTTTTTTTTTTTTTTTTTTTTTCATAAAGTAACGTTATCTAAACTGTGCTGATCATTTATTTTCATAACAAAATATTATCATATCAAAAACATATTAAATTTTGAATCATATTCAAAAATTTAAAAAAAAACCTTTGTTTCTATACCTTTTTGTCGCGGTGTGTAGTCTTAAATTAGAAACATGTTAGTCTTAAAATTTTTCTAAATTAGTCTTTAAAAAAAATTAGTCCGGGAATAGTGTTATTTTATGATAATAATAAATGATAAGCACAATTTGGATAATGTTATTTTATGAAAAATCAAAGAAAAACCCTTTGTACCTATCTTTTTGTCGCGGGGTGTAGATACGATCGAAATTTATAAGGAATGTTTCCTAAAATCACATTATTAAAACATGCTCAACTTCTGCAGTCGGGCTTTAGAACTTAAAGGATTGTATACTTCTTATTAATTACGTAATACAAGATAAACTGAAGAATTTCTGCTTTAAAGCAAAACAAAATCAAATTTATACAATGATCATTGTTAAAACATCGCAATACTGATTCAGAATTTTCTGGTTTAATAGAGATTATATCTTGTAAGGAACTGTTCTGCAAAATATTTTTCATTATGTTTTAGAGGAATAGGTCATAATCTTATCTTTAATTTCATGTAGTCTTTTTTTTTTTTTTTTTTTTTTTTTTTTTCTTGTTTGTTATCAATAACAATTATTCTAGAGAGATTGCTCTAGAGACTGCATCTTTATATTTTTTTGAAAAATACTGGTCTTGTTTTTATGTGTTATTCAGGTTCTTAAAGCAAATTACTGAATTATTAGTAATTTATGATTTTAGATAAAGTAAATAAATTATTTTCCGATTTAATAATATTATATATTCAACTTATTGCTCACTGAATTTTCAACAATCTCTTGCATTTGTTCAAGAATTTTGTGTTTAATTTTTTATATGATATAATTGTGAATGCCTATTAAATTTAATATAAATTTGGTGAGAAGATTTTTTTTCACTATCAAAACTACTATCAGATACATCATTATCAGTTTCAATAATAACACCAATATGAATAGGCAACTCATCGTTTACTTACATAATCAAAGGCATATTGCTTATAATAAATATTTATAAATATTTCGCTTTTTTTTTTTTTTTTTTTAATATAAAAATGTGCATACAATAATTTGAAATTTTTGAATGTATTCAAAGTTGATGTTACATTGAACAAAAAATACATGATCATTTGATGAAATTGTCTTAAAAGAGAATGTAAGTTTTTATCTATGTATTTGCTATCATAAAAACACAGTTCATAAGTATGAGAGCCAACAAGAGTTTTTTTTTTTTTTTTTTTGGAAAAAAGTTGCTAAAGGCCAGCATCATTAGGTATTTTTAGAATAAATAATACCTATCCAAGCAATGTGAAAGGGCAAATGTAGTATGGAAAGTTGTAATTTATATATATATATATAATCCTTTGTCCTGAGTGAGTGAGTGATTGATTCATCATCGCCCAGCCCAAACCCCTGGACCTAGAAGCATGAAATTTTGTGACTATGTACTTTCTGTTACGAAGGCATCCACTAAGATTTTACAAAATTCGCCCCCCAAAGGGGGGGAGGTCAGAACGTGATTTTCACAAAATCCTTCATATATAAGAAAAAAAAAATAAATAAAAAATAAAAAGGATATCCGTAATTAGTTTTCTTTAAAACATAGTTAGCGCAAATACCTAAAAATGAATTTCTGAAATTTTGGAATTTCGATCCACAAGAGGGGGTGCGAGGCAAAATGCGATTCCACATGTGCAAAAAATGATTTCACAAAAAACCTTCTTAAATCGATTAAAAAAACAAATTCCAGTAAAAATTTTGCTTTTAAATATAGCTAACAAAGAATTAAAAAATCAATTTCTGGAATTTTAAAAATTTGGCCCTAAGTGGGGGACAGGGGACAAAACGTGATTTCACAAAACCTTTATATCTCAAAGAAAAAAAAAAAAGAAAAAAAAAACAGATATCCGTAAAATTTTTTGCTTTAACGCTAACACAAATATTTAAAAACCAATTTTTGGAATTTTAGAAATTTAGTCCTCAAGGGGAGGGGGAGGAAGCAAAATGTTGTCTATATTATATCTTCTATATAATATAAAGATTTCTTCTATAATAAAGATTTAAAATCATTTATTTTAATTTTTAATTGTTGCCAAAAAAGTTTCGAGTTAATTTATTTTTCAACATATAATAAAATACATTTTCACGCGAATAATAATAAGAAGAAGAAGAATTATATTATTAAATTTGCTCAGGCACATGACAAAACGACGTCATTATCAAAATTAAATAATAATAAAATGAAAGATAATTCAGATCTATTTAAAGAGCTTTATTTATTGATAATCCTGGGTAGTTTTTTAAACTTTTGATGCTGAAGTAGATGAGACATTTTTCGCTAAGAAACTTTTTTGTGTGTGTGTGTTTGCTTGCTTGTTTTGTGGCAGCTACCTTGAGCCAAGTAGTCCATAAAAAAAAAAAAAAAAAAAAAAAAAAAAAAACAGAGAGAAAAAATTAAGTAAGAGACTGCTTTGGGACTCCAGAATCGACTGTGGCGGGCAGATTTACCGCTACAGAAAATAGAGGGAACTTAAACTTATATTTTGACTAATTTCGATGATTTATTATTATTATTATTCACAAGCAGGCTACGCCCGCTTCGCTGGTCACTATATTTAGACGATTTTTCTAAAAAAATGAATCATTGTTTATTTTTAATATCACATTATAAATAAATAAATAAATAAAGAAAAAAAAAAAAAAAAAAAAAAAAAAAACCTACGTTGAAATCATTCTAAACTTTGCTTCGGGTACCTGGCAGGTCTTTTTCCGCCCGCGCTGCATCGAGTCCAGGTTACCACTGCCTGTAGAAAGGTCTATTCCGGGTACTTCAATCAGGGTATTCATTGGAGAAAGGAAGATTTGTTTTTTGTTAGGAATTACCATTTCAAAGGTGATTTGTATCTGAATATTTATTAAATATTTTAGTTTCATTATTTAGTAGCAAAATTTCATTATTCGCGTGAAAATGTATTTCTTTTTTTTTTTTTTTTTTGTCGAAAACAATGAACTGGAAACCTTTTTAGGCAACAACTAAATTTAAAACTAATATTTAAATGGCTAATTTTCAAGCTATAAAAAGGAAATTATATTTATATTTTAATTAATTAAAAAAAAAAATCTAACAAATACATAAAGGATCTCGAATGTTGTTCTCGAATGCTTTTTAAAATATTTTAATTGGGTAAAATATTTCATCTCTTGCAAAACTGAAACATCTATGTTTTTCTTTAAAATTTATTTATTGATGACACATTGATTTTTTTATAGCCATATCTCATTAAGAATAAATATTTATTTTATAATTTTTAGGGCTCCAGGGTTTTGTTTTTACTTAAATATTTATTTTGTGCGTTTTAGTAACTAAAAGAAAGCTTTTAAAAGATCTAATCAGGATTTCTTAGGATACTGTGTAGACAATGAAATGATTTCTTTTACAACTGACATCTTATCTATTTACTATCCGCAAAAAAAGTAACACATCTACCACCGAGTATCGAACCCACGACCATCGCATTAATAACATGACGCTTTAACCGACTGAGCCATTGACAAACACAAGAAATGCTTTATAAATACTTTCAAATGGAAAGACCTTGTTTTTTAAGCGTGACTTGGAAACACTATGGCAAAATTCAATTTCAATGAAACAAAAACTTCTAATTTAAAGAGAACAAATCAAAAGTTCGAAAATCGGGCTTCGAGGTGCATCAGGAGAGGTCAGTACAAACCTCCATGCGAAATCGTGTAGCTCTGCGATCAGCCGTTTACCTAAAATGCTCCAAACAAACACACACAATGACACACACACACAAACATCTTATTTTATTATATGTACAGACTAGTTAGTTGTAGGTTGTGACTAAGGCACCCAGTGAAAAATGATCATTTTTTACCATGTTTTTATTAACTTCGATTCTTGTTTGTTTGTTTGTTTATTTGTTTGTTTGTTTGCCCAGTACATATCTTGCAATCTATTTTTAATTAACTTCCCTACTAGCTAGACATTTGAAACTTTCACAGTAGCTCAGAACCCGGTGACAACACAATACTTCGAAGTCCGATTTTCGAATAGTTTTCCTTTAATTAATTAAAATAGGAAAATAATGAGCTCTTAATAGCAATAAAATAGTTATTAAAATATTAGCTACTAGCAGACTACGCCCGCTTCGCTGTTTACTATATATAAATGATATTTTAAAAGAGTTGAATCACTGTTTATTTTTAATATCACACTATTAAAAAAGAAAAAGAAAATATCTACATTGAAAAATATACCTACATTAAAAAAAAGAAAAAAAAAAAAACTAAAAAAGAACTAAAAAAAAAAAAAAAAAAAAAAAAAAACCTACATCCTAAACCTTGCTTTGGGTATCTGTTACCTACGGTAGGTCATTTTCCGCCTACACTGCTTCGAGTCCAGATTAACACTGCCTGTAGAAAGGTATGTTCCGGATAATTCAATTTAGGTATTTATCGTCGAAAGATAGATTTGTTATTATTTAGGAACTACGATTTCAAAGATGACTGTATCTCAATACTTATTAAATATTTTAGTTTCATTATTTAGTAACAAAATTTCTTTATTCGCATGAAAATGTATTTATTTTTTTTTTGTCGAAAACAATGAATTTGAAAAGTTTTTTTGCATCAATTAAATTTAAAACTAATATTTAAATGACTAATTTCCCAAGCTATTATAAGAAAGTTATTTTTATATTTTAATTAATTAAAAAAATTCAAAAATCAAAAGTCTAACAAACATGAAAAGAATCTCGAATTTTGTTCTTGAATGCTTTTTTAAAATATTTCGATTAGGTAAAATATTTCATTTCTTGCAAAAGGGAAACATCTATATTTTTCTTTAAAATTTATTTATTGATGACACGTTGATTTTTTTTTTTTTTTCACTTAAATTTTTGTGCGTTTTAATAACTAAAAGAAAGCTTTTAAAAAAATATAATCAGAATTTCTTATGATACAGTGTGACAATAAAATGCTTTCTTTTACAATTGACATCTTATCTATTAATTATCTGCATTAAAAGTAACACATACCCCACCGAGTGTCGAACCCACGACCATTCCATTAACAACTTGACGCTTCAACCAACTAAACCATTGTCCAACACAAGACAGCTTTCATATTTACTTACAAATGGAAAGACCGGAAACACTATGGCAAAATTCAATTTCGATGAAACAAAAACTTCTAATTAAAAGAAAACTAATCGAAAATTCGAAAATCGGCCTTCGAGGTGCATCAGGAATGGTCATTACGAACCTTCATGCAAAATTGTGTAGCTCTGCGATCAGACGTTTTGCTAAAATGCTCCAGACAAACATACACAATGACACACACACACAAACATCTTATTTTATTATATTGTTGCGTACTTGAGGGTTCGTGAGTTGTCCGGGAATGAAAGGCCAAACTTACAAAAATTCAGTAATTTATTCACAGAAAGTTCCAGAAAAATACAGGTCAATAAACCAATTATCAGCTTCAATTCAAGCAGTAACCACAGCTTAAACAACAGCTGTCAATAGCAAATCCACAGTACAAACTGTATACCAATAACACTTGAAGCAAGTCTCTCTCAAAGAGGCTCAAGAGCAATGCAAGCACTAGCGAAGCTGGCTGAGATCTGAACTGAACTGACTGCCTTGGCGAGGAAGCGCTCCTTATATGCTGTTCCATGGAACCCAGATTTTTCGAGAAAACTCTAGAAAGTGGTCAACCAATCAACTTACAGCTTCCATATTTGGTATATCCCATATAAGGATTTTCTCGCCAAGGTGGGAAAAAGTCGCCAAATTTGGCGCCAAACCCATTACCTGCATTACTGGGGCTTTTTAATGCGTTTTTAAGGGAAAATAAGGCTATTTCAACGCTAAAACGACTAGAAATGCACAAAATTAGCACTTTATCAACTTACTAAGCCTCTTTGAAAAAATTTATACAAAAATAAACACAATTATTTACAATTTCGTAACAATATGAATAGATAATTTAATTGTTGCCAAAAAAAAAAAAAAAAAATACGAGTTCATTATCTTTCGGCATAAAAAGAAATACATTTAATTCAACGTGAACGTTAAAAAATTATAAAAAGTTAAATTATGCATTTCACAAAAATTGACGTCATTATCACTTTAAAAATTTTATACACATTTATAAGTACTAATGTAGTTCACGATGCTAATACACATTGTTCTAAAAGAGTAATATTTTATTTTTAAAACCAACTTCTTTTTTTTTTTTTTTCCACTATTATTATTATTTCACTGAATTGAGTCCGCGTGCTTAAACATTGCTTAAATATTATTTTATATCCTCGCATATTTTATTGATGATTCATTAAACATGGTATATAAAAAGTTTTTTTAATCTTATATTTATTTTATTTATTTCTCACTTCAAATAATTCAATTGCTAGCAAGCCCGTGCAAAGTTTTCGCACTTTATTCATCTCTTCGTTAACTTTAAAATTCAAAACTATTATTATTATTTTATAGACGTCATTTTTTCATATGCATGAGCAAATTTAACATTATATATATACATACATACATACATATATACACACATATATATATATATATATATATATATTTCACTTGAAAGCACATTTTAATTTATGCTGAAAAAAATATAAAAAATAAAAAATAAAGACAACAATTAAAAATTTAAACGTCTATTTTAAAGCTGTTATTTTCCTATTTTAAATAATTTTAAAAAATCTAATCAGAAATTCGTTCCAAATAAGGTACCAAATGAAAGGGGGCGATTTTTCTGAATCCGTCAGATTAAACAGCTTATCGATCGGACAGTTAGATTTTTTAAAATTGACTAAAGTGTAAATGTAGGGGGCAATTTGCGTTCACATACAGAGTCCAAGGAAATCTCTTAAGCCTAAAGCGTGACAGAGTCAGGCACTTATGAGCGTAACTATATATGCTGATGATATGGTGTTTTGAGGATTCATTTCAATATATTGATCAGCGAAGCGGGCAAAGCCTGCTAGTTGTTTAATATATGAATACGAAGAAAGAAAACGAGAGAAGTGCTGTTATTGTTTTTGTGCACCAACTGAACACACACACACACACAAAAAAAAAAAAAAAAAAAAATAGGTAAATAATTTTTTCTTTAATCTATAAATTACCCAATAACAAAAAAAAAATTCTTTTCTATATGTTTCTTTTGTTTTCTTTTTTCATAACATGTTGTTGTAGTAGAAAATCGTTTAGAAATGCCATCAAACAAAACAGACACTTCTATATGTAAATTTTTTTTTAATTAAGAATGTAAGTATTTTGAAATCTAATTCAAACATAATTTAATTTCTTTATGAAATTAAAAGAAAATTTTATTTAGATTTATTTATTTTTTAAATGCTAATTTAAATTCATCAAATAGTCTTATAGGCTTTTTCCCTTGATTTTACCATGCACAAAGTGAAGTGTCTGCAATTTTAGTATAGAACCTCTTTAGCGACTTTTATTTCTTGCCAGTTTGGCAATGAATTAAAATGGCTATCGCAATTGCATAAGAAAAGACCTTTGTGAAAATCGCCCGAGCTACTTCGGTAACAATTTTCAAGTTTCGTCGGAGGGGATCCCATACTATGCCTTTTTCTTAACGTGAATGCATATTTATTTTAAACTAGCTGGCTTTGGAGGTTTCGCTGGACATTATATTTAAATGAGGTGTTAAAATTCCCTATTGTAGGATTTCAATGCATGTTTCCTCATATCATCTGTTAACTAGCGCACACCTGTCTTGACGTCAGATGTGACGTAACTGTATTACGTAATCAACAGCGCATCTTCGCTTCTCTGAGAGAGAGAGTTTTATATGAGTCTGTACGAGAAAGCTTTGCTAAGCGTGCTGCAAGAAATGCCAGCATTATGTTATTCTTCTTTTCTATATTATTAATTGTTGTGATTGTTTAAAAGACTCTGCTTTTCACTCTGTGGACCCATTTAAACCAACAAAGGTTATGGGCCCAGAGACACGCATCTCACTGCGGACTTTTTAAAAATTTAAATTAACATTCGCTAAAACGAAAGTGCGACTTACTGTTAAGCCTAAAGGCTGAAATCGAAAGTATTTTTGATTCTATTTTTATAACGAAGCTATTATAGCTGATTAAATATGTCGCAAATATTAAATATAGAAAAGTTATCCAAAAACAATTTTGACACATGGAAGCTTCAGATAGAAGCTGTCTTAATCAAGAATGATCACTGGTCGTATGCTAACGGAACGAAAATTAAGCCCGATGAAGGCGCCGAAGACGAAGAAAAATAGCTCGGAATTGACCGTAAAGCTAGAGCCGATTTAATCCTAGCAATTACCCCAAGTGAGTTGTGTCATATTAAACATTGTACCACCTCAAATGAAGTATGGAATAAATTAAAAGAAGTTTACGAATCGAGAGGACCGGCAAAGAAAGCCACCCTATTGAAGAAGCTACTCTTTAAGAAAATGACTGACAGTGAAAATATGTCCGATCATCTCAATATTTTCTTTGATATAGTGGACAAGCTAAAAGAAATGGACATTCAAGTAGCCGAAGATCTATTATCGATTTTGCTCTTATACAGTATTCCTGACAGCTATGAAGATTTCAGGTGCGCCATAGAAGCAAGAGATGAATTGCCGCAGCCTGAAGCTTTAAAAATTAAAATGATGGAAGAATATGAGTCAAGAAAAAATAAAAAGCATCAAGAATCGTCAAATGCGTATTTTACGACTCACAAGAAAAATCTTCCTGAAAAGAACAAAAGAGAAATCTTAAAGCCTGTGCAGAACAAGAACACGTATGGCGAAAGAAATTATGCAATCTTCAAATGCAATTACTGTTCAAAAGTAGGTCATAAAGCCTCAGAATGCCGAAAGAAGAGCTCAGACAGAAAATTCACTTCATCGAATAAATACAAAGAAAGATCAGAAAAAGGTAGACACACGCACAACCTGATCCCCATAGCCACAACCAATGACTGGAAACTTACCCCTCCTATAACAGCCTTCCTGACGGGCCATAGCCCATTCCCACGCTGATTTCATCGCCGACGCTCACCCCTATGTCCTTGTAGCGAGGAGGGAAATGCATTGCAGTATTACTTAACTGTGTCCTCACTTCTGCCCACCATATTAAAAATCCTTTCCCCAGACCAGTAAACTGGCTGGACAACATTTTAACTAGATCAAATCTCATTAATAAACTCAATAAGGTTTTCTCCCTATTAATAGATATATCAACTGCCACTGATTAATGTTATCAATAACACTGCCTACTGGCTCAGACAGGTACCTAGACCTGCTCAAGAGCAACGTCTGCAAGTGCATCATGTACATGCTCTGCTGTAGAAATGGATTCAACGATCAGCAACCTGTTGCCCCTTGTCGCGAGGAGCGCAAGCCCGGCAACAGGTGATTGCACCACAGCACTTATCTTAATATGTTTCAGCTGTTTACCTCATGAACTCTAAATGAACTTTATCGACCAGAATTAATTCAAACCAAGAACTTTTCTCTGAATTATTATTTTAACCTCTCTCGCCCTTTGTAGGTCTTGGGCTACAATCCTGGCGAAACTTTGTATTTTTTTTTTTTTTTTTTCAATAAACCTCGACACTGAATCGCTCAACATCGCTCGAATAACGATGAGCGGGGACTGCTCCCTGTTAAATCTAACAATGTTAATTTATCTTATTACTGATACACTGATGAATATCAGTAGCAAGCATAAACCGGATGCCCCATAAGTCTGTAGACATTTTAAAAAATCATAAAAATTAAAAGAATTTATAGTATTAAACGTGGTTTGCGAAAAAAAATTATTATCGTAAAAAAGGATATTTGTTTTTTTTTTTTTTTTTTTTTTTTTTTTTTAAGAAAAAAATTATCGTTAAAATTCTCGTTGATAGAGTACGTGAACAAATCACATATTTTTGTGAAAAACGATAGTTATTTGCATGCAATTGTTTACAGTCATATAAATCCTATTCTATTTGTTCGCCATCACCACAAATTACAGTTTACAAACAAGTTAAACATCCCTAATTGCAGCTTCGGTCAGCGGTTCTTACATGAGAAAAAGCATCTTCACCAATAACACTTTATCCACCATGTCAGCATCGTAATTAAAACTTCATGTACGCGCAAGTAAGAGGAAAAATAAGAAATAAGTTATGTTAATTGTAAAATCATGCAATTTACAGGGCTCTGATTTGCATATTTCTAATTACGTATCCATGCAGCGCCCTCTATCGTCGATTTTTTTTTTTTTTTTTTTTTTTTTTTTTATCAAATAAATAAATAAACGAAACTAGATTAACTCTAGATTAACGTAATTCACTAGATTAACGTTTTCACAAACCGCGTTCAATTTTTCCAAACCTTTCAATTTTTACGAATTTTTAGATTGTCTACAGACTTATGAGACAACCGGTATATGATATGTAAATTATACAAGAATTCGTAAAAAATTTCAAAAGCTATCATATTGCTAATAAAGATACATTATGATACTCAATAGAATTCTTTAAAAACTTATATTCCTTAATTTTAAGCAGCGATTGGTGCAAGAAAAAAAATTGTTTTCCTAATAGCTAAAATTGTATAAATGTAAATATGATGTTCTATAATTCACTAATTCTGTCATTTATATTTTTCTTGTTTTCGATATTTGAATTTGCATTTTGCTTTACATATAATAAAATAAGAAGTGTGCGTGTGTATGTATGTCCGTCGTTTTGTTAACTGGAAAGTTACAGAATTTTGTATGGAGGTCAGTATTAAACTCACCTGATGCATTTCTAGTCCCAATTTCCGAAATTTTGATTAGTTTTTTTTTTTTTTTTTTTTTCCCCACTTAAATAAAATTTGTAAATTTCTGAAATTATCTTCTCTACAAACAGAAACGTATACGTAAAGGTATTTTCCGTGGCTCATTAGCTCAGTTGATTAGAGCTTAAGGCTAATAACGTGAATGTCGCGGATTCGATCCTCCAAGAGCCAATGTGTTATGCTTCAATTTCTTCACCGTATATCCTAAACCAGTGTTGCCAGATTTGGGGACTTTTTTATTCAACTCTCACCAATAATTTTGAGAAGTGATATTTGCTATACATAATAGACGTTTATCTTTCGAAGTGCTTAGGCAACCGTTACAATTAAAATTTAGCGGCGGGGGTTGAATAAAAAAGTCCCCAAATCTGGCAACACTGTCCTAAACCGCAAATATGACGAAAAAGTAACAAGAAAACAAAGATCAACTTACAAGGAGGGTCACCAACTGTTCAAAAGGTATTTATACATATTATATATCATTTGAAAGGTCTTGCTGAGCTGACAACGAAAATATCCATCTTATCGGCAAATGCGTCCCCTACCGCGAGTAATTATCAGTTAAATTTTTTACGTTACAGAATCTTTAACAATGTACTTCGTATACTTTCTATCATTATAATAAATTTTTAAAAAGATTTTCATTCTAAAAAACATTGTATATATTATTAGTCAAGGTCGTCCGTATATTGTGGTGGTTAGCGTCCCTAACTCCCTCACAGTAGGGCCGGGTTCGAATCCTAGACAAAACATGGATTTGTTATCCCTGTAAGTTGTGGCGATGGCCGCCCATTGGGTACTCTTTCACAATTTGTTATCAGTTCAGTGACCGCACAGTCAATGCTCATTTCCGCACTATTGAAAAATAAATAAATATACATGCTATTATACATATATATATATAATTACATGTAAAGTATTTTACGGTTTAATAATTATTTTGTGTCAACAATAAATTTATACATGCTAAAATGTATGAAAAGTATTTTAAGAAAAAAGCAATTAAAGCAAAAAAGAAGCTATTGTAATTTTTATAGTAACGAAGAAAACTATTACTTTATATATTCATTTTCATTAAAATATTACATTGTAGGTAATAATATAATTATTAATCTTTTAAAAGTAGAAATTTATTTTTCCACTTATTTCCCCCCTGCATTACTATGTTAGTGCATTAAATTTCTTCTATTGTTCCCCCATCCAATGTCAATATCCAAAATATCGATTATGTAGATGTACAGGAAAATCTGATTGTAAATATTTTACACATGGCTACATATATAATGTATTGGATTTATAAATTTAATGCTATGCCAAAATAATCATTAAACACATAATAAAATACTTTACTAACAGTATAAGTACCAGTCACAATTTTCTCGAGAATCTGTTAAAAAATTGATTCTAATGATAGAAATTCTTTAAAGTACATTACTGAATGGCCTGCAATTTACAAATTTTAATTGAGAATAACTCACGCTAGGGGGCGCATTTGCTGATAAGATGGATATTTCTGTAATCCGCTCAATTAAAGCTTTAAGAGGATATATAACATGTATAAATACCTTTTGAACAGTTGGTGACCCTCCCTTGTCAGAGGCGTGTTATTCTTTTTTTTTAGGGAAACGGCTGATCACAGAGCAACAAAAGTTTGCATGGAGGTCCTTTTTTAAAAAGCTCTGAAAATAAATGTGAACACAGGAGGCGGGTTTTAGTGACTATAATTTTGTTTTATGCCCAATTCTAGGAAATCAAGAAAGAATTTCTCGTAGTACAAAGGATTCATAATATCTGTAATATTAATAATATTGTTTCTCCCTCTAGAAAAGTGTGGATCAGAGATTCTCGATCATTTCGTCTAATTTATTGTTTACTTTATCCATATAACTCAGAAATCTATATTTAGAGTTTAGGGATTCAGAAAATGACTAATTATTTGTTATGAATGAAAGCAGTATATGTTTCTTTTTTTTTCTCCGTTTAGTAACCGTTCCAATTTTCAGATACCTGTTTTTTTTTTTTTTTTTTTTTTTTTTTACGAAACTTTTCATGAGCGTACGTAACTGTTTTCTATGATATGTTTAAATAAGGTGAAAATTTCCTTAAAAAACACCGGTATTCAAAAAAAAAAAAAAAAAAAAAAAGGAACAGTTGGAGCTTTGTTTAAGGAAATGACAATTTAGACTGAGACTTCTTAGACACTTAATTTTAGATACCAACATATTTAAAGATTACTTACCGACATTACTGTAACAACGAAAAACAAAAGTCCAATGATTGCTTTCATTTTTTAAATCCGGGGGTCTACCACGAGCTTAGCGGAATCGTTTCCATGTCGGAGTTTCTCCGATGTGACGTCATATTCCGACAGCCTCTCTTCTTTCGCTAGCACGAACATATCGGATTGCTTTTGCTATCGGAAAAGACCAGTGGAAACCCTCCCAAACTTTCCGTCAGACTTTTTCCGAGTGGAATCAGCATTCCGATAGCATATTAGCAATGGCGTCGTCCATCTTTCTTTTTCGTTAGGTGTTGTTTAGTGCTTTGAAAGCTTCAAATTGAAGAGTTCGGCCGTTCAGCGTTCATTTGCAACAAAATACTGCAGAAACGAAGGTATGTTTTATTTTTATTTCTATTTGTAATGTTTAAAGTAGAATAAAAAACGATAAAGATATTTTTTGATCGCATAACAGCATCAAATTTTAATGTATTGTTTTATCTGATACTAAGTTTCCACTAACTTTTAATAATGTTATATTCCGCTTTAAGATACATCGCCGATTATTCAATTTTTAAGTATTAATATGAGGGAAATACTAGTTTGTGTCAGATTTAGGTAGTGAATGTTTTTTCTGTTTAAAATACGTTTCTTAATGACATTGCTAATTTCATATACTTTCATATTTTAGATCATAATGTTACAAAACTGATACTGTAAATAAATTTAGTTTCTGAAAATAATAAAGCATCATTAACTATTCATATTTTCCCAAAACAAGATTAAAAAAAAAAAAAAAAAAAAAAAAAAAAGTTTTCTTATATGAAAAGCTGGAATTTACCATACAAAAAAGTCGATAATATTTTAAGTAAAAGGTGTGTATAGTCATTTTTCTTTACATGTTTAAAATACTTTAAACATTTTACTTCTGCATTTCGTAAACATAAAAAGGTGCTTGTTAAATGAGTAATTTTTCTGATTTGAAAATTTTCAAACCTTTATTGTTTACTTCTGCATTTTGTAGTAAACATAAATAAAGAAGTGCTTGTTAAATGTTAAATGAAAAGTAATTTTTCTGATTTGAAAATTTTCAAACCTTTGTTTACTTCTGCATTTTGTAGTAAACATAAATAAAGAAGCGCTTGTTAAATGTTAAATGAAAAGTAATTTTTCTGGTTTGAAAATTTTCAAACCTTCATTGATTTTAAAAGGCAGATAACTAGTATATGCATATTGCAAAAAATAATCTTCACCTCATTTTCCAGTATTAGTTTTGGCTAATATTTAATGTTAAAGATGTTTGTTATACAGTGAATAAATTGTATTACTGCTTATTTGAGAATTTTCATTTTTAACAATAAAATTAAGAGTGTCACATTGCATTTTTTCTAAACTGTACAACTAAAAAGTAGCATTAATTTATTATATAGTTTTTACATTTTTGGTGCTAGAATATATTTTCACAACTATATTCCCCCCACCAAATAAATAAAAATGAGAATTAAGAGACCATTTACAAATTCTTAATCAGCCTTGTAAAAATATGACAAATGACAAATTTTACACAGTTACAATTTTTTGCTGTAATTATTTTGTTTGATTGGTATGAAGATGTTTAAAATTTTTACATGAAGCTGTCATTTTAATAGCTAAAAATATAAAACATTAGTTTTTAGCAATATTTGTAAATAACATTATGAAAAAGAAAATTGCATTTAAAATAATATTAGTATCTCTTTAAACCCTGAAGAGGTGAAGATTATTTTTTGCAATATACATATACTAGTTATCTGCCTTTTAAAAAAAATGAAGGTTTGAAAATTTTCAAATCAGAAAAATTACTTCACATTTAACAAGCACTTCTTTATTTATGTTTACAAAAGGGAGAAGTAAAATGTTTAAAGTATTTTAAACGTTTTAACAGTAATGACTTTTTCTTAAAATTAATCGACTTTATCCTATAATAAATTCCAGCTTTTCACATAAGAAAACAAGTCTTTATTATTATTATTATTGTTGTTTTGGTGAAAATATGAATACTTTATTGTACTTATTATTTTCAGAAACTAAATTTATTTACAATATTAGTTGTAATAGTAACATTATGATCTAAATTCTAAAATATTAAAGTACATGAAAACAGCAATGTTATTAAGAAACTTATTTTAATCAGAGAAAAAGTATTTACCATAAACCTAAACCTCAGACAAATAGGACAAACTAATATTACCAAAGTATTAATGCTTAAAAATTGAATAATGAGCGATGAATTTAAAGCGGAATATAACATTATTACAAGTTAGTCGAAACTCAATAAGACAATACAATAGCATTTCATGCAATTACACAACCAAAAAATATCTTTTTCGTTTTTTTATTTCACTTTAAACATTACAAATAGAAGAAATAAAAATAATAAAACATACCTTCGTCAGACACATCACACTTTAGCAAAAAAAGAAAAAAAAAAAGTGACACAAATCAAAAATACAGTATTTGAGAAAAATCAAGTACTCGCTATGCTATGATAAAGCTCACACAACTGCCTTTCAGGTGAATAAACTGTGAGATAGAGATGTGATATTTCATGTGCATGTTGGAAGAACATAAACTGAAAATTTCTATTCTTTGACACAATGGGGCACCCCCCCCCCCCCTGGAAAATTCTAATAAGCGTATTTTTTTTTTTTTTAACTTTAAAACTATGCTTTCAGAATTTTACTAAAAAACAACTTTTTTTTTCAGGTTGTGCCTCCCCCCCCCCTTGAAATTTTGTAGTTTTTTTTTATTTTATTATTTATTTAAAAATTGATTAAGATTTGCTAATTTAACAATATAATAATTATATTCAAACTTACACATGAAAGAACTTTTTTAGAAAAATTTAAGCTTATCTTTACAATTTTTGACAGCTTAAAACAGTATTATACTCACTCTTGTCATGTCAAGAAATACTTTGACGTCAAAAACCCAATCACAAAGATGTTATATATTAAAAAAATATAAAATTACACATTACCTAATTGTTATTTTCATATTCTGAAAATACGCAACCATTAAATGAGTACTGGTTTACCAAAATTTTTTTAATTTGAATTTTGAGTTTAAAAATGTGAATTTTCACTAAATGCAATTTTCTCATTTTTGAGCTGCAAAGTAAAATATTAAAAAAAAAAAAAATCACTTTTTGGGAAACGGGTACTCATTTAACAGTTGTCAATTTTCTGAATGTGAAAACTGAATTTAAAAATATCAATTAGGTAATGAGCAGTTCTATAAACAAATTTCACCATAGACTTGCATGGTATTTGGTGACTTGAGACGGGGAAATCGTAAGAGTGAGTAAGCAGCCTTAATGATGCACAACTAAAAAAAATTTTTGATAAATTTATAAATTTCAAGGGGGGACTCTCAACACTCCCTAACATAGTACCTATATAACTACTACTGTTGGTATGCTTATTAATCTTGCTAACACTGACAAAAAAAAAAAAAAAAATTGCTAAACAATACATTAGTAACAGAACTGTTTTGCAAGAATGGGTTTTAGCGTAGAAATTTTCAGTAGCCTACCTTGAGTCAAGCCTATATATAATGTGTAATATTAATTGTAATTAACTATAAAAAGCTACACCATTCAACCAATTGCTACAAAAATTAGTACGTACATTAATCAGGACAAAATTTAGCTTTCACAGTATCAACAGTACAGCTATAACAGTTCAACTGGATAACTGACTCAAAATACATTAAATAAAAAAAAAAAACTATTTTAACTTTAACACGTTCATGCTGGCGTGGTCCACCTGTGGCTCACAGCAAAAGTATCCGAGCACTAGCAATAATCCTTGTCCAAAAAACGTACACTTAATACTGCTTTGTTAAATAAATCCTTGTCGAATCATGATCTTAGTCAATCTAAGAACATGTTTCGATAAGGATTTATTGAACAAAACAGTTTTAAGTATACTTTTTTGATATCGGAATTATTGGCTAGTGCTCAGATGCTTTTGAGAAGAATGCGCCGGCGTGAACATGTTAAAATTATTAAAAAAGAAAAAAAAATTTGGAAAAAAATATATATGTGTTCATAAAATAAAAGTGTAAAAAATAAAGTTAAAATGAAATTAAGAAAAATCATGCTGAAGAAATGGAACAGCTTTAGTATAGCTCTTAACCCTTGATGAAATTGGAACTTGCAACTGAAGTAGCTTGGATGTTTTTCACCAAGATTTTAGCTATTTTAATTTATACCCTATTATGTTAATAACAATGAACCTGCCAATATGAATAAAGTAAAAAAAAATGTCTCACAAAAGAAATTTTAATCTAATTTAGATAAAATGGAGAGTAAGTTTTAATTTTTACACCAACTATGTGAAATGTGCCAGAGCCGAGAATCAAATCAAGCCACGGAGTGCCCGGGTTTAATTCCTGGCTTAGTATTTTTCACATAGCTGGTGTAAAAATCAACATTACACTCCACTACATAAATTGAATTTTCATGGTAGATGAATTAATGAATTAAATTTCTAAAGTGGAATTTTAATCGTTGTACTGTGTACATTTGGTTCTGTTCAATAATGAGTTTGCCGACCACTGGGTTAGGGTATTCAGATGTGTCTTTTTTTTTTTTTTTCTTGTTTATAGCTTGATAGTGGTTGCTGCAATACAAAATTTTATGCATTGCTAGGTTGGGGTATTCAATAATGTTTCTTTTTTTGGTTTTGCTGTAATATGAATGCTACAATACAAAAATTCAACTTACACACTGGGAAAGGGAAGTAAGAAGCGGGTAAGTTGCTGCCGAAGGTGGTGGGGACCCGGACTCCTCACATTGAGAGCGAGAAAAAACTCTACCGAAACAGCGAGAATTTAGGTTATTAATAATGATATGCAATTTTGACAACTCATTTAAGTATAATGTCCAGCGAAGCGGGCAAAGCCAGCAAGTATATACATATAGAAGAAAGTAAAAACCCTGTTAATATTTTTACTTTCTTCTATATTCAATAGAAGAAAGTATTGGATTCGTAAAATTTTAGACGTCGGGTTTTTGATGGATTTACACGTTTTGAGAGCTGTAGAACACGATTTAACCATTTTTAGAAAATGTCTGTCTGTGTGTGTGCGACAAAATTTTTTGGCGACTGTATCTCAGGTACTACTGCACAGAATTTCATAAAATTGGTGTGTAGTTACACATTGATATAAATTAGGGCCTATCAACTTTTGGTCAAAATTATCCAACAGCTTGCGTCACCATCCCTCTTTTTCTAAATTTTTAACATTGTGGTATAGGACAAAATTTTGTATAAATGTGCATAAAGAGAATTATTTTTTAATAATCATTATGATATTTAAAAGAATTATTTGTAATAGAGATAGTCAAATGGGGAAAAAAAATTGTGTATGTAGGAGCTTCGCCTCCCCCCTGGGAGAAATCCCCCTCGAGGGGAGTAAATTTTCATGATTGATGGGTATCTTTCAAAAGAGCTCACCAATACCTTTAAAACGAATGGCTGAACCATCAATCTGCGATAATTTAAAATAAAGTTATCGATTTTTTTTCATATTTAAAAAAAAGAAAAAAAAATGTAATATTGAGAATAAAATTGACTTTTTTTTTAAATATTTAATGTTATACTACTTCTCTTATATGGAAATCATCTACATTATCATGAAAGATAACTTTTAAAAATTATTTTTACTGACTGAATTTGTATAGGAAAATATAGAAGAAGGTCGTGGTGGCCACAACATACTAGTTTGTGATAGGTTATAACTTTGTAAATTTTAAATGAATTATTCTTTGAAAATTTTTATAATAATATAGTTAACTTTTGATATAATGTCTCGGATTGAATTGTTTATTTCTGATGTATTTAGATCACTAATTGCCCATAGTGTAGCGCTAGTGCAATGCAAAACACATTTAACTTTAATCTCGTATATTTATTAAATTTTGTGATTTTAAATGTACTATTCTTTTTAATTTTGTCCTCTAAAAATTTTTTTTACCGTACACAGTAAATTGTTTGGTTCACCGAAAAATGTGCTTTTTTATGTAGACGATCAATGGTTGCAATTGAAATACAATGGAAAATATTGCCACTATGGCAAATTTTGAAAAAATTGCAAAATGGCACTCCTAAACTAGATTCTCCCCCAAATTATTTTTCTTTCTCAAACAAAATGCAAAAAAAAAAAAATAGATGTGTATTGCACATACATGTCGTGTTTATAACAAAATATAAATTTATAACTTTCATTGTTTGATTCGATATCTCTTGAATAAACATTAAACTAAGTGAATTTACAAGTTCAAGACTTGCAAAAAACAATTATATTGTCATTAACATTGTTATATTAATGAGGTGATTAAAGAGCAATATATTATTACATAAGGACTGTTTTTATCAGTTTCAGTATAAGTTGTTAAAATTTCTTGTACTCAGCAGCGGCGACTTTGAAAAATTTCTGGGGGGGGCTCGAACCAAGGCCGTAGCCAGGATTATTTTTTGAGGGTGGGGGGCATCACATTTCTAATACAAGGTCATCAAATATGGTGTAATAATGTACACACGCTTACCCAAGGAAAAGAACATATGCACACACAAACAATGGCCTGATTAACACAGGGGCACGTGCCAGGGGCTCTGAGTAGTAAAGGGCCCCAAAACTGGACCTGAAAATGCCATCATAATCTTTGCCATTTAGTTTATGTAAATCGAATTTATATGGCAGTAACTTTTGTAAAAATAGTTATATTACTTTGCATCGATGTTTCTGAAAACTTTTGCTCCTCATGCACAAACCATAAGTGATTGGGATTCCCGTAGCACAGTAAAGGGAATCATCTTCCTCTGAACTCACCCCCCCCCCCCCCCCGCGCCCCATACAGAGACTTTCAGCCTCTCTTGTTTTTCTTTCTTTTTTTCTTAGTCGATTTATGTCCATTTTCAATTGCAACAACCTTACTTTACAGCTATGATTTTGGTAAAAAACTAAATAAGAAATAGAGGAAAGAATTTCTTGTTTAATAGAGAATCAGTATTCAAAATTTCTGGGGGGGGCTGATCCCTTACAGAAAATTTTCTCCCTCGAGCCCCCACATAGTCAGCGCCACTGCTTGTATTCCCATTAATTTATGTACTTAAGATTATACCATGTGTTTAATTTTCATCAATAACCCCCCTTACACAATTACTAATTTTTTTTTTTTTTTTTTTTTTTTTTTGAAGCTTCAGGAATATACTTTTAAAAAAATATGTTGATATGAAGATATTTTTTACTTTGGATTTTACGTTTTAAAAAAGTAAAAAAAATTCGTTGGAACTTGAAAGTATACTAAGTTTTGGCTCACAGAGGGCAATTCGATGTGATAGTTTTTGTTAACATTTAAAAAAATATGTAAACAAATGCTGAGTTATACAATTTCACTCAGGGCCGTGCCTACACTTTTAGCCTCCCTGGGCGAAAGATTTTAGCCGCCCTCCTAGGCAAAAGATTTTAGTCGCCATACTAGGTAAGATTTTAGCCAACAAATATTTAGCCTACATCCTACAATTGCAAAATTCACTGCATAATCACAGAGAGGGAGAAACTTGGTCTGTAGCAGCGGTCGCAATCTTTTTGGATTCACGGACGACCAAATTCATAACTAAAAATCTCTCGGACCTTTAAATTCATAATCAGGGATGAGATTTTTCAGCTTTTCAGTACATTTAGCTTTTTTTCAGCCTTTTTTTTTTTTTTTTTTTTTTTTTTTTTTTTCTGATGTGCAATTTTTTTTTGTTTGTTTGTTTTTTAAATATATATATTGAAGATTAAAATAAATATTTATTACTCTAATATAATAGATTTTCCATAAAAAATTCTAGTATTGCATTTCAACGTCTTGCCTTTGCGTACAGTTTCAGCTTTTTGTATTTTTGTTAATCTCTACTTAATATAAAGTCCCACGGATCTCATGATTAAGAAACGTAAATATATTTCTAGAATAATAAGTACAGATAATGCTCATTTTTTTCTATATGAAATATGCCTATTTAATATAAAACAGTACATATGCTTATTTTATTGCAAGGAAACAGTAAATACTTATTTAATCATAAGAACGATGATTAAATGTTGTTCCATTATAATAAATTTATTATAGGGGAAGAACGTGGGCATATTTTTACTGCTTCCATATTATAAAAGACGAGATTTATTTACACTGATAAATTGCTATTTTACCATGTTTTTATTAACTTCGATTCTTGTTTTTATGTTTGTTTATCTAGTACAAATCTTGCAATCGATTTTTAACTAACTTCCTGACTAGATAGACCTTTGTAACTTTCAGGACAGCTCAGAACACAGTGACAATGCATTTTTTTAATACTTTTAGTCAACTGTTTCAGGCCCTACTGCCTTCGGCAGCGTTTATATAATTAAATTTATTTAACTAACTTGCTGACTAGCTAGACATTTGAAACTTTCAGAATAGTTCAGAACACGGTGAAAATGCATTTTTTTAATACTTTTAGCCAACTGTTTCGGGTTCCTGCTTCCTTCGGCAGCGTTACCAGTACAAAGCTTGCAATCGATTTTTCACTAACTTCCCTAACTAATACTTTTAGTTCAACTGTTTCAGGTCCATACTGCTTTCGGCAGCGTTTATATGATTCAACAGAAAATTTAAAAACATGGTATATAAAAAGTTCTTTTTATCATGTAATTATTTATCTGTATATAACTATATTAACTAAATATAGTAATCTGTATACTGTATTGTTAGATTATTAGAAATCCTATGAAAAATTTATATTTTTCGCATACATTACGCAGATTAGAAATTCAAAGCAGTAACTAACCATGTATGAAACATTATTTCATTTAAAAAGTCTCTTATCCAGGAAATTCTGAAGTTTAATGTTGCGAAATAGAGGCATTCTGGAAATTGTTATGATAAAAATTAACATTAGAATAACCTCTAATAAAACATTAAAAAATGCAAATAATGTCAAGATTTTTCTGCAGACCACCAAAATTTTGTCATTGACTAATGGTGATTCATGGACCACTGGTCTATAGGTTTGATTGAAAATCTTGTTTACAAACTGCATTGTGAGGAAAGGTTTCAATCCTTTTATAAAGAACATGCAGTAAAGGTATTTTAAATCATGAAACATACACATATATTATTATATGTCATGTGTATAGTCATGTGCAGGGCAAATAAAATTACAATAGATGTTTTTTCTTTTCTTTTTTATGTTGTGGGAGGAATAAATTTTTAATACCATTTTGTTTATCTATTATTTATTTTGGCATTAGCATATTTGTTTCGCGTTGTCAAGGCTAAAGCAGTGTTTATACAATTTAAGAAGAAATAACATTTCTGGCAATTCAGAAATTTCAGACAATGGTCACTGTTCCCCCATTTTTTTTTGTCTTCTATTAGATCTTTTTTGAGAATCAACAAAGTAAAAACTAATTAAAATTTGTATCATAATAATAATAATTATTATTATATATATATATATATATATAGTATATATATATATATAATATACATATACATAAACGTGAATGCGGGGTAGAAAATTATACGGCTACAAAAGGATATGAAAAAATTTTCGACCGAAAGTTTGAATTATAAAAATGTTATATAAAATAAGTAATGTTTAAAAATTATAAAACAAATAAAACTATATCATAGATGTTCGAAAATTTAATTAACGACAATTTTTTTTTGAAAAGGACTAATTCAAACATCCTGTTTTAAAATTAATAAATTTTAAAAGTATGCGATAGAATGAGGCTTATCAAACCCAAAAGACCTTGAGGACCGCATTATAAGTGCATTTCATTTAGGTAGGTCGCATTCTGCATGTATAATGTATATATATATATATAGTATATATATTATATTGTATGTATAATGTATATATACATACACATACTAGGTTGCGGATGCCCTTAATTTTGCATTAACTAATTTTAAATAGACATTGTGTCATAACCATATGTTTGTAAGAAGTATATTTTAAAAAAGAGTAGTGAAATATTTCTTGAAAAAAGTGGGATCGTGGAAACCCTAATATATATATATATAGCTGATCTTACATAATACAAGAAATAAATATATCCCTCAAATATCGTATCATCTAATATAATTTTCATGTAGAAGAGCAAGAACGAGTTTTCTTAGCATTAGCACTGTTAACAGAAGATAGCATTGCATAAAATTCTGAATTCCATCGTGAATCACAAAACTTTGTTGGATGGCCAATTTTGGCCCAGTGAACGCGAGACGGATACCACTGTGATAGATGATGCTCTACTAATAAGAACACTGTGAAAAAAACATGATTATTAAAAAGCAAATAAAGCCATAAGGGGAAAAAAATGCAGCACTAAAATTATTTCTCTCTTTCCGCTTCTGAAAACTATCCTTTAAAGCCAAAATCTGCCAGGTTGCCACAGATAAAAAGTTATCAAGTTTGTTTTTTCTCTTTTTTTTTTTTTTTTTTTTAATCTGTTTTAAAAAAATTAACAATTTTAGTAGACCTAATTTTCAGCTAAAATTTTGTAATTTTTAGCCGCCCCTAGCTTTTAGCCGCCCTGGGCGACCGCCCCGGTCGCCCCCCCCTAAGCACGGCCCTGATTTCACTCAAGTTATTAAATTCCCCTTTATACAGATTGTTTATATATATATTTAAAGAGTATATTAAAGTAGTGTAAGTTAAAAAAAAAGTGACCCTTAAATTTATACAAATAGGTTTAAAACTGAAAAATGAGATAAATTTTTCCATAAAATAAAATAAATCTTAACCTGAAATAGTGTTATGTGCAGTATTTCAATCGGTATTTAAAGGCGTTGAAGGAGTAATATTTTTAAACAAATAGGAATTGAAATATTCATAGTATTTAGTTGACTCAGCTGTTTACAAATTATAAAGTAATAGTTAATAAATCTAACAACAAATACATTTTACAGCTTCTTATCGACAGTCAAATCAAATGCTTTCTTTCTTTTTACATTGTGTATTCTCACAATCTTACTTCATTATGATATATATATATACATATATATTTAAAACATACTGAATTGTATTATTTTGTTATCTAAGGAAAGTTTAAAGGAAAAGTAACGAAAGAAATGTCAACAAAACATTTAAAACATCGAAAAACGTAGGCCGTGACTACGCGACCGGCTGGTCCGGTTTTCCAGATCTCCGGTCTCCCTGACCGGCCGACGCAGTAGGCTACTGCGCTTCGCTGTGTTTTGGTTAGATTTTCTGCTAGCCAATGAAAAGTTTACAATGGAGGAAAAAGAAAATATGAAGAAAAAAGTTGATTACGGTAACCTCATTCCTTTTCCAGGAGTAGGGTTGATAGATATTATGATGTATCACTATCTGGCTCAAACAATTATTGCTATTGTATTGTATTTTATTTTTTTTATTTATTGTTTGTTTGTTTACAGGAATCTGTGATCCCTGCTTGAAGGTAAAAGTTATTAAAAATGGAACAATCGCATTTTTTTTTCTTTTTAACACTTACAAATTTGTTAAAGCAGTAATGTGCAGTATTGTAAAAACACTAAAATGACTAAGAAATAGAAAAGGGATACATTAAAAATTTAAATTTTATTATTTTCAAAAAATGTTTTATTTATCCTTCTTACTTCGTCCATATTACTTCCAATAAATATCCTGATTTTTTCTTACTATAATTTTACACAATATAAATGCATTTTATAGCTTATAATTATGAATGAGAGGTAACAATTTCTTTATTTGGAGTTTGTGAAAAACAGGCTATTCTGGAAGGAATTTAGATACTGAAAGTAAAAAGAAGTTTTTAAAAAAAAACTTCCTTATGAATTTAAATACAAAATACTTCAGACTTCTCAAAACGTAAAATTGTCTAAATGATTAGAAACTCTTTACCATTTCCAGAATTTAGTAAAATTTCATAAACAAGTTACCACTGAAAAATAGTTTGAAAAACAATTTTAAATAAAGTATTAGTGTTCTTTTGTATCTCCATCACAGTCGTTTTGTTTTGCAAAATAGTTATCCAAAGTGCAATAGCTAAAGGACAAGTTTTCACTTATATTAAGTATTTCTGACCATTAGCTTTTTAGTCACCTAAATTTAGTAAAAAAAGAAATTGAAAACAGGCTGTCACTAAAAAATGTAAGCCATTTATGAATGATATATATTATTATTATTGAAGGCCCTGAAAGTGGATTTAATTTTTAAGAAGAATTCATAAAACTGATTGCCATGAATATATGTATAAATCTAAATAAGAAAGCTTTTTCAATAAGTTTTATTTATTTTTTCAACTTCTGTTATATTATTATATGTAAAGTATAGTATAAGCTTGATATAAAGCAGATTTTATAATACAACATTAACTATATGTATATCCATTCAAAAAGGTTATAAATCAAACACAACTAAGATGTTCAAATTGATTTAAGATTTAACATTATTCAATTATAATGCATTATATACAATATTTCCCTATTGTCCCATCATGTTAGGCTTTTACTGTATCTTATTAAACAGTGTGATAATTATTTTTTTATTTCAAAATTATTTTTATTGATGTGTAATAATAGTTCTTTCAGCATATCATGACTAAATTTTAAAAGTAAATTTTCAAATTAGAGTTGAAACATATAGAGAAATCCAGAATAGTATGCTAACTCGCATTCATAAACTTATTGTTTGCTTTAAAAAAAAAAACTGATTTTAGCTTTTTTGTTAAATAAATTTTAAACCATGACACTTGTCGTTTCTTTATTCCTATAATCATCTGTGTAAATTTAAAATATTAAATTGCATATCTTCCTGTTAAACATATTCATATTTGAATAATTTGTTCAGTTGAAATCTGCTCATATTCAACTAAGTTAAATTGAAAGATATTTATATATTTATCATGCATTCCATCATAAATATTTGTTTAATTGGATTTTACATGATACATTAAAAAAAAAAAAAAAAAGTTAACCACATTATTTTTCATGATTTGATTATTTTTTATATTGAATAGTTTTTAAAAGTTAAATTAGGAAGCTTTTGCAAAAAGTGTTTCATGTATGATTTAATCCCCCCCCCCCATAAGTTTTTAAAAAGAAACTTCCCATATTCAGCTAAATTAAACTGAAAGATGTTTATATATTTATCATAAATTCCATCATAAATATTTGTTTAATTGGGTTTTACATGCTATGCTACATTTTTTAAAAAGTTAACCACATTGTTTTGCATGATTTGATTATTTTCAATATTGAGTAGTTTTTTAAAGTTAAATTAGGAAGCTTTATCAAAAAGTGTTTCATGTATGATTAAATCCCCCCCCCCCCCCATAAGTTTTTAAAAAGAAACTCCCTATAAACTAAAGGAAGTTTTTTTAAAGTGTTTCATATATGATTAAATCCCTCCCCCCCCCCCCCCCATAAGTTTTTTCAAAAGAAACTTCCCATATTCAACTAAATTAAACTGAAAGATGTTTATATATTTATCATAGATATTTGTTTAATTGGGTTTTACATGTTATGCTACATTAAAAAAAAAAAAAAAAAGTTAACCACATTGTTTTGCATGATTTGATTATTTTCTATATTGAGTAGTTTTTATAAGTTAAATTAGGAAGCTTTTTCAAAAAGTGCTTCATGTATGATTAATCCCCCCCCCCCCCCCAGCATAAGTTTTTAAAAAGAAACTTCCTTATGAATTTAAATACTTCAGACTTCTCAAAATGTAAAATTGTCTAAATGATTAGGAACTCTTTACTATTTCCAGAATTTAGTAAAATTTCATAACCATATCACTTACAAGTAGTTTGAAAAACAATTTTAAATAAAGTATTAATGTGCTTGCTGTATCACTATCTCTATCACAGTCATTTTATTTTGCAAAATGCGAAAAGTTATCCAAAATGCAATACCTAAAGAACAAGCTTTTCACTTTTTTACCATAGAATTTCATTAAGTACTACTATTATTCAAAAAATCTTCGCCGAGAATGTCACAATTAAAGATGAATCTTTTTTTTTTTTTTTTTTTTTAAGTATTGGGATTTCTGACCAATTGTGAAAAAGGCGTTTCAGTCACATAAATTTAGTAAAAAAATAGAAATTGAAAACAGGCTGTCACTAAAAAAAGTAAGCCATTTATGAAAGATGTATATTATTATTGAAGGCCCTGAAAGTGGATTTAATTTTCAAGAAGAATTTCTAAAACTGATTGCCATGAACATATATATATCTAAATAAGAAAACTTTTTCAGTAATAAGTTTTATTCATTTATTTATTTTATTTTATTTTTTTATTTGCTTCGTTTCTACTATATTATTATGTATAAGGTACAGTATAAGCATGAGATAAAGCAGTTTTTTTACTACAACATTAACTATATGTATATCCATTCAAAAAGATTATAAATCAAACACAATTAAGATGTTCAAATTGAGTTAAAATTTAACACTATTCAGTTATAATGCATTATATAAAATATTGCCCTATTGTTCCATGATGTTAGGCTTTTAATGTATCTTATTAAACAGTGTGATAATTATTTTTTCATTTCAAATTTATTTTTATTGATGTGTAATAATAATTCTTTCAGCATGTCATGACTAAATTTTAAAAGTAAATTTACAAATTAAAGTGAAACATATAGAGAAATCTAGAATAGTATGCTAACTTGCATTCATAAACTTATTGTTTGCTTTAAAAAAAAAATCATTTAAGATTTTTTGCTAAATAAATTTTGACCTCAACTTAAACCATGACACTTGCTGTTTCTTTATTCCTATAATCATCTGTGTAAATTTAAAATATTAAATTGCATAGGGTCAGGTGGGGTAAAATAGGTCAGTTAAAAAAAAAAAAAACTTAAAAAAAACATCCAAATATTTTTTAAATTATAATTTTGCTGGTTTCATATAATATTATTTAAATTAGTCTTCATTTGTATACAAAATTAACTGTAACTGATACGTTTTAGTTACAGCCAGTAATTATTTGTGTGTTTCGTATTAGTAACTTGAATGTGTTGCTAAGAAAAACTTTGGTTTTGAACTAATTCAAAAGCAAATTTTACAGTTTTTCATTATCATATTCCAAAAAGCACATTTTTAAGATGAATTTCCTAAACTTCCGTGAGAAAAAAAATGTATATACAATAGAGAGCCAGAAATCCGCCGAAGTTCGAAATCCACACAGCTTGTCAGATACAAACAATGAAATTCACTATTAATAAATTACAAAACTGCAAATCAGAATTTTTTAAAAAGATCTTGAATACAGATTTTATGTTTGCATTTTATGATTACAAAAAAGAAAAACAAAATAATAATAATATGAAAGACTGCAAGAGCCAAGTTGCTGCTAATGAAATTGACAGTATATTTAAATTCATCAAAAGGAAATAATGATTATTGTGATATGATGATATCAATCAGGTAAATAATAATAAACTAATTTTTTTTTTAATGCTTTCTGAAAAAGGCATAATTTTTTAGGAAGAACTCAATAAAATTCGTAGAAAAATAAATTTGTGTTCCTACTATTTACAATAAATAAAAAAATAAATAAATCATGCAGGTTCAAATTTAGTTTAAAACTAGTTATATGTGAACAGATTGTATCTAAATTTGACAAATATTTTATTCATGTTTATTTATTGTTTTATTTTATATTTTTGTAAATGTTCTTATGTACCTAGTAATTTAATATTCAGTGTTATTCACTAGTATGTGTTTAGTTTGAATAATATTCTGTTTTTATTTTTCAAAGTGAAAATCATTTTTTATGGGCCCTGAAATCCACAAAATCCTAAAATCTGCACAACCTCTGGTCACGAGCTGTGCAGATTTTTGACTCTCTACTGTATTAATATTTTGGAGTAAAAAAACACATGTGAGGTAAAATAGGTCAATTGTTGAATCATGTTAGGCTTATGTTAAGAGGGAAAAACAAAAAGACAATACATATTGAAGTTGAATCAAAGCATTCAGTTTGTAGGTGTAATTCAAAAAGTTGTTTCATTCCAGCTTATTTAAGAAAGGTGCCACTTTTTCATACAAATGGCAGGCAGGACACAGCATTCTCCTGAAACTCTGCAGTTTAGCATCAACTTAAAATGCAAGAGTGGGTGAATCTAGATCATCAATCTCCAATTTGACAAATTAATTCTAGTGCGACTTCAACAGTCATGGAAGAGGATACTATTTATATATTATCCTTTTAAGTACATAAAATCTGCTATTATAAACACTTTATCACCCAATCAAACATTGTCTTCCAAAGATACTTTGGAAAATGCACATAAAAATCAGGAGTAATTTTAACAACCAACTTATTTTTCAATTGATTGTATGATGAAAAAATCAACAGAGATGCTAAAATCACAGAAACAACAATTGTAAAAGAAACGAAAAGCAAGTCTTTCTCAAGAAGAAAATTTGGACAGCATCAGTACTAATCAATTCGTAAAAGTTGGAAAATGTGTTAAAGTAGAATTTCCTGGGGAAAGATCAAAGAAAATATTTCATGGCATTATTCTTTCGCCCAATCATGAATATTCTGAAAAATTTGAAGTGATAAATAAAAGTGGAAATGGAAGTTCCTACTGGAATTTTCCAGAGAAAGATATTTCTGATGTAGATGCATCGTACATAAATTCTAAATGTTTTTCCTGAGCTAATGATGGACCATACAGACATTTTTTTCCCTTGAAAGAACACAAAATCAAGTTTTTATCAAAAAAAAAAGGAATATGTATGTGTAATTTTATTTGCATGAAGTAAGTTGTATTAAAATTTAAAACAGTTTTAAAGGATGACTTATTTTACCCCAACCCATGGGGTAAAATAAGTCACAAACAGCATATTTTAAAATTTATTTTTCAGCACAAATTTTTTTGTTTTTTGAGAGGTATTTCTCTTAAGATGTCATAAGGAATATTCATTTGCATATTTTGTGCAATTTTTTAACAAATGGAACCAATACATTTTCTGCTGTTTAAGTGCATATGTAAAATATGCTGTTTTTTGATCTATTTTACAACACCTGACCCTATCTTTCTGTTAAACACATTCATATTTGAATAATTTGTTTAGTTGAAAGATGTTAATATATTTTTCATAAATTCCATCATAAATGTTTGTTTAATTGGGTTTTACATGCTACATTGAAACCTCATTATTTTGCACAATTTGATTATTTTCTATATTGAGTAGATTTTAAAAGTTAAATTAGGAAGCTTTTCCAAAAAGTGTTTCATGTATGATATCCCCCCCCCCTCTCCATACTTAGAATTTTTCCTCATTTATAATGAGTGAATATTTTTATTTTACTTTAACTGTAATAGTTTTAATTTTCTGTTTACATAAATTTTTTGTTTATCAGTCAACTTCAATAAATTGATTCTCTATTTTAAATATATTGATATATTGTTATTAAACACAAATTTTTTAAAAGCAATAATATGTAGTATTGTATACTCTAAAATATAAATAGCAAAGAAATAATAAAATAATGCATTACAATTTTAATTTTGTTATTTTCATTCTTATTTTGTCTATATTACTATAATATGGACTAATAATAATTATATTATTGAACCAACTGAATTTGAAAGAAAACAAATAAATTAGATTCCTGAAAATTTTCAATGGTGACAAACTGTAGTATAAAACTTTGTAACCTATGTTATTATCCTAACTTGCAAAGAAAAAATTAAGATTAAATTAAAATGTATTTTTACATATTAAAATATGCCTAATCTGTGAGCATCTATAATGTATAATCCACATTAAATCTGAATGAAAGAAATTGAATTCTTGGAAAATTTAAATGGTAACAAGTTTTTTTTTTTTTCCTCCTCTGATATTTTAAAAATTAATTTGTACTTTGAGACTGTGACATTTTTCAAATATTTACTAATCATTTACTGTCAATATATGGTGTTTTTGCACATCTGTCAAAAGTATTATAATAGCCAACACATCTTTTTGCAGATTAACTGTGAAGAAATGATGGTTTTATTTATCAATTATTTTTATTTCTTATATTTTTTGTATTGTTTATAAAATTATGCAAAAAATTCTCCCCCCAAAATTAATAAATAAACTTTTTTTAACACGCTTATATTAGCTTCACCTGTATGTATGTATGTTTGTAACTTCTCTGGGAGCAAAACGTGATTGCACAAAATCCTTCATATCTCAAACAAAAAAACAGATATCCGTAAAATTTTTGCTTTAAAATATAGCTAATACAAATGTCTAAAAATCGGTTTCTGGAATTTTTGAAATTCGGTCCCCAAGGGGGGCGGTGGGAGGGGGGAAAAACGTGATTTTGCATGCGTAAAATGTGATTTCGCATAATCCTATATATCCCCCCCCCCCCCCCGAAAAAAAAATAGATATACGTGAAATTTTTGCTCTAAAATATAGCTAAGGCAACTATCTAAAAACAAATTTCTGGAATTTTAGAAATTCAGATCCCAGGTGGGGCAGCAAGGGGGGGGGGGGGACTATGGAGCAAAAACAAATAGAAATATAGTTAGGCCGTTGAAAATTGGTACAGATAGGTTTTAAAGGTCTGCAAGTCGAATGGGGATATTTTCATTTGTGTAAAGTTATTAGGAGGGGCAAGAGGGGGGGAAGGGGGGCAAAAAAATAAAAATAGTGTCAGATCGGTCAAAATTGGTACATAGAGGTTTTCGATACTTACAAATCGATTGCGGATATTTTTGAATTTGTAAAATTATTAGGAGGGGCGGGTAGGGAGTGAGGGGGTAAGGGGGGGGGGCTATGGGGCAAAAACAAATAGAAATACAGTTAGGCCGTTAAAAATTAGTACAGATAGGTTTTAAAGGTCTGCAAGTCGAATGGGGATATTTTCGATTGTGTAAAGTTTTTAGTAGGGGCAAGAAGGGGGGGGGAAGGGAAGGGGGTCAGAAAAATAAAAATAGTGTCAGATCGTTCAAAATTGGTACATAGAGATTTTCGATACTTACAAATCGATTGCGGGTATTTTTGAATTTAAAATTATTAGGAGGGGCGGGTAGGGGGGTGAGGGGGTAAGGGGGGGCTATGGGGCAAAAACAAATAGAAATACAGTTAGGCCGTTCAAAATTGGTACAGATAGATTTAAGAGGCCTGGAAGTCGAATGAGGATATTTTCGATTGTGTAAAGTTATTAGAAGGGGCAAGAAGTGGGGGAGGGGGGGGGGGGCAAAAAAATAAAAATAGTGTCAGATCGTTCAAAATTGGTACAGATAGGTTCAAGAGGCCTGCAGGTCGAATGGGGATATTTTCGAAAGTGTAAAGCTATTAGGAGGGGCGAGAAGGGGGGAGAGGAGAGGGGGGATAAAAAAAATAAAAATACAGTTAGATCGTTCAAAATTGGTATATAGAGGTTTTCGATACTTACAAATCGATTGCGGATATTTTTGAATTTGTAAAATTATTAGGAGGGGCGGTAAGGGGGTGCTATGGGAAAAAAAAATAGAAATACAGTTAGGCCGTTCAAAATTGATACAGATTGGTTTTTGAAGGCCTGCAAGTCGAATGGGGACATTTTCAAAAGTGTAAAGTTATTAGGAGGGGCGAGAAGGGGGAGGGGAGAGGGGGGGCAAAAAAATAGTTAGGTCGTTCAAAATTGGTTTGTAGAGGTTTTCGATACTTACAAATCAATTGCGGATATTTTCGAATTTCTAAAATTATTAGGAGGGGCGGTAAGGGGGGGCTATGGGCAACAACAAATAGAAATACAGTTAGGCCATTCAAAATTGGTACAGATAGGTTTTAGAGGCCTGCAAGTCGAATGGGGATATTTTCGATTGTGTGTAAATATTTTAACTAAAAACTTACATACTGTAGCCATTTATGTGATAAATAATAAAATAATAAATATAGTTTAAAAAGCATGCTTTCATAGCACATCGAACTAAAAAGTGAAAAATAAATATAGTTTAAAAAAACTAAAAAACACGCTTTTAAAGCACATCAAACTAAAAAGTGAAAAATAATTCTTAATATAAGCTGAAAACAATAATGAACGAAAAATACTAGTATAATTGTGAAAAAAGCGTGGGTTGCTCGATATACGAAAAATATGGCACAAAGCACCCCACGCTTTTTTCACAATTATACTAGTATTTTTCGTTCATAATTGTTTTCAGCTTATATTAAGAATTATTTTTCACTTTTTAGTTTGATGTGCTTTAAAAGCGTGTTTTTTAGTTTTTTTAAACTATATTTATTTTTCTATTATTTATCAACAAAACTTATTAGATGCTTTGCCTTTTTGTTCTAACTGTTGAGTCTTAATTTTTTCTCACCTTAAACCTAAACTATAATGAAAAACAGAAAACCTTTTTATTTATTTCTTTAAGATATATATTTAGTAGAATAATTTAATGCTAAAAGCGAAATAAAAACTTCTAAAGTTCATTTTTATTAATAGAGGGCGACACCAGACATTTTTTCTGTTAGAGCTTTCAACTTTTATCCATGAAGATAGAGGAAGCTCTTCATGCTTTTATCCCATTCTCTTTGTCGAGAAATTTTTCCTCAAGACCCCTTTTTGCCTTTTCACATATTTATGATAAGGGTGTCTTGTTTTTCAATAATAAACATAGATATAATATCTATATAAATATAGGCCTCCTGCCACTCACTCTTACATGCCCTATATTTTTAAAATTTGGCCTATATTTTCAGTGCATATCCTATATTTATTTTTTAGATTAATAACACGAGTGGTAAGGATAATTCCTCAGATTGCAATACACATAATTATAAAAAAAAAAAAAATGGAAGATATGAAACTTTGTGACTTTCAAAATCTTAAAGCAGTATTAAGTCTCTATCATGAACATAGAATGTGTCTTTTAAATTATGTGACACCTTGACAGTTTGTTAAAACATCTTCTGCCTTACTGAATGAGAAACCATAAGTAATCTTCGTATAGTTTAAGCTAAAATCTAAATCAGAGGTGGAGTTATTACAAAAGTTTTATAGCAATATGTATAAGAGCCATGGGGTAATATTTAGTATGTACTATTACTTCGTGATAAGAACTGTTATGGAAGTTGTAAAAAAGAAAATGAAGACAATAAAACAGGATTGGATTGGCAGAAAAAAAAAAAGTCTCCGGAAAGAAAGTCAAGCGAAAAAAAAGTCACCAGAAAAAATCTATTAAAAGAGAATAAATAGATAAAAATGTGTTTTAAAAGAGCTTGTAAGAATGTTTTAATTTAGAGTGAGTATGTGACGAGTACTTATATTTAGTATAACTGAAAACTATGTGAAATAAAGGCAGTGTTCAAACAAATGAAACTCAAACAAAACTAAGAAAGAGCAGAGGCCACCACGGCTTAAGACGGGTGGAGCAGGATAAACAAATTTTACCGTCGCTTAATTTTCCCCAAAATCTCTGCAGACCATATTATAAGTCAGAAAAGGTTAGGATTAAATTATATTTATTCTTAGGTTAAGAGGCCTCTCCACTTATTGTCCCCAGAAGCCAGAGCCAATGTTATTCTATGGCGAACTTCGCCCATTATAACTTATTAACTAATATATATTTTTAAATTCCGTTTTCACATTCAGAAACTTCACAACTATTAAACAATTTATCGCTTTCTAAAAATTATTTTTAATATTTTATTTTGATGTTGTAAAATGTGAATTTTCACAATGTGAAAATTTTCATTTTTGAGCTTAAAAATGAAATCTTAAAAAAAAAAAAAAAAAAAAAAAAAAACAATTTTTAGAAAGCGATAAATTGTTTAATAGTTGTGAATTTTCGGAAAGTGAAAACGGAATTTAAAAATATGTACTAGTTAATGAATTATAATGGGGCAAAATTTCCCATGGAATAACATTGGCTTCGGCTTTCGGAGACGATAGGTAGAGATTCCCCTTAATATATATATATATATATATATATATATATATAATTACTGATATTTATAAACCAAATTTATATGAACTAAATCATTCATATATGTTATGAGTTACAGAGTTAAAAATAATGATTTATGATTATATATGTGTGTGTATGTATTATTAGATGCTTTTGAAAGATATATGTATATATTGAAATATAAAAATTCAAAATTTTTAAGATTTTATTTAAAATTAAAAATTATCTTTATAAGCAATAATAAAAATTTATTAATTTTTAATTTCTTAAAGTATAAGAAGTTTTTAATTAAAAAAATATATATCGTTTTCGCGATGTCGTGTAC
>CAWVNO010001183.1:0-19000 GCA_963930645.1 Salticus scenicus | reverse complement strand
TCCTCAATTTAAATAACTATAAATGTTATTGTAACAATTTATAATGTCTGTGTCTCTGTATACATGTATATATTTATATAATAGATATTTATAGTGCAGCCCATTGTTTATAACGCGCCTATCGGGGAAAAAAAAATTATCCGAATGAGTGATATAATGAGGCCCGATATAACGAAGGAGGAAAGATTACTGTATAACACTATGACACAATATGCATCCCGTTGAAAAAAAGAGTTCTATTTAGAAAAAGGAAAGTCAAAGCTACTAAGGTTTGCAAGATTATTTTGTGATTTATAACCTATCATGACATTACTAAACGTGCTCTCAAAACGAATAATATTTTTTTTTTTTTTTTTTTACATTTTCCAGTTAGTGAAGAATAAAATGAACGGAACTTTTAGCTTGAATCCGAGCCCGCCCGGAGCCCGAAGACTTGCGTAAGATTTGAGCCCGATCGGGCCCGGGCCCGGGCTCGGGCTCGGGCTCGGGCTGAGCCCGTCTCATCTCTGAACCCTTTCAGTCGCAGTGTTCCTGCTGATGGAACACCTAATTTTAATTCTCAAGTGCAAAAACTCATCCCGGAAATTTTTTAGCAAAAATTTACATTTATAACCTAGCAGAAAAGGCCCTTTTTTTAACGAGAAAATTTAAAAATTCTTGTATTTTAATTATGTTCGTAAATTCCGGTGGCAGATTAATTTAAATGATCCGAAATACCTTGCGCCGCAAAGGGTTAAGGCCAACTGACTACACTATGATTCTAGACCTGGGTGGGATGCCCTCCAATTAGGCTTTCTAAGAGGTCATAGATTGTATTTATGATAGTTTCTGAGAAAACCATAAAAAATTCTGCAAAGCTAGGCCGACCAAAGCAACCTAGAATCGAACCCAAGACCTCCCTTCTTCGAGCTTTGTGAGCAGAATTACTGGTAGGGCAATTGATATGTAAATTTTATATGAACAAAAAACATATTTAACATAGAATAAGATGTTAAAATCATTTATTCTTTGATGTTTTTCCCCTTATTTATGAAAAAGAAATGTTGTTAAATATAATCCATGAATTACGATTATTTATTTATTTCTAATTACTATTCTTATGTATATTAAAAGAAAAAATCGAGAAAATTTTAGATAAATTAAAAATATTATTAATTTAAAAAGTTACCTATATATTATTTTTAAAACAAATACAATTTATTTATTTATTGTATTAAATGTAACAAAATTACCAAATTTAACAAGTCAAACAAAATCTTTAAAGACAAAACTGTTTTAAACATTACCACTCTTTTGGTATTCTGCTTGTAACTAGTTTTTAGTTTAAGAGTTGCCTTATGTAAAATTTTGGCTATAAAGATTTACATTTTTACTGTATACTTTTAGTAAATGATCTCTCTCTCTCTTTATATATATATATATATATATATATATATATATTTATATATAATTAAGAAAATAAATTATTTATAATTATTTTGAAAATTAGTCAATTGAGTAACAAATATGATTTGGGAAATGCTCTTTTATTTATTTTATTTCTAATTTATTTATTTATTATTATTTTGTTCAAAAAACAAAGAATTTTAAGAGCTACATTTGTATAATATGATCATATAAATATTCGTATAATCGCTTTAAAAATTATGGCTCTATAAAAGTTTTTGGCACAATCACAAATTTTAATATTCTTTTTAGAAGCTTTTTATTGAAAATTGGATTGTGCCATCGCGTCTTCGTGTCACGCTATATGTATGGATATGTCATCTCGCCCCAACGTGTATAGCTACGAGCTCTTTGGAAAAGTGTTTTTTGTTTCCTTGTTTGTTTAAACACATATTTGATGGATTTTACATGATTTTGTAGCCAAAGAGTTAAGCTTTCCGATGTATTTTTCAGAACTTATCTAAGTGTTGTACAAAAAAATAAAAAACAAAATGTATGCTAATCATTCCTACGCTAAAATGTTTTTTTTTTTTTTTTTTTTTTTTTCTTTCTTTTTACATTCCGAACACTATAGTGAGGAAAGTATTGTAATCATGTCAAAAATCCGAATTTGAGATTTGATGTTTCTATACGTTTCGAGGTCCCCTGAGTCCGTTTTCACTATTTTTACGATGATGTATGTATGTGTGTGTATGTCTGTCTGTGAGTGAACACGCTAGCGTCTAGCTGAAAGTTGGTTCGTATATTGTAAGTCACCATAGTACGAACCCTATTGATTTTGGGGAATCTAGCACTTATAGTTTTTTACAGGGACACCCGAGAAAATTCTTTATCATTATGGCCAAATTTTTAAAAGTGCAATAGCGTCTAAACTCTTTATTCATCTGAGCAAAAAAAAATTGTACACATGTTATAGGTCCCAGTTGCACGAACTGTATAGATTTTGGTAAATTTACCACTTACAGTTTTTTTGCAGGGGCATCAAGAAAAATTCTTTATCATTATGGCCTATGGGGCCAAATTTTTAAAAGTGTGATAGCGTCTAAACGCCTTATTAATCTGAGCAGAAAATTTATATGAATATTATAAATCACTGTTGCACTAACTATAAGCATTTTGGTGAATTTAGCATTTATAGGTTTTTACAGGGACACAACGAAAAATTCTTTATCATTATGATCTATGGGCTCGAAGTTCAGTAGCGTTAAATAAAACATCGTGTACTTTAGGGAGAAAAATACTCAAACACTCTGTTATGGTTTTCTCTCTTTTGTTTGTTTAACAACTCCTCTTTCTTTACTTTATCTACAAAACTGTTAATTACTCAATGTTCGGAAAGTCGAGTGGAGTCACTCCAAATTTTTTTCCTAATGAAATTTTCTCTGTGAATGAACTAATGAAATTCGTATGTTTAACTTTTAATTTGTTATTTGAATTAATGTACAAATATACCAAAATTATGCAAAACATTAGCAAAAAAAGAAAAAAAAAGAAAAAAAAAAAAAAAAAAGAATTTTTTTTCTCCTCAATACATTGTTGCTTTTGTAATATAATTTTTTCCGTTAGTTTTTCTTTTCTTTTTTTTTTTTTTTCCTTCATATTTTAGTAATTTGAAATACACTTATGGGTACCATGGATAAACTTATACTTTTTTTTTTTTTTTTCTAAACATTGTTGTAGCTATGACGCTAATTTGAATTTTCAAGCGTTACATTCAGAAGACTTCGGCTTTTACTACTTACTTGCTGTCCAGTTAAAGGAAAATACTAAATGGCCTCTAAATACATGTCAATCGAGTGTTGTCCCCGCTCCACTTTCATTTTCAAACTCCAAAGCTTACATGTGGTGTCATGACTTCAAACGAGTGAGCAAAAGGGAAGATATACTTTCTCTTTGAGGATTGGCAACACTTGGTAGAGATGACAGCACTCGGTGGCATGTAATGCATAGATATAATAATAAGACATAGATTGATCATCGAAGAAGTGATTTCTTTGTATTCGGGGAAAGACTCTCTAAAGCTTCCTTCAAACTCTGGCAACATACAGAGCTTCAACAGTCATAAATTATCCATTTTCCGAAAGCGACCCTTGAAATTTTGCACACATTTACAATGAAGGACATTACTTTTTATTGCTCTTTTACAAAAGAGACCCCCTTCTCATGCAATTATCGCACTAGGAGGTTTGTGAGCTTCGATTCCAGCGAGCGTCGATCTCCTAAACCACATCAAAGAAATATCAACAGAGCCGCACTTAGTTGTCAGAGTTTGAAGGCAGCTTAATGGGTGTCTCTCCCCGAGTGAATACACACAGGAATACACACGGATAATTTAACAAATAAAATTTATGAATAATTTATGTACTAAAGGTGAAAGAAAAACTCCAGAGATGCAGTGTTAAATTCTTTTTTTTTTCTTTTCTTTCTTTTTTTTTTTTTTAACTATATCTATTAATTTAGTTAATATTTAAATGTAAACTATTTTTACATACTAAAACAAACGTTCTTTACCTGCGCTGCTGGTAACTATATTTAAAAGAATTTTGAAAATTCTATATTACTTACTAATATAAAATCGTAAAAAATATCAAACTTAAAAAAAAAAAAAAGTATTCCATTAAAAATCAAAACAGTATTTAAACCATTATAATAACAAAGCAACTGATTATAAAAATGTTATTTTTCCTAATTTAGTCAAATATAATTTACTTATGATAAACTTATCCCATTTCTTTTCATATATTTATCAGAACAATTAAAAGTCACGCAATATTTCGACATTTTGGAAATTCATCAATATTATTACTGTTTTTGAGTTTTATACTCTCCATCTCCATACTCTCTAATAACTGATGCCAAAAAAAAAACTTTTGGCATAAAAAATCTTTCCTCGTTAACATGAGGATGATAGATCTATATTAATTACTATATCTATGATGTAATGTAGTCAACTTATTTGACACTTTCTATGTTTAGAGCCTATATATAATATAAAAAATGATTTAAAAATATAAAATAGATGTAGAAGCATTAAATGCTCCAATATGGATTTGTTAAGGCACACTTGCCAACATCCTAATTGATATTCCATAGTATTGTTAGCCCCGCCCTTTTTTTCCCACCAATAAATTTTTAGAGTAATATTATCCAAATGCAATTACGATTAAATAAGTAGAAAAATATTCTAAAAAGATACTGGTGTAAAAAAGAAGGTGGGGCTAAGAATACTACGGAATATTAATTAGTATGTTGACCGTATAAAAAATCGTTGAATTGTCAAGTCTAATGGCAGTATTTTGTACATTCTGGATCCACATTCTTTGAAACAAGAATGTCGAAAAATGACATGGCCAAAAATTTCAGTGAAAGAATTTGAAAATTATTTATCCAGATTTCCTAGATAATGCAAAGCCTATAATTATTTGATATCTGCAGCTTACCTATGAGATTGTAGATTGTTATTACTTTTCAATTATTTATTTATTCAACAGTTTAAGATGTTGCAGTAAAATATAGGTAGGAATTGATAAATTAAAGAGTAATTTCCAATAACAGCTACCATATGAAAGATGTAAGAGTGGGAGGCAGAAAAATGATTAAGCGGAAAAAAGGACAAGCCGAAAAATAGGTAACAGAAAAAAGGGTACACTGTAAAAAAAAAATTGGTTTCAGATTACGGTACAACTACTGGCAGTAGTGTGACCAGTACATGTACCGTAAATCTATTTTACAGCGCGCATGCCGTAAAAACAATATAATTGGTATGTAATCTATTAAATAGATTATCGCTTTCTTTTTTTTTGTTTTGAAGTTGTAAAACGCGAATTTTCCCAAGGTGAAATTATGCATTTTTGAACTTAAAAATGAAATCTTAAAAGTAAAAAGAAAGCAGTAACCTTTTTAGCAGTTGTGGATTTCCTGATTGTGAAAATGCAATTTAAATATGCGTATTAATTAATAAGTTATAATGGGCGCAATTTCCCATTGAATAACACTGGCTTTGGCTTTCGGAGACGATAAGTAGACAGTTCCCTTACGTGCGGAATGTTATTCAGTAGATATATAAAAGTAAAAAAAAAAAAAAAAAAATTTTAACATTTAAAAGCAAGAATTGTTTAGAATATAGTTTAAAGAAAATATATAAATAATTTAAACCTTTCAATTATATTTGCTCTAATTACACTGCTCTAAAAAAAAAAAAAAAAAAAAAAGATCTGATACCATTTTTGCTGATTCTTATGTAAAATGACCTCCTGAATCCGAATGTGACTTCCATTTTATCCAGTCACACACCTTTTTCTAGATACACCATCCCCTCCCTCAATTTCTTTCCCTGTTTGATAATTTTATGACCATGAACTTGATTTGAAGAATGAAAAATAATTAATTTAACAGCTAAAAACAAAAATATATAAAGTTTAAAAAATAACACTAATAACAAATAAAAAAAATATAAGATATGTAATGCATAATTTCAGTCGCAAATCACGCTCCCCCCCCCCCTCAAAAAAAAAAAAAAAAAAAAAAAAAAAACTTGTCTCAAATGTCTATGTTTTAAAATTTTCCAACTTGCCCCTCAGAAGACATTTATCGGTTAAAATAATCCTCCCCCCTCCTAAAAATCAAATTTATAATAAAATCATCAAAAAGTGATAAAAATAGGAGGTCATTCCTAAATAACGGTGAGCGATAGGGTCATTTCTAATGGAGGATACAATTTTGAATTTGGTATGATGATTTGAAACAGAAATGTGTTTAGGAATCCCCCCTTTTCAAATGCACACTGGCTCATACATACCACACATGTTGTATGTAAGAGAATGGTCTACATTTAAAATTTTTCAATATTTACAGAATAATTTGACACAATAAATACAATTCAATTGTTTCACATTTCAGCCAAATTTTTTCTTACTGTTAATGTCCACCATGTTATAGAAAACAATATCGTTTACAATAAAGTTATTATTATTATTATTTTAGGTTTGTTATCAGAAACATATGAAGTTAATTTACGCAAAATAAACGATCCGAAATAAGAATTTATTAGGTTGATTTTTAAAAGAATTTTCAATTATAAAATGCTTTCGACCACTTTCAAATGAAAGAAGATACACTATGGAATTTATTTAGGACGAATGTAGTCGCAGAACCGTTCATAAACTTCCGTTGCCAATATGGGATTTTGCCTTGAAAAGGTTGTCCATTTTTCTTTTTGAAAGGGCACACAATGTTTTACTATATAATCAATTGCACTCTTTTTCAAATTGACATCACTGTGCAGATCAGACAAAAGTAAAATATCGCAAGAATTGCTAGATGTCAAACGATCTGCCAAAAACTCAGCACACAGCTTATTTAAGTCTTTTACATTATATTTGTCAGACGCCTGATATAGTTGAACAGCAGAATCAACAGAGAGTACTGGAGCAAGTCCTGTGTATAAGAAATACAATAAGTGTTTGAAATACGGGGGATCCATGTCTTTAATATGAACTTCTCCCGTCTTTCCTTCTTTAAATTCACCTTGGAGCATCCCAGCTAGAACGTCTGAGCGGCAGCACAGAATAGGCTTATGAGCTTTAAAAACAGCGTCTCCGACTCTGAACTGCACATCTCGGCTCGAGTCCTCTTCTAGTAGCTTGGAAAAATCGCGTGAAAAGCCATCTCCAGAGAAGCTTGCATCGTTGTAGGATGGCGTTTGAACAGTTTTATCACCTGAAACATATAAAAACGACAAAATTTAACATATTAAAACACTAGAGTATTAAAATAATCTCTTGTGTTATTCACAAAATGTTCTCTTACCTTGCATTTCAATACTATAAAGATAGATAGACAGATTACATATTACGGGATAAGAGGAAGTGTACGCTTGAAGTTAAAAAAGATATGATTGCTTACAGAATTAAAGGTGCTCATGGGATAGGATAGGTAGTTTTAACAATTTGAATCGAATAAATGCACCACAGACGCCCTTTAGTATGGTGCAATATCATCTTGAAATTCTGTTTGCGGGAAAGTGTGAGATACCTTCAAAATAGTCGGTCAAGTGCCGTTTATATAGTGGCCGCGTTTCATTTCAAGTTAATTGATCCCTTGAGCATAAAAATTTGCCTGACTCATAGAAAATTTATGCACCTCCGTACCAAATGTACGGAGAATGCGTCATTGTTTTATTATTTAACTTTTAATAGTTCGGTCACATTTTTATCATTTTACTAGTTTTTTTTTTTTTTTTCTTTAATCAGCCCGAAATAAAATAAACTTGACTCATCAAAGAAAACCAGTTACGCCTAATAATTAACTGATATATTTTTTTTAATTTTTGGTCAACTGAAGTCTTGTTTTTTTTTTTTTTTTTTTTTTTTTTTAATTCTTTTCCTTAATAACGTCTTTTTTTTTTCCAGATCTTCTGGTTTCTAACATTCTTTGTTTATTTGTTCCCGCACTGTTTTTGAAAAAAATATTTTACTATGCACTTTTTTAAAATCTTTTCTATGTTATGAGCATGTTCAAATCGATTTTTTTAAACTTTTGTTTCTTAACTTGTCATCATATCACTTGAATGGACAACATGGCCGCTTAAAGACACATTTTCCGTTTAAACAGGCAAGAAATTTTATATCTTCCTAAAAACCATCTTAGGGACATTTCGTTAACGTTTAATTAATTTGCCATCTCACGTATTAAATATTTTTTGACTTTCATTCTAAAATTAATACTTTTTGTGCAATCGTTAAATGCCATATACTTGCCATTTTTGAAATGCTTTCTAAAGTTATAATTTTTCTGACAGTTGCATTTTATTTTTAGCACTGGGCTCAATCCTAAAGTGCACGTGGAGGGCGACGTAATAAAATATGTTAGAAAATTTGCTTTTTAAATGATAAAATTGGCTGTTGCAAAAAGGGAAAAGGAAAATATCCAAGTGCGGCCTTTTTTTTTTTTTTTTTTTTTTTTGTCGCTTAGTGTGTGTATATATACATTAATAAAAAAAGTAAAAGGCAAACTCACCTAATTTTTTAGAGGGTTCCGCTGCATCGTTCCGAAAAATGAAGAAAAAACCCACCTCAGCTGGATCACCGTCCTTTAAGATCAGTGGCCAACCTCCAAAACGTTGTTCATCAAATAAATAAATGTGTGTATCCTTATCTTGAAACTCTGCATGACTTTCCTCAAAACATTGGGATCCATTGAAGTAAAGCATGTAAATGGTAATGGGAAAGGGTTTCAGTTTAACAGACTCATCCTCAGGTTTCAAATGTATGTAATAATATTCTACATCTCTTGATAAATGCAGGGAACATTCGGTATTCTGAATTACGAAAGTCTGACTTTCTCGAGGCGTGCACGTGAAAGCACAGACAAGTTATATAGTATTCTGTGCGTGAAAGGTACCGGAGTAACCCATTCCAAAAACGTATTAATCCTCAAGGAAGACAGCGCCATTTTGTAGTTGCTTAGTGCTTAGTATGAAAGGTTTCCACAGTAGTCAGCTTTTTGATATAATCCTATTACTTAGTACAAGCCAACGCGTCCTGTCTAAGAAAGGCTCCCTAGCTTGATTTTGGCCTTTATACCTTCCTTTACCTCATAGTCAGTATATAAGAATGCAGACGATAACAACAACCGGTTTTGAAAGGGGGAAATGTGAAGTGGTGGCGTTTAGGCCTTTAACAAGGTGTCAAGTGGGGGAATATGGATATAAAAACACCGTTTTTTGAAAATCAGTGGTAGAAAATTTATAATTTATATAAGATTCCAAAAAATATAATAATAATGTTTTGTTGCATATATACATTAGAAGTGTTCATAATACATTGTGCTTGATATTTTTTGAGTCAATATTTAAAAATAAATGTATAATAACAATTTAAAATAGACTAAATTTCATACCCACTTTACCCTACGTCATGGTGTAAAGTGAGTAGTCTGTGGGTGGGGTATTGTGAATAATTATTATAAAGGGGTCAAAATTGCAAGTGAATCTTTTCAACACTTTCTGAGAAAGTTGAAAAATGTTTTTAATCCTTTCTAAAGAGGTTGAAAACTGTTTATGACTTCGGTTTGTCTGTCTGTCTGTCCGCGTTCTAACTCTCACAAATATTTATGAAATTCTTTGAAACTGATATATATTACTTAAGTTCACTATGCGTTTGTCTCTATTGAAATGGAGGAAGTACCACCGCTGATTTGTATACAGGGGTACTGAGAGAAAGCATTTATTTCTATGGGAGTTATTTAAATAAATTACGTTTTAATAATAACTTTAAGATTTTAATAGCACAGATTTTGCGCAAATCATAATGAAATCGACATTAATTATACATATACACAAAAAATATTTTCTATATAGAATATAATATGATTAGCATTAAGATTTACAGGGCGACACAAAAATATTCAGATACTTTAAGAGCTGCCACCGGAAATTTCTTAAATTGCATTTTTGGTTTTATTAAGCATTTTTAATTCTTTCTAACAATGTTCAAGAGTGATTATGAGTTGGATTATCCTATTCGTCTGTCTTTCTGTCCGCCTGACTCTGCGTCTGTTTGTCCGCGTTTTAACTCCCGTAAATACTCATTCTTGAAATTCATATGCATTATAGTCAGTGATGCCAGATGATCGAAAATTATTTCCCCAATAACGTCTTAAAATTTTCTCAAATCAGGTTTTTTTTTTTTTTTTTTTCGAAAAAATCCCCAACTTGATTTCTACTAAAAAGGGAAAATAAAATAAAAAAAAAAAAAAAAAAAAAAATCAAGCAGATTTTTTTTATTTGAGTTCAGATTTTTCCCCAAATGAAGGCAATTTCTGAAAAAAAATCCCCAAATATCAATAAAGCTATTGAAAGTTTCTAATCGTAGGGATAAATCATTACGTTGCCAACATTGACAAAAAGTTGAAGAACTCCCCAGATTTGTCCCCAAAAAAGTCCCCACAAACATTTGGTCCCCAAAATGTCCCCAGAAGCCTCAAAAATCCCCAAAATGGAGACAAAATCCGCAATCTGGCATCACTGATTATATTTATGTTTACTATACAATGCCCCCTATTGAAAATGGAGTAAATACTATACTACCTCTGGCTTGTATACAGGGACACACGAAACAATTTCAAAGCATTGCATTCAATGAGATATGTTTTTAAACCGCATTTCAGTACCTTTATTTTACACAGATTTTAATGAAATTGAAATTTATCTGGGTTGCAACTCAAATAGCAGAATGAAATTCCCTGACTTTTCCAGACGTGTTTTAAGGAAATTCCAGTCTAGCCATATATTGTGCATTGGTTGAATTGAGAGCAAAATAATTATGGTGCCACTTGAAAACACAAAAGTTGCATATTATTTAGACCTAAGGACAGATTGCCTTCCATGCGGGGTCTTTCTAAGAGGTCTTGCTTTTTAAAAATGGCGGAAGCTCAGAAAAATGCAAGAAAAATGACTTTACGCTGGAGGAAAAATTCGATTTATTATTTATTTATTTATTTATTTATTTATTTATTGGAAATCATTGTATGAAATTCCCTGACTTTCATGGTCAATTTTCAAATTCCCTGACTTTTTCAGGTAGCGTGGCAACCCTGATTTATTATTCATATGAGCAAAAATAAATAAATAAATAAATAAATAAAAATAAATAAATGAATATTTTCTATAAATACAGTATTATTAGCATTCAGATTTACAGGGTCACTCAAAAAGATTCACATAGAGTAAAGGCTACAAATGGAAATTGCTGAAATGGATTTCCAATCTTATTAATCTTTTGCAACACTTTCGAGAAATGCTTAAGCGTGATTATGAATTCATTTAGTATACAACAGTACCCTCCGCTTATTAAAATCATATTCGTTCCAATCCAAAGTGATTTCATTAAGCGGCTGATTTTTATATCCGGCGAACATTCTTGCACTGAAGGAAAAGGTCTATGACTTCCCTGAATTCGGAAAGAAATTTCAAAAGGTAATGAATATTGGAATTAATAAGCAATAATAATTAATTTTTGATCGATAACACAGCTCTGCGTGAATATTGGCCCCAACACCCTTTTTACAAATTCTTATGTAAAATGACCTCTCGAATACGAATAGGACGCCCATTTTGCCCTACCACCCACTGCTTTTTAGGGACGGCCTCTATTTTTTATCACTTTTCGGTAATTTTATGGCAATAAATTTAATTTTTAAGGGGGGGGGGGGAGAATTATTTTAACTGTTAAATATCTTCTGAGGGGCTACAGAGTTGGAAAATTCTAAAACATGAACATTTGCGTCATGGGGAAAATTTAGGGGGGGTGGGGATTTTCCACTGAAATTATGTATTACATTTCTTATATTTTTTAAATCTATTATTAATGTTATTTATTAAGCATTATATTTTTTGTTTTAAGAGTTAAATGAATTTTTTTTTCATTCTCCAAATCAAATTCATGGCCATAAAATTTCCGAACAGTGATAAAACTTGGGGGTGGGTATGGTGTCTCGAGTAAATGGCGGGTGACTGGGCAAAATGGGAGTCATATTCGAATTCAAGAGGTCGATTTATATAAGAATCAGCAAGGATGGTATCGGCTCGATTTTTTTTTTTTTTTTTTTTCTTTTTGCAGCGCAGGGTAGTTAAATTTTGATAGATAATTAATTAATTCTTCCTTTGATATAAGTATATTAAACATATTTCGAGTTCCTAATGCGCTTTCCTTTGAGAAAAATCATCATTACTTTATCAGAAGTTCACGCTTTTCTTATAAATTTAAAATCTCTCCATTCAAGCGTTTTGAATTATACACATAGTTATTTCAAAATAAGAACTAAAAATTGTCTTTTAATAATTAAAAGTTAAAAAAAATATATATATTATTGCACATTGAAGAATAAATTCATTGAAATTATTACGGAGATAATTTATGGGGCGTGTTTAATTTGTAAATATGCTGCAAGTGTAAAATTTTGAACAACAAGACATAACGGAGATATTGTGCTTTAATTTCTTAAAAAAAAAAAAAAAAAAAAAAAATCACAATGCAAAAAACATTTTTTTAGTCTGAATAAATGATATATTTTGCTGTTGAGGCGATCTTTTTTTGAGTTTATTAACCGGCGATGCTGATTTTATTAAGCTGTGGTTTTAAATGTAGTTTGTATTAGAGGTCTGCACGGGCCGGAATTTACATCCCGGCCCCGATAAAAAACGATAAAAAAAGGCCCGACCCGGCCCGGCCCGATTCAAAAATATGAAAAAAAAAAAAAAAATGCATGCCTTTCTATAAAAAAGATTTTTAGTATGTGTTTTGCAGAGGTTTTATATGGCGAAGCAATATAATATTATTTAACAAAACTGCTGAACTTTCACAAGATAATTATATATAAACAAAAGTTCACTATTACAGATGTACAGAAGGCACAAAGGCAGACAGAAAATTAAATCGAAAATATTAGCATTTATCAAACAATATAGGATGGTATTTAAAATGTTTATTACTACTAAATAATTACAAGATAAAAAGAACTTTTTATATACCATGTTTTTAAATTTTCTGTTGAATCATATAAACGCCACCGAAGGCAGCGAGAACCCGGAGAAATTGAATAAAAGTATTGTGTTTTGAGCTATTATAAAAGTTTCAAATGGCTATCTAGCCAGAAAGTTAGTTAAAAAATGATTGCAAGCGTTGTACTGATAACGCTGCGAAAGGCAGCAGGGTCCCGAGGCAATTGGTTAAAAATATTTAAAAAAGGCATTTTCACCATATTCTAAACTATTCTAAAAGTTTCAAATGTCTAGCTAGTCTTTTTGCACTGAAGACGGTACGCTTAAGGCTACCGACACAGTTGTATGCATCTCATATATTTTTCTTTGGCGTTTCTGACGTAGTAGTTTATTCGGGTTTCAACATGCACTATTTTCTTTTCAAAAACTAAAATAAATTTCAAAGTCCATCACCAACTTTCTTTTTTTTTTTTTTTTCGGTCTTTCATTTATTACCTGTAGAAGTCTTATCATTTTGAAAATCAGAAATTCATGAAAAAGTACAAATTGAGAAAACGCGATTTAAAGATTTTAAATGTGTAAAAAAATGTATCAAAACTCATAAGAATTATTGCCTAAATATATATTTTAATGAATAACAATACCTAGTATAGTTCAAATTATAAATATTAAACGGAAGTATTAGTTATTCTGTGAAACCTTCGGTAGTGCGAAGTCAGAGGTAATAAGCTGCAGTACATTTTATTGAATTTTTTTTGGGTTCTGCAGTATCATGGTTGGTAAAGACGCTAACTTCCGTCGCCAGCTTTCCGATTCCGTGTCCGGCCTGGGTTCGAGTCCATTATCAGTAATGACATTATTATTATTATTTATTTATTTATTTATTTATTTGGTAAATGATACTTTATTTATGCTCTACACTGTTAAAAATCTCAAGAGAAAACTTTGTGTAATCTATTATCTTAAGTCTTACGCAAATTTACAGAGAAAAATAAACGGAGATGTTAAAAAACTGATTTTATACATTCACTTTAATAACTAATATTAATTTAATTAATTATTAGTGAGAATATATTTCGGCCTTGGAATGATTTTTCTAAAGTACAAACAGTCATTTTTAATTTTAATTAAAAAATTAGATAGTAAAAATACAGAATAAAGTTTGAGAATCTGGATTATTCACTTTTAACTAAGAATTGCTGTAAATATACAGAGACTAAATATTTACATTAATTTTACAGAAATTTTTAACAGTGAAGGAAATTCTAAAATCTGATTTTAACTGAAAAACGTAATCACAAGGCATCGTAGTTTATTTATTTGTTAAAAAAACCGTAAAAATAGCGGTGATTTTAAGCCTAAAAAAACATGGTGTTGTTTTGAGACACTTACAATGTCTTAATTTCAGATGCAAAATAGTGTCTCAAAAAGTAAGACTTTTTTTTTCTCTCTCTTAAAAGTGACACCCGTTTAAGACACTTTTTTTAAAATGAATTGAAGACGTTTACGTTTACAGTGTACCTAACTATAATATATCAACTAGCTCCTCAGGGATATCCAACACATGATGTATACCAGAGGATACCAAACATCAGAAGCAAAATGTTATGATACATGCATGAATGCATACAACATACAATTAACTACTCTTTCGAAAATTGTAATAATCATTGCCTCGATCCGAATTAAAAGCTTATCAGAACAAAAGAGAGAGAGAATTTATTCATCTGTCTGAAAAATGCTGAAACAGATTTTTCCTCCGGGATGAAGTTACGGTGTACACCTATGCATATACTTTTCACTAGCAAGATGATAGCGCTTTAGCTCTATGATGGCAGAAAACAGAAGCTGCGTGATAACTAGAACCTTATGCTAACTAACCCAGTCTCCCCTACCCCCTACACAAAATAGGTTAGTAATTTTACATAAATGCGCCCAAAAGGAAAGACGTCAATTATTTCGCCACTATGGTATAAAAATTGTTTCAAGCAGTGCTAAAATTAATGTACTCTAGTATCATTAGAGTATTTTAGAAGGACTACAAAGCTGTTAAAAAAAAAAAAAAAAAAAAAAAAAAATGGAATTCATTTTCAGCTTTATTTTCTTTTATTTTGTAAACAGATTTGTAAATTTTTGCTTACATTGAAATAGATAAATTAACTATGTCTTTGTCCTACGCAGAAGAAATATATCATAAAAATTGTATTAAGCAACCACTTCAATACCTTCAGTGAATAAACTTCTTCTTTCAAAAATCGAAATTTATTTCAGAAATATATTTATATTTCCATTAGGGCCATTCAATTCTTAAAATTAACGGACTTCTTTTTAAGAGCTGCAATAATATACCCGAGATATTTCAGTGTTACTTAAACACACATATATATACATTATTAAAAATATCCTGTTTATGTTTTGTGCTCATGTTTTGACGTTGTACGGTCCGAACCTTCAGCCGATTGATTTTTTCCCTGGATTCCCAAGCTTCTGTTACTTTCCAGCCGCGAATGAGACCGGCATGAGTCATACTGTCTTTAGTATTACCCCTCGAACCGGTCGCAGTCTCAATTTTGTTGCTGAAACGAAAGCAAACGGAACAGAGATAAGGGGGAGAATCTATTTTTGTCCCTCCATATGTTGCATAGCCGACAGGCATCTTCATTGCCCCTACAGATTTCGGATGACTGCGTATGGGTTAAGGTCTATTGTTTACTCTTAATATCTAGGCCATAGACATAGAACTGTATGGATTCGTAGGTTCTACCCTCCGCCAATAACTTCTAATGCTGGCTCGTTTCTTCTCTTTTAAATAACGAGAAGGGAAATGCTTTAAATCAAAACTGTATTTAATATTTTTATAGCACAGTTTCACTTAGCTAATTAACTTTTCTCTTAATTCTGTGTTTAATGATTATTATTTTATTTATTTATTTATTTTTTTTTTACTGGAAACTTTTGGATTTTTTCTTTCAGTAAGAATTTGTCACATCGCTTGCTAAAAAAAAAAAAAAAAAAAAAAAAAAGTTTTATTTTATGTTTATTTATCAATACTTCTGTAATTTATTATTATTATTACTTCATTTCCTTTTTTTTTTTTTTTTTTTTTACATTTTTCTTTTCTTTATTTTTTGGCTAAGAAATATATTTATTATACTTTTCAAAAATTTATAAAATTGTAAATAAACTTTATCAAAAATTAATTTTTTTCAAATTAAATTTCTGTTGAAAATCATACTTTTCATCAAAATTAATAGTAATTGCAGTTTTTTAAGGAGTAAAAATGGCCAAGATGAATTGCTCTCGCACTTGGAAAATGAAAGGTGCAGAGTTCGATGCCACGTCTCGCTCGTTCTCGTGGCTGTTATAAGCTTTCCGGGGTTTCTTCCGAAACTTGCGTGATTATGAGCTAGGACCCCACAGGACATCCCACGAAGGCCATTTAAGCTAAATCTAGTAGTCAGAGATTTCTGGGTGAAAGAGGATAAATGGAATAATCTTTTATCACGAAAAGTCGATCTGTAAGTATTAGGCATCACCTTGAATTTCTGCTCTGCACTTATTACTTAATCAAAAATTGTACTAAATTTATCAGAATCCTTCGAATTATTCAAAGGTTTAAAACGTACGTGAATAATATAATTTCCCATTGTATTGTAGTATTTTAAAAGTATAATATATACATATTGTAAATATAGTTTTATGTACAGAAAAAGCAATGCGCCTCCTTTTGAGCAGTTGACAACAAAAATTGATAGGCATTTACATATGTCAAGATGCATGTACATATAAATTTATATGCATTTTTATGCAGTAATTTTTGAGATAAAGCCTCCTCTGAAATTGTAGAAATCGCTGCATAGCAGCGAAACTTGTTGGGCAGTTGTCACCAAAATTTGATAGGCACTAGTATAGGTTAAAGTGCTAGTGCCTATCACTAGTATAGGTTAAAGTGCATATAACTGACTTCTACCAGAGTTAGGATGGGACTGTTTGCAGACGACATTGTACTGTGGTGCTCGGGAAACAATATTAATGATATTGAATCGAGACTTAATAATTCTCTTGTAGCTGTATCCAACTTTGCCAAAGAACATAAAATCAGTTTTAATCCCCGCAAATCAATTGCCACCTTCTTCACAACCAACAAGCATTTATATAATTATCAACCACAACTGAAGTTGGAGGGACAGAGTCTCACTTATGAGAAGCATACCAAATATCTGTGATTTATTCTGGACCAAGAGTGCACTAGTAACAGGCATATCGAACACATTGTATTGAAAAGTAGAAAACGTCTTAATATTCTTAAATATATTGCGGGTAGAGATTGGGGAGCCGACGCAACAACCCTTAGAACAACATATATGACTTTCATTAGGCCTATACTTGAGTATGGTTTCCCGGTTTATTGTTGTGCATCCAAAACTAACCTTAACAAGTTAGAACAAGTTCAATTAAGTGCTGCCCGGATTATCACTGGTTTGAGACAGAGCTGTCCTTCTGAAATTGTTCTTTTTGAGGCTGACTTACAGCCGCTCCATACTAGAAGACAAGCTGGCCTTGTTAAGTACTATAATAAACTCTCTAGTTACGGCCTCAGCAACAAGACCTCCACGTATCTTAACAGCTGGAGTAATCATCAAAGATTAAAGAGGAACAGCCCTTTCAGTCACGCCGCCTCTCTTCAACTACCTAATTGTAATGTTGAACCCAACTCACTACACTGCTGCTTGAATCCTGCAGAAGGACTCCCCAGGGTTCACTTTCACTTTAACTTAAGCTCTCATGTTAACAAGAAAGACTACATCCCAGAACATCTTAGACAATTGACCTTGGAAAACCTAAGCCACATTCCTAATAATGCCATTAAAATCTTCACCGACGGTAGTAAAATTGACAACCTAGCAGGTAGTGGCATATATATTGAAACCCCTCACGCCAACTTGACTCTTTCTCATCGTAATCCAAATTACTGCTCTGTCTTCAGAAGTGAATTGATTGCAATAGACCTGGGACTAGAAGCTATTCTCTCTGAAGAGGATTATGGTGACCTATGGATCTTGACTGATAGCCGTAGTTCTCTTCACCATCTTAGTAATTGGATTCTTGTGGGCGACAAAGTCAGCACCTCTATACTGCTTAAATTAAAGCTCATTTCACAAAACCATGACGTTCATTTGCAATGGATACCTTCACACGTGAATCTCCACGGGAATGAAATGGCTGATAATCTTGCTAAGGAGGGTTGCAGGATTTCTTCAACTCCCTCCTCCACACTTACTTTTCAAGAGTTATACTCCCGGGAAAATTCAAAAATCGCTGAGGAGTTGAAAACTGCCCCCACATATAATTGGTACATGGGCTCAAAACCGAGTTTGTCCTTTGACCTCCCGTGTGACAGATTTACCCGAACTGTACTCTCAAGACTCGCTAGCGGTCACATCAAGTGCCTCACTTTCATCGAGGGCAGGAAAACCTTCGCCACCTGCACCAAGTGCCAAAATCATCAGGCTTCGCCTGAGCACCTTTTGGATTGCATGGGACTCTCTAAGGAGGATCTTTTCATCAATCCTCTTATGGTCTTTGACTTTCTAACTGTCAACGAACTCGTGGATCTTGTCTGACTCCGTCAGACAAAGAGGATAAGCAACAACAACAACAACAACAAAGTGCATATACATGTAGAATTATATGCATTTCTGCGTTGTAGTTCCAGAAATACATTCGCCACAAAATTTTTGTCGCACGCACAGAGACAGTCATTTTCTAAAAATGGTTAAATCGTGTTTTGGAGCTCTCAAAACTTGTAAATCTACCGAAAACCGGATACCGAAATTTTTTGTGAATCCAATACTCCTATTGAATACAGAAGAAAGTAAAAACCAGCATGCTGTGGCAACCCTAAAAGTTTCTTCAATATATTCCTATTGAAATTCCTTCAGTAAAAATATTTTAAAAACTATTATTTCTTAAAATATTCTAACATAATGAATGCAGACGATTTTCATCTTAACGCGAAATATAAGAGAAGAAAGACATTTTTTTTCTCTATAA
>CAWVNO010001182.1:0-17000 GCA_963930645.1 Salticus scenicus | reverse complement strand
AAGCTTTCAAATGATGTATTACTTATGAAATTATTTTAATTAGTAGCTGAGATACAAAAGAAAACCTAATCAGGAGACCTTAAAACGTGTAAATCAGGTGAAATCTCGAATTACACTTTCGATTTGATAATATAAAAGTATTTCAAAATGTCTTTCGAATGAAGTATTAAAAATAATTTAATCATAATTAGAATTTGAAATACACGTATATTAGAATAAAATTTTATTTGCAATTAAATGTAAATTAAAATGTATTTTTTTTTTCTCTTATTCTGCGAAATTTCTTTCAGTAATCCCCGAAACTTGCATAATTCCATGCTGCAGAAATTCGAATTCGAATCTCTGCAAAATATTAAAGAATAAAGGTGTTCTGGGTATTCCGTTGTTTTCTCCGAAACTCCCGTTCCTTTTCTACATCTTTGCCCCTTCGCTCTCCCCCCCCCCTTTCCGCCAATAATAATAATTTTACACTCGAAAATATTCGCATTCGATTTACCTTGCCTTAAACTCTAAATATACCAACCAATTTCAAACGCAGTAACTCTTTTTTTTTTAAATTTTTGCCCCTTTTCCCCCTTCCTCAAGCCCTCCCTAATAATCGTACTCTTTCAAAAATATTCACAATCGAATTATCGGGCATTAAAACCAAATACTACGAAATTTCAACAGCATATCTCAATTTAAAATACTGCAAAGTATAAAAGAAAACTTAATCTTTTTCCAATAAATACGTCATTTTTTTTATTTATTCATATATTTTCATGAAAATTGAACAGTAGCTTTATAATATGCTGTCTAGGCCAAATATTAATTCAAATGTAACGTGAATGAAAATTTGAAAAAGGTTGAAAATTGAAATTTTTATCCCCACTATGAAGCACGTGATATCTTAATTGGTTACATTCATTTCCTTTTTTATCGCAGACCGTTGTCTCCATGTGTTTTGTTTCCGATCGAGACAGTTTAGAAAATCGTCTGCTGATAGAAAGTTTCTTTTTCTCGGTCATTTTTCCATCGACATGGGTAGACATTTTAATTAATATCTCCGCAACTAATTAAAATTTTTAAATTCTGTTTTCACTATCAACTCGGGAAGGCTTCTGGGCACCAGTATGTCAAATTTTATACTTCTGCGTTCAGTAGGGGCTGAACGTATAGATGCTCAGACAGACAGAGAGACAGACAGACAGACAGACAGACAGACATCTTCTTTTATTATTATAGATTAATTGTTATTAATCTAAACTTATGCTTAAGCTTTTTTATATTATTTTTTCAATTTAAAATTATTTTGCATTACAGTAACACACATACTATTCTTTAGTTTTTTTGTATTCAATAGAAGAAAGCATTAAATTCGTAAACATTTTTGATTTTCGGTTTTTGATGGATTTACGCGTTTTGAAAGGTCGAGAACATGTTTTGACCATAGAAAATGTTTGTATGTGACAAAAAGTTTTGTGGCGACTGTATCTCAGGAACTACTGCACAGAATTGCATATAAATTAATATACGGATGCACCTTGATATAAATTAGTGTCTATCAACTTTTGGTGCCAATCGCTCAACAGATGACGCTGCTCTACAGCAATTTCAGAAAAAGCTATATCTTAGAAACTACTGCACGAAATTGCATATTAATTTGTACGCAGATGCGCCTTGACATAAGTTAGTGCCTATCAAATTTCTGGTGCCAATTGCACAACATGTGGCACTGTTATACGTCGATTTCTGTAATTTCAGGGAAGGCTCTATCTCAGGAACTACTGCACAGAATTGCATATAAAATTATATGTAGATGCACCTTAACATAAATTATTAGTTTATGCCAACTTTTAGTGCTAATCGCTCAACAGGTGAAGCTGCTATACAGCTATTTTTACAATTCAAGGGAAAGTTATATCTCAGGTTCTAAATGCGTATAATCGAACAATATTTAATGTATAAAAAGGCCATTATGATACATAATGCTTATTAAATTGGGTGTATATAGGCGACATGTGGCGCTGTTATACTGCAATTTTCCCCGTGATCATCTGCACGGTAAAAATTTACTTCCGTTGGACCTTTAGACTACCTCTCTGATATGAAAATCGTCTGCATTAATAATGGATAAAAATAAAAATAAAAAATAATTTCCATTGCATGATTTTATATAGGAAAATGTAGAAAAAAGTTAGTTTTGTGGTTGCCTCAACATAACATTTTTTTTTCTTCTTTTTTTCTCCCTGGGGGGAAAAAAGGCAGGCTTTAAACTCTTATACTTTTTTTTTTTTTTTTTTTTTTTGTAATGATACATATCAACAAATGTCTGTTAGCTGCAGATTCTGTCATTCAACTTTTGAACACTATTTTCTCAGACTATATGGCTCGTTTTGTTCAAGGTTAAAATTTGCCCATGTTTTGTGCATTTTGTATCTTTATAGTAATTTGTCTCATTTTTATAGCATATAACTTTTACTTTTTCAGTTTGTTCAATGAAACAAATAATATAAAATTAAGTACATATTTTTAACAAGATATCTTTTGTTTATAACGAATAGTTAATAGTATCTAATAATTTAAACTCATATTATTTTTGATTAAATTTATTCTAAAGAATATATATATATATATATAATATTAAATTTTTAATAACTAAAAATATCAACTTTTTATTACAATCATCAATCATTTGAATGCAACAAGTAGCATGAAGTTGAATCTATATGTATTTTAACTAAGACATCTATTATTTATCGCTAATAACTAATATTGTACACAAGAACAATTTAACTTTAAATTGAGAAAAGAATATAGTATGTGATATTAAATTCATATCATTTTTGCTCAAATTTGTTCTGAAAAAATTGTTATCAAACATTTAATAATAAATAAAGAAATTTTTTATTACATACAATCATACAACAATATCAACCATTTGCCAAAAACATTTAAATTATAAAGATATATTTATTTATTTAGAACTGGAAATTAAAAAGAGAAAAAAAAAAAAAAATAGAACGAGGAACGAGGAACCTTTTAATTTTTTTTTTTTTTTTTTAATTATCTCATTAAAAATTTTAAATATAAAAAAGTATAAATATTATTCTTTATTGTTCTGAGATAAGATAGATAAAATGCTGCAAAAGATAATTTAAAAACATACCTTAGAATTCGGAGTTATTCAAAATCCTTATAAATAGCATTTTTCCATATCTTTTTTAAATTTTTATCTCTTGGAATCCAAATACCTTCTGAACCACCTTTAGGGGAAAATAAAGCGTTACTATTCTGTATATAAAAAATATTAATATGAGCTTAATGTTAAAAATATATGTAAAAATCTATAGTTCAGACAAATTAAAATACTTATTTTTATAATACAACGATACGCAAAACTAAGATTTATAATAACGCATTTTAAAATTTATACGTTTTAAACAACTTTATAAATTAAAACAAATTCTAAATACGATTGATATTGTTAGAAGATTGCTAAAGCTTAGAATTTTACAAATTTACAATTTACTATTCTAACAAAGCTTACAATAAAAAATATATATATATAGAATAAAATAAAGTATTTAGCACTTACTTTTGACCGTAAACTCGATTCGCAGATAATTAAAATCTCTGGGTCTCTTTCTAAAATGAAAATTATCACAAATATGGAAATGGAACCGAAACAACATCAACGGATCCACGATTTCAGACTTCTAAGTATTTGGATTTCGAATTCTGCGATTGCATTATCCCGCCAGATTTGATAGGTTAAATTATTCGATTTCGGTTGACTAACTCAAGTTGTCAGAAGAAGACAAAAAAATAAAACAAAATAAACAAAAAAAAATAATAATGCTGAGCTTTTGGACTAGCCAAACAAATTTTTCTTAGTCAATTGACAAAACAGGAACAATTTATTTTTATTCTCTCATCTGACTAACCGGTCAAATTTGAGGAAAATGAAAACTGTACCTGGGAAATCAGTCATCTGACAAGTTTTAGAGCCAAAACGGATCATCAGACGAAACACATTAAAGATACATGGTAAAATAAAACGGCTTTTGTGTCTCATGACTAAATGGGATTGTCAGGTAGTGTTTTGATTGTTTAAAATTTTGCGTAATTTTGTGCAAATTTGTCAATGTACTAGGAAAACGTGTACTATCACTAAGATGACACGTTTCTTGACAAGTTTCGATTTTCCATTTTTCTGTGTGTAGGACTAACGGTTGCGAAATTAAACGTTATTCATGTTACACGTGGACACCCTGTATAATATAACGATATAGAGTAAAAATTTAAGAAACTGAAAAAAAAAAAAAAAAAAGAAAGAAAGAAAGGAAGAAAAGGCTAATGTTTTACAATTTTGTTTGCGACATATTAAGATTTAACATTAGATTCTTCTTAAAGCTAATTTGAACTAAAAAATAAACAGAAATAATATTGGTAAATTATATACACTATTATTATTATGGATTTCTGTTATAACAAGGAAAGATTTTTAGTTTAGAAAAAAGGAAATATTCATAACTAATTATTTAATTATTTAAATAAAAAATATAGAAGCCCAATACTTAGATTATTATTATTATGACCATTATTATTATTTTCTGTAAAAAAAGATTCTATGTCCGTGTTAAATGAAAAATATTCAACGAAATAATTATATAACTTCTTCTTTTTCTTTCTTTCTTTCTTTTTTTTTTTAAGTAAAAGGAAAATGAAGGAATGCACTTTAAAAAAATTCACTTGAAATTAAAAATCAGTGATTCTTGCTGAAAAACACTGATTGAATTAATTGTTCGGTTGATTGAATGGTTGAATTGGTTTTACATTGCACTAATGCACTATGAGCGATTGACGACGGTCAAAATTAGCAGATGGTTGGGGACTTACCCCTAAGGGTTAATTTTTCAGACTTTCGGAAAACGAAACAATACCAAGTCGATAAAAATAATATCTAAGACATCATGATATTTCTTTCCAGAAAATTTCAGGAGCTTATACAAGCCTGTATGAAAAGTGGACATCTTGCTATACATCTTCTACAGTATTTTCACCTAAGTTTGACTTGTCGATTTTCAAAAACTGTTTATAAAAAAGTTTCAAAATAAGTAATAAAACGTATAACTGAGATTTGTCTATTTAGAGAATTAATTGAAATGTTTACAAAGTAATTGTAATTTTTTGCAATTGTATACAACTAAAGTTTAAGGGGACTCTCTATTTATTCCCTTCGAAGTCAAAGCCAATGTTATACGAGGATATAATCCCTTTTATAATTATGCATGTTTTTAAATTTCGTTTTCACAACTGTTAAATAGGTTATCGTTTTTTAGAAATTGATTTTTAAAATTTTAAACTTGTAAAATGCAAATTTTCACTCAGTGAAATTTAGCATTTTGTCTTAGTATCTGTAGTCATGCTACGATACACGATTTTCCTTTAGCAACTAAATGAATGATTTATGACCCCAGAGAAAGAAGGGTAAGCAGGTACCTGTCGATACCTGTTCAAATACCCTCTCGGTCCACTTCACAACTTGCCGGCACACTTTAGAGAAATCTTAAAAATATTAAAAAACACAAAATTCGTTCCTACAGAAAAATAACACAGTGATCATTCTTCACTTTTCCTCCAGGCCAACATCACATGACAATTTTGCTGGGGAAGCTCCTTCATGATGCAGACAGATAACGAGGGGGGATGCGTGGTCTATATATATAAGGTCTATGAAGATAACGTAACAACTAAATTTTGCCTCCCCCCCCCGCAAAAAAAAAAAAAAAATAAATAAATAAATAAATAAATAAATAAAATAAAAATAAAAAATACCACGTTAATTTTTTTGTAAACATTACACTCTTTCTTAAACATTAAAACAAATCTTTTGTAAATATTACCTTCAATCCTGAATATTAAAACAAATTTTTCTATTTTTCTGTTGAATTCTATAACTTTGTTAATTTGCCATTCCTGCATTAGAATTTCAGCTTTTTTAATATTTGCATAAAGAAAACTTTTTTTTTCCTCCCTTAAGAAATACCAAACTTTTAATTACATTTCATAAGTTTTTACTATGGCACATTCACGACTATCTCTTCCTAAATAATACTGCAAAATTTTGATGCTGATTCTTAATGGTCGTAAATCGTAATATGCACAAATATTAATTTGTAGAAAATATTCCTTTTTACTTTCCAGACATTTTTTTTAATATAGATGATGCACAAACCACCGTACAGAAATAAAACAAAGGTGCATTATTTTATCACTTCTTTTAAATAAAAATAAATGCAAGAAGGAGTTAAATGTAAACTGCGAAGAAATTCTGTAGCGAATAGAAAATGGCGCAGCGGTTTGTATTGTCAAACACGAACAAGTCGAGTAATTTCAAAGACTGTGAAGTTAACTTTACACTGTAAGGGGAAAAACATCGTAAAATAATAATAATAATAATAATAATAAATAAAAAAGCGTGATTTTAACCAGCCAGGATCCATGGTCCACCTCACAGTAGGCGACGAAGTTACCTCTCAGCCATAGTACCACATTTTATATTGTTACTTAGCACTATACCCAGACCTTAGTTTCCTGTTTTCAAAACAGAAAATACAGTAAAACCTCTCTAAGTTGGACACCTACGGTTCCAGGAAAAAGTGTCCAACTTATAGGGATGTTTACATTTTCCGATTTAATTAAACTGTATCTATGCATGCCTTTTAACTTTTAATCATATCTAAATATAACATAAGTAATTATTCAAAACTTATATATATACACACAAACACCAAAAAAAAAAAAAGATTAATTTGCCAATTTAAACTGGTATGTTGTGGCCATAATGACACTTTCTTCTGTAATTCTTTATATAACAGCGCCACCTACCAGTTAACATGCACGAAAATTTAATCAATATACCTTCTCACAATAAAGATTTTGCATATGCATTTTGGTGCAATTTTATCCAATAGACGCTGAGATAGTCACATGGAAAATCGGAGAATGTGAGTAAAAGTGCCACCACTTTGTCTGCTAACATTCATTTTCATAATAGCCATCTCATACATGAAGTTTGGTGAATTTATTCGCTCAAGAAACTGAGATATAGTTTTTCCATGCGGGGAAAACTGCAGCATAGCAGCGATACCTGTCGGTTGATATGCACCATCTTTTTTCACTATAGACAGATTTCTCACATATTAAGTTTAGTGCAATTATGCACTCAAGTAAAACTTGGTAGGAAAAATAAAAGGGATAGGTGAAGAGGAACCCTAACAACCGAAATGTATTATCTAATGCTCATTTTAAAAGAGTCTAAGTCAAAACATGCCTGTAAGCTCTCTGTCGGATATTTCCTGGAGAAAGAGGACAATGCATGTAAATCAATAAAAAGACAGACTCTTGCATTATGCGCCAAAATTCAGTAATTTGTGAATTTTTCAATTGAAGAAAAGAGATATTTTTTAAAAGATGAGACAGAGGTGAATAGATTGTGACAAGAAATTTGTTTTTTAGATATTTACAGCTATTTCTACTACAAGGGAGAAGTAAAATTTCTGAAAAAAGGTGAGAAAATAGAAGTTTTATATCTTTATTTTTTTATTTATTTTTTCCTGTCTCATCGGGTAAAAGTGTCCAACTTAGGGCAGTAATTGAATGTCCAACTTCCAAGTTAGAGGGGTGTCCAGCTTAAGAGGTTGGGCATAATCTTAATCCTACGGATACATTCCGTTCCGAGAAAAAGTGTCCAAATTAGAGAGGTATCCAACTTGACAGGTTTCACTGTATATGTACCCACCAGATAAGATCTGTATTAATGGTTACAGATTTTATGTGGTTACAAAAAATATGTCTTTTTGCAGACTTGTGTGTAATTTTACAGAAAATTTTTGTAGTTGTAGAACACAGAAATTTTCTATAAAAAAGTTACAGAAATACTCTCTTTGTTTTTTAACAGAACTTTTTACAGTTCAGGATTATTGTCTCAGGGAAATCATAGAATTTATCACAACTACCGTGCAGGCATAAACTAACTTACCAAGTATGGCGATTCAGGGTGACATATTTGGGCTTCATTTTTACCATAAAATTCAGAGAAATTAAATAAGGAGAGTGAATCTGCAAATCCTAAAAATTTGCAGATAAAAATAATGATTTTAACTTTAAAAGCAAATGAAATGAAACAACATTTTGGCTACGACTAATAGTTCATATAATTTTGTAGCGTTTATTAAAAATAATTATATCATATAGAGTGGAGATGTTTGAATGAGATATATTTTCCATACATTCACAAATTCATATTACATCACTGCTTACTCTCTCGCATTAGAAAATATCCAACTTATTTTCTCAGATCATTAGGGTAATTCCACGAAAAAATGTAACGTCAGTCACAAATAGAGATATTTCTACTTCCACCAATATTTTTTAACAAGAATTACTGTCTATTTAATCACAAATACCACAGTAAATACGTCATTAATATTTCTGTATAGTAAGAGTGGTGTCAAAAAAAAAAAAAAAAAAAAAAAAAAAAAAGAGGAAATTTTATTTATTTGTGTGACTGATGTTACCTTCTTCCATGGAAATGCCCATTAGGAAATTGAATTTTGGGCATAACCGTTTTGGTTTTATTTTTAAAAATTCTCGTAACTGGTGAATGTGAGAGGATAAACACCTGTGCCTATCAAAAAATAAAATGGAAGAAACATAGCAGGTATAGTGATAAGTAAAAAAACTTGTTTTGTTTGAGCTTTCCACATTCTTTCAAAGCGAAAAATTATTTTTTAGATAAAAGTTAGCGAAACCATCATTAAAGGAGAGGGGGGGGGGACTGGACTCCCCACTTTCGAGCCTGAATGAGACGGACACCCCCCCCCCTCCCTTTTCCCCGGAATTTCGTCTCGTTCAGGTTTACAGAACAGTGTGTCCTAAAGGAGTTTTTATATTCATTTATAAAAGTTATGTATTTATTTAGTCTACAGAATTTACCACAAATTGGAAATCGAAATTTTATTTATTTATTATGAGGTTCAAATAATAGTTTAAAAAAGATTATAATGAATGCTATTACTTATAATGTCGATATTTCTAAGATTAATAAAAGAAGTTACGATAAAAACACGCATGCACGAAGCCGGTTACAGAACATACCCAGACAGCACATCGCCTCCCCAGGATATCTTCAAGATGTCTTCTGGATGAAAAGACATCCCAGAAACGTCCTTAAGATGTACTGTGGATAAGTTAAGCCTAACTGTGCTGTTAGGGTAAACTACTCATTGAAAAATTCATTAAATTCTCCAATTAGCAATATACAAAGGCGTGAGTTACTTAATTTTTCTGCACTTCTGCATAGTCGCAGTTGGGAGCGTGTCTAAGCATTCGTAAAATTTTAATATTATTATAAGGAATTTTTTGTTATTAAAAACATAATTATTAATTATATCTTTGATTGAGATAAGGGCATAATTCTCAATCACCTGATATATAACATAGTGGTTTAGTATGGAGTACGGACTAATTATTGCCGTACGAGAATTTAAATTAAAATAATAAACAAATGATATCTTAATAAGCATGTATTGTATATTCAAATATTTTGCTTATTCATCTTTTCTCGGGTTTAACCCCTCTCAAATTTCCTCTCCTCTGGAAACTTTCCCTTCCGTAGAGAATCGAAATTGTGATGGCATGTTTCCGGATTACCTTTAGGGGTGAGTCCCAGACCGTCGCAGCCCTAGTGTGACATAAACTCAACCAACCAACCAACCTCTGGAAACTTTTCAACAAAATACTTTAGGTTCAGCCTCAATAAAATACTTTAGACGATTTTAATTGGTCATCAACTTAAAAAAGAAAGGAAAAAAAAAAAAAAACTCGACTTGAAGATTTGAAATTCATAAAATTTCATATAGCAAATGGTATGGAAAATTGGTTAATATTAGCAAATTGCCTGTTGTTATGATTTGTTACAGGATATTGATATATATATGTATATAATTTTTCATTTAACACCTGCACTATATCATGTCTGAGCACAGTCCTTTAGATGAATTTTAATATTATTAAGATATCATAATGACTTTTTTCCCCGATTATAATTTTAAACATTAAATAAGATCAGACCAGTTTTGGATGGGTCGATGAATGAAAAGAGCAACTGAATTGTAGACGCACTAAAATAATATTTGCTTGAACGTTTAATGACTAAGCCCCTTGCTAACAATGACTTTTAATAATTTTAATGTCTCGCAATTTTTATTTTTTTTTTTTAAATCTGATGTTTCTTACGACTAATAAAATAATGATAATATTAATAATAATAATTATTGTTGTTGTAAAGGAAGAAATTATTTTATCTTTTCCAGCTCAGACCTTTTTAATTTGACCCTTTTGGTTTTTTTTACTTCTGTTTTTAAATTTTATTTTCCCCGAACTCATTTATGTGTCTCATGAGTCTTCTCTGAAACAGACTTTACATTTTACATGCTTTCTCCAACTATAATAACAGTCATTAGTAAGAGGTTGCTCTTTGTACAGAAACGTAAAATAACAAGAAGGGAAAAAAATCCAGTTTCACATGGTCTCGAACAAAGGCGAATTCGTTATATAACAATATCAAAAACACGAACATATATGCATCTTTCACTGTCGAATGGGGTCGCTTGTCCCTCCCATCGACCAGAAAATAATTACGGAAAATGAGCTAAAAGGGGTCCAAATAATTTGTGTTTGAATACTGTAACAATAACAGCTCAGGGAAATTTCCTTGAACCTTTCTAATGCTGTAACAAAGCCAAATTTCTGTCTTTTTTATGCAGTTATTTTTCTCTAGCAAAATATTATTTCGAATGTAAAACGAGATTGCAATCTAAGTAATGAGTACTCATCATATAAATATATACAGTCGAACCTCGTTAACATGAACACGCTTAACGTGAATTACTTTTAACATGAACTGTTTCCACAATACCCATCAAAATGAAGATCAGTTTCTGAGTTGCTGATAACAAGAATTACTGATAACATGAACAAATTTTTTATTCCCCTTGAAATGCATGTTAACGAGGTTTGACTGTATTAAATTATGCATAAAAATGGATGGTCAAATTATTAGACTTTTTTCGACATTTTTTCAATTTTCTAAAAAATATAATGGAGAAAATGGCATGAAACTTCAGAAATGCAAAGAACATTTAAAACTCACATTTTCCACTACCGATTTAGTCCAGAGTGTAATTAGAGAACCAATCACAAATTGAAAAAAAGCGTAAATACTCTGGATCGCCCTGTGTCATAAAAAGCTATAAATCACTTGTAACTTTAACACATTGTTACACACATTATGATACAATATTTGTATGTTTTGTTTTTGTTTTTCTGGGAATTGCACAATTATTTAGACACATATATATATATATATATATTTTTTTTTTTTTTTTCAAAAATTATCAATTTTTCGGCACGTTTTTTTTTTTTTTTTTTGCTTATAACTAGAACGGATTTCTATAAAAGTTTACAAAACTTGCAGAAAAATTGACAAATAAATAAATAAATAAATAAATAAATAAATTAAAGAAGTATTATTCTGAAACAAAATTCATACGTGCAATATGAGCATTTATAGTAAATATTTTTTTACTGAGCATGCGCGAAAGAAATAGAGTAATAATTAAACAAATTTTCGGCAAATGAACGAGCTAAATTTTAGGTATTTCCCAGAGTTGAAATATTTAAGGAATTTCCACATGCCGGATATTTAGTTAGAAGATTCAATTATTTCAAATACGTTGCAATATTTTTTTTTTTTTTTTTTTTTTTCGAAAAATCCTTTATCAACTAACAAATCTTAGTAAATAAGTAAAAATAAATTAGAGTTAAAAGCCTATAAGGGAAACTCTTTCCCCCTCACCTTCTCTGAAATAAATGATAAAAGAACAAATTCGTATGCATTGTTATTATTATTATTATTACTTCATAGAGGCGGAAACAAGCTAATATCTCTAGACTCATGCCTTGTTTATCTTGTAAAAAATAAAATCTTAGCGCGAATTAAAACATGTATTCTTTTATGAAGTTTGAAAATTTAAACAGTTTCCGAATAGTGTTGTTTACATCCATATTTTGAAGCTTTTAACAGTCATTTTGTGCTTGAACATCTTCACCAACACCAGAAAAAATGTAAAGTAAAATAAATGCTATCTTTTAGTATCCAGTAACTTAGCGAATTTTTACAACTAAATCGCTGAACAGAAGGCAGTCGCAAGAAGTTCTACTTACATATAGTCCGGTCAAATTAGACCAAAAAATAAGAGTGAAGATACATAAAGTTACAACAAGCTGATAATCAGTAAAATTGTTCAAAATATAATTATAAATAAAATTTTGAAAATCCCCACCATTCCGGTGTGTGGAAAAAAATTTACTCAAGGTCAAAGGTAAAAAAAATGAGTTTTTCGCGATTTTCAGCAAAACGGTATTTTTATCATAAAAATACCTCAGACAAAAATTGTAGATCATAAAATTATCTACAAAAAATGTATCAGGTGAACAAAGTAGGCACGAGTGCTGCAGATAAAGCGGCAACACAGTGGTGTCTGTCACTGCTGTTGTCTGCAGCACTCGTGTCTGCTTTGTTCTCTTGACGAAGGGTCATGTTTTCTTTCGAGTCGAAGTTGCGTGTTTTTTTTGCATATTTCGTTTTAACGCTAGCCCTCCGGTGCATTTTTATTATACATAATGTTGATTGTTAAAAATGGTGTATAAAATTCTAAAGTTTTCCACAAATCTTTAAAATTTCAGGCGGGGGGAGGGGTTTGAGCTCGTGATGTTGGACTTGCTTCTATAACAAAAATGACAGGACTGACATTCAGTAATATTAAATTAAAACGCGCTGACAAAGTTGTTGCTCTTTTAGCTATGACTAGTACCCTAAAAGTTCATGAAGAGAAAATGACTGTTGACCCTGTATTATTGTTCCAACGCATAAGTATTACTGCAGCATTTCAAGATGAAATAGAAACATATTTTGAATATGAATTAGCTCCCTACCCTTTAACGTTGTTTGATGAGATCGGAATGCGTAAAACACAGCAGTCTGCCATTTACGATTGTTTTGAAAAGGTAAATATTGATATTAACAACACTAATGCGACATACATCATTGACGGAGGATATTTACTACATCGCGTTGTGTGGGATAGCGAAAAAACATTCAACGAAATCTTAGATAAATACAGTCGGCTGCAAAATTATTCGAGCACTAGCAATAATCCTTGCCAAAAAAAAGTACACTTAATACAGATTTGTTAAATAAATCCTTGTCGAGTCATGTTCTTAATCAGTCTAAGAACATGATTCGACACGGATTTACTTAGCAAAACAGTCTTAAGTGTACTTTTTAAATATAGGAATTATTGGCTAGTGCTCGAATAATTTTGCAGCCGACTGTACGTTCAGTATGTACGTCGACATTTTGGTTCCAGAGTTACTGTCGTATTTGATGGCTACAATGATTACACGAGAAATATCAAAGCTGCAGAACAACGTCGTCGAACTTTAGCAACAACTTCATCTTCTGATATTTTATTTGATGAATTCATGACAGTTCCAACCAGTCAATGATGTATGTCGCATTAGTGTTGTTAATATCAATATTTACCTTTTCAAAACAATCGTAAATGGCAGACTTATGTGTTTTACGCATTCCGATCTCATCAAACAACGTTAAAGGGTAGGGAGCTAATTCATATTCAAAATATGTTTCTATTTCATCTTGAAATGCTGCAGTAATACTCATGCGTTGGAACAATAATACAGAGTCAACAGTTATTTTCTCTTCATGAACTTTTAGGGTACTAGTCATAGCTAAAAGAAGAACAACTTTGTCAGCGCGTTTTAATTTAATATTATTGAATGTCAGTCCTGTCATTTTTGCTATAGAAGCAAGTCCAACTTCACGAACTCAAACCCATCCCCCCGCCCGAAATTTTAAAGATTTGTGGAAAACTTTAGAGTTTTTTACACCATTTATAACGATCAACATTATGTATAATAAAAATGCACCAGAGGGTTTCGTTAAAACGAAATATGCAAAAAAAAAAAAAAAAACGCGCAACTTCGACTCGAAAAAAAACATGACCCTTCGTCAAGCGAACAAAGCAGACTCGGGTGCTGCAGACAACAGCAGTGACAGACACCACTGTGTTGCCGCTTTATCTGCAGCACTCGTGCCTACTTTGTTCACCTGATACATTATTTTGTAGATAATTTTATGATTTACAATTTTTGTCTGAGGTATTTTTATGATAAAACTTACCGTTTTGCTGAAAATCGCGAAAAACTCATTTTTTTTACCTTTGACCTTGAGTAAAATTTTTCCCATACACCGGAATGGTGGGGAATTTCAAAATTTTATTTATAATTATATTTTGAACAATTTTACGGATTATCAGCTTGTTGTAAATTTATGTATCACCGAATGTCTAGATTGACCGGACTAATAGCTAAATTCTAACTATGTACTTCACAGGTCGTGAGATAGTAGGGTTTACAAACTAGACAGAGTAGTCAAATGTATCAATTTTTAAAATTTATTTGGTATTTTGTGAATTTTAACATTTTGATAAATCCAAATTAAGTTTGTATTTGAAAGTTAAGGATTTATGAATTGTAAACATCATTGTGTAAGACCTTGAATTTAGTGAATGTAATAAATTTGATTTAACTTTAAATTTTGACTCAGTCTATTTAGTTGGGTGCATTGCATCACTGGGTTATTGCTAAATAATTATTAACTATTAATTATTAACTAACTAATTAATGAATCAACGCAATTTGGAGATTTAAAGTTTCACGGCAGTAGTGTAAAAAGGACAGTTCTGCTGCAGGGTGGTGGCGCAGTGGCGTAGGACTCAGGCGTGCCTCAACCCTGACACCTCTACGCCACCACCCTGCCGCAGATCGTTTCCTTTTTACACTACTTAGTCATCATCTTGGACGAGGGGGTGTTGCCACCGGAAGAATAGAAACTTTGAGTATCATCTTTTACGAGGGTTTCCGCGATGAGTGCTGCCATCTATCAGGGAGAATGAGAATTTTGAGAGTTAGATTTATTTTTCTAAATTTCAGGACTTAGTAGTTTTTTCACAATTTCGGAGACTTCAAAATTTTTTCGAATTTTTGCAGGGGATTAGATTCGAAACGAAGGTAAAATAGTTTCACGACTTGATAAGTGGATAAGGGTTTTATTTATCAAGCCATGAAGCTATGCTTGTGAATACACTTATAAGGTATATAAAGAGAGGCGTCGCGCCAAGGGTTCTGCTGCCACCAGGAGATTCGAAACTTTTTTCGCGTTTGAAAATGAATTTCGTGGAATTTGAAGTTTTAACTAAATAAAACAAAGGGTTGATGAGTGTTATATAATTAAATACTTATTAATGAATGGTATACACGTTCATCTTAAAATTTTAGGCGTTGCCATCGGGAGAGTATAAACTTTTGGACCGGTTACATCGAAGATTATAAAATATTTCCGGTGGGACTTAGTATTTTTGACTGAATGAAACAATGGATGATTGAAGTTAATTAACATAAGTAACAATTAATAAGGGTTTAAACTTTGAGTGATGCCATTCGGAGATTGTAAATTGATTAGAAATATTCCTATGTATTTTGGGGACTTAGCATTTTTAGAGATTGAAAATGTATTTCGTTAGATAATAAATAATGAATTTAAATAAGGATTCAGAATTTTAGTGTTGTCATTGTAAAATTATATTAGGAAATTTTTACAGAATTTATAGAAACAAGATGATTCTAATACTGCATTCTAATTGGTTAATGAGTACACTTAGTATTTTAGAACTTGAAATTTAGAAAATTAGAAATTTTTACAGATTTAAATAGAAATTTTCGTATTTTGAGGATAAGTGTCATCAGTGGATTAACACACAGATTTAAAAACAAAACAATAATAAATAATTTAAAACACATATTTTTCAATAATGAATGTTATACAATTATATGTATAATTAATTATTTTAAAACAAAAACGATACACATAAATTTAAAAACAATAATAAATAATTTAAAACACATATATTTTTTTTTAATCATGAATGTCATGTAATTATAGGTATAATTAGTTATTTTAAAACAAAAACGACATTATAAGCAATAAAGTTGTATAAACTAAACTTTATACACATCATGATTTTATGTTAACACTAAATAAGTTTCACTTTTAAAATTTCTTTAAGCTCTAACTTATAAATACTATTATTACAATCGTTAAAAATTGAACGCTGAAACAAAGGTAGATGAATATAATGAATTTAACGAATGGTATAGACTTTGATCTTAATATCTGCGCATTACCATTCGGAGATTATAAATTGATTACAGAATTAAATAGAAATTTTCCTATGTATTTCATGGAATTTGTCAAAATAAAACAAAGGGTTGGTGAGTATTATATAATTAAAAACATTGAATGTGAATGGTATAGACTTTGATATTAAAATTTGGGTGTTGCCATTGGAAGAGTATAAATAATTTATGCACTTTAAAAACACATGCACTTTAAAAAATTACTATCATATAAATTTAAAAAAAAAAATACTATAATATTAATATTAATCTAAAAAAAAAAATGCTTACAAAGTTTTTAATCAGTTAATAAATTTTATATACACTAAAGTTTTAAATTAAAAAAAAAAATTACTATTGTATAATAATATTAATTTGAAAAAAATTACTATTATATAATAATATTAATTAAAAAAATGCATACAAAGATATACAGTACAGTTATAAAAAAAATAAAAATTAAAAATAAATAAAAAATAAAAATAAAAAATAAAAAATAAAAAATGGCTATCATATAATAATATTAATTTAAAAAATACATACAGTGATTAAAATCAATAATTAAATTCTATATACATTATAATTAACTAAACTTTATGCTGTTACTATTAAATAAATTTATCCTAGCATGAAAA
>CAWVNO010001181.1:0-28748 GCA_963930645.1 Salticus scenicus | reverse complement strand
AATCCGAAATTGTCTTTCTACCTAAGCCCCGCCTCCCGCTGGTGTTCTGTATAAATACTGATACTTTCGCGCTTTTTACACATTCGCATACTTTTGTGTTGCTGATAAGTCGCTATGGCTCGTACCAAGCAAACCGCTAGGAAATCTACCGGAGGTAAAGCCCCCCGTAAGCAGCTGGCCACCAAGGCTGCTCGTAAGAGCGCCCCAGCCACCGGTGGTGTGAAAAAACCCCATCGTTACAGGCCAGGAACAGTCGCTCTCAGAGAAATTCGTCGTTACCAGAAATCCACCGAGCTTTTGATCAGGAAATTGCCCTTCCAGCGTTTAGTCAGAGAAATCGCCCAGGACTTCAAGACCGATCTTCGTTTCCAAAGCTCTGCCGTCATGGCTTTGCAAGAAGCCAGCGAAGCTTACTTAGTCGGTCTTTTTGAAGACACTAACTTGTGCGCTATCCACGCCAAGCGTGTCACCATCATGCCCAAAGATATCCAGCTCGCTCGACGAATTCGTGGAGAGCGTGCCTAAGCTGCTTTCACCGAAAAAAAAAAGGCCCTTTTCAGGGCCATACAAATATTAATGTTTAATGTTGACTATTTCAATTGTAAGCACAAAATAATATATAAAACAGCGAACGGGGGTATATTATTAAAATTTCCTGGTTTTAAGATGTGTTATACATAAAATTTACATATTCTTTCTTTTTTTTAATGTAATATTCACCTATTTCATTACTTTCTGACATGTATCATTCGGTTTCGAAAGTAATTAGCCTTCTTGCTGCATCATTTCAATTTCCACTTCCGATTTGAACTTTTTGTTCAGGAAAGGCCGATAGATGGCGACAGCATACTGCTCGAATGAGAACCGAAAAAGTGTACAATTCTTAAAATGTTATGCCACTCATTGTCTCGTTTATAATTCATATAGTAAATTAAGTAAATCCAACGTAATTGGATTTATTTAATTAAATGAAATGCCTGTGCTTTTTAAGATATTCATGTGTGTTTATTCATTCACTGAGTAAGATTGCAGTAGCATGGATTGTGTTTGAAAGATTTTTCTTAGATTCCAAATTAATGAATTGTAACGAAAATAAATATTTGTATGGCCCTGAAAAGGGCCTTTTTTTTTTTTTTTAAACAGAGTTTCCGGCAATTTAAGCCTTCTTCTCTGTCTTTTTGGGAAGCAAGACAGCTTGGATGTTGGGCAACACACCACCCTGAGCGATTGTTACGCCAGAGAGCAGTTTGTTCAATTCCTCGTCGTTTCGGATGGCAAGCTGGAGATGTCTAGGGATGATCCTAGTCTTTTTGTTGTCTCTGGCGGCATTTCCTGCCAACTCGAGAACTTCAGCGGCCAAGTATTCAAGAACGGCTGCTAAGTAAACTGGAGCTCCAGCACCAACACGCTCGGCATAGTTGCCTTTCCTGAGAAGCCTGTGGATACGGCCGACTGGAAACTGAAGTCCTGCCCTGCTGGAACGAGTCTTGCTCTTTCCCTTCACTTTACCTCCTTTTCCACGACCAGACATGATACAGAACGGTTAAATGAAACGATTGATTAAACAAGTTCTTCTCACTGCGACAGCAAGAAGCGAAATGTGAAAGTGTGTTCGTAAAAATGTCGGAGCAAGCTATTTATGAGCTTTAAAGAATTACGACGAAACCTTTTCAGCCAATCACGTCACTGGAAATCGACCAATCAGTAACTCTCCTTTTTGAGCTGAGTTCTGAGAAATAAATTCAAATTTATTAAATTTCGATATGAACATGCCTTTTTTAAATTATTATTATTTTCATTCCTCTTAAAAATAGAAAAAAAAAAGTTACTGTTTCATCAGCATTAACTCAGAATTTCCACTTGAGTGTTATATCTATGTCGTGTGTTATGTTTGATAGCGTCGTATTTTTCGCGATTCGAAAGTGTAATCAATTGAAACTTTTCTTTTTTTCCTTTTCTCTCTTTCTTTATTTCTGTGAATTAAATAGGTGAAAGAAGAAATGCGAGAAGAAATTGCAAGAAACAACATTTTCAAAACACAGAAACAGTTACTTTTTCGAATACCATTCACATTCTCTGAGAACTGTGTATCCGTAGTTCTGGGTCTATCATTGTTGTTCCTTCATTTCTTTTTAGCTATATGGTACAGTAAACAAATGGACCTAAGACGATAAGATGCAAAATGATAAACATTTGAAATACATTTAGATTTGTTATTATGATGTAATTTCAATTTTAATTTGAAACTCATTCGAAAATCTCATCCCTTATCCTGGCGCCATCTGTTGGCTTTTTTCGATCAAAAAGATATGTATGCAAAATGAAAACTCGTCCTTCCCATTGGAATTTTTTACAAATAAAGAACCCATCCCTCTTACTTAAATTGAATTAAATTGACCTTTATTGTTAATTCTATTTACATAAACCTCCACACTCAAACTTTACAGTGTATGCATGTTATTTTGAATTTAATGAGCGGGAAAACTTAAGAAAATTACAGATGTCTGTTTTATAGTATTGTTTTTAACATCTGGTGGTCTAAATTGACTTTCTTGCGTATCATGTGTGCTTTAAGATTTGTATGGCCCTGAAAAGGGCCTTTTTTGTGAGACAGATGAGGAATCTGCTTATTTGGAGCTGGTGTACTTGGTGACAGCTTTGGTTCCTTCAGACACGGCGTGTTTTGCCAATTCACCGGGCAACAGAAGTCGAACGGCTGTCTGAATTTCCCGACTGGTGATGGTAGATCTCTTGTTGTAGTGAGCCAAACGAGAAGATTCAGCAGCGATTCTCTCGAATATGTCGTTCACGAAAGAATTCATGATAGACATGGCTTTGGAAGAGATACCGGTGTCGGGATGGACTTGTTTCAAAACTTTGTAGATGTAGATCGCGAAGGATTCCTTCCTGCGCTTCTTGCGTTTTTTCTTATCGCCAGCTCGCACAGATTTCTGGGCCTTTCCGGCCTTCTTAACGGCTTTTCCACTTGCTTGGGGAGGCATGTTTCTCTCTAAACGAATCTCTCTCGAGTGTGAAATGCAAAAAAAACGAACCCTATTTATGCTCTGCGCGTTGGATCGTGCGAATACGATCGTGCGACCAATAGGAAAGCTTCACTGACGTCACGCTCAAAACATACAATATCTAAATGAAAACGCATTCATTTAAAATTAGAAGAGTTTTTTTAAATGAACGCACCAGCAAGTTAGTAATTATTGATACAGTTTACTAAATAAAGTGGTGGATATTCGCTAAAGGATGGCAATTGTCCATCGTGTTATTTCTAATAATAAAAATGTTATTTAAAAATAATGATCATTTCCTTATAATGAAAATGGTTATTTAATAATATTTTTTTTATTTTTTTTTTTATTTTTTTATTAACAGTTATTTCAAATAAACATCACATATTTTTTTTTTTTTTTTTTTTTTTTTTTTTTTTTTTTTAACCTCCTTTCCCAAAAAGAAAGAAAAAAAAAAAAAAAAGAAAGAAAACAATAAATTCCAAACAATATCTCTAAATAATTCTTACTAGAAGAAACAACAGCTGGAGCCTTAATCATGCGAAAAGAAATGTAGGCACACGTGCAGATTAAAAGCAGCAATGTTGTTCCGTTGTAGTTTCGAAATCAGAAGATGAAGAATCGAATGTGTAAACAGTGTAATTCAATGAAACCTCCTATGACACACAAGCAGTTTAACAAACAATTCTTTTGGATTTTTGACATCTCAATTAGTACTCACAAAACTATAATATAAATGGCACAAAAAGTTCTTATTTACTCTCTAAAAGAGTAATGAAAAGCCATTGTTTTGTCACATTCCCAAGAACAAAACCAAAATACTCAAAGTCTGCCAATTTCTTATAACAAGAGGAGAATATTTAACTGTTGCCATTTGCAACATAATCTACTGAAACGATAAATAACAAAAGCGAAGATAATAACTAGGTAGAGGATCAACCTGACAAATGTACTTTAGTCATTTTATTTTGTTTTATTTTATCTTTTTTTTTTTTTTTTTTTTTTTTTTGTTTAATCATTAAAAAATATCAAATATTATTAAACTATTCTGCCACTTCATAACAAACTTCAATAAGGACTTCATTGAATTATTCCCCTCTGTGTAACTGTTAAAAGGATGGCAGAAACTATCCGTAACTTGACTACTTGCTGATAACATTTTTTTTTTTTTTTAATCAATATAAATAAATGTGTTTAACTTGGTAAATGCTTAAAAAAAAAAAAAAAAAAAAAAAAAAAAGGTATGTATATATATATTTTATATTTATCTCAGAGAATGTGAAATGCTTATTTGATATACACAGGGCTTAGGCGGAATGCCCTCCATGGGGGTCTTTCTAAGTGCTACTAGCCCGTATTCACTCTAGTTTCGAAGAAAACCACGGAAAATTCCGAACGGCTAGACCGACGAGCGCGACTTGTGTTCGAACCCGACACCACCTGTCCACCAGCTTAGAGAGAAGAGCCCCACCTCAACCCGAGTGCTCTGATACACCTTAGAAACACTTTTTTAATTCACACTGCACGATTATGTCCATACACTAATAAATATCCTACAGATTTAGAAAAAAAAAAAAAAAAACTAATCATAAATAAATTAAATGGATAAAATAAGCTAAAGTCAATCCGGCACAATAAAAAACAAATAAATAAATAATCTGAAAGTTCAAAAGAATAACATTAATAGAAGCAAAGCATACAGGTAAAAATGTATTAAACATTGAAATGACATTTTAAGAGAAAACTGCTTGCCAACGGCCATACCATGCTGAAAGTACCGGTTCTCGTCCGATCCCCGAAGTCAAGCAGCATCGGGCGCGGTTAGTACTTGGGAGGGTGACCACCTGGGAACACCGCGTGCTGTTGGCATCTTTTTTTTTCAAAATCATTTATTAAATTGTTTAATTCGCATTTCCTTTTTATTATTATTAATATTATTATTATTATTCTTTATCAATAAATAAATGAATAAATATTTAAAGCGTCTACATTTTAATAAAAAAATAAAGTCGATGAGGACCATTAATTCAAATTCAAACAAATCTTTACATAGATTGAATTTAATTAAATTGTTTTAATTTTTCTTAATATAATTTCAAGAATGTATATGCAGTCATATGTATAATTTTCTTTTTTTTTTTTTTTTTGTCTCCCGATTACGTCAGAGGTTTGGCTCCGCCTCTTTTGGATTTTCCGTATAAATACGGAGCGAAGTTCCCGTTCTTGACTCAGATTCGCTTAGAAATCCCTGATATTCACTAGCTATGTCTGGACGAGGAAAAGGCGGCAAGGGCTTGGGTAAAGGTGGTGCCAAGAGGCACAGGAAAGTGCTTAGAGACAACATCCAGGGTATCACCAAGCCCGCAATTAGGAGATTGGCAAGACGTGGTGGTGTAAAACGTATCTCCGGTCTCATCTACGAAGAGACCCGTGGTGTCCTTAAAGTTTTCTTGGAAAACGTCATCCGGGATGCCGTCACTTACACCGAGCATGCAAAAAGGAAAACTGTAACAGCTATGGATGTCGTTTACGCTTTGAAACGACAAGGACGTACTCTGTACGGTTTCGGAGGTTAAACACGCCACTTGCCTCTCTCCAAAAAAAAAAGGCCCTTTTCAGGGCCATATAAATGATTTTTTACTAACTGACAGACTTTTCAACACCACCTTTCTTTTCTTCGTCATGAAATATCTTATAAGACTTCATTTTTCGCTTTTACAAAATAAAACACTGTAAATAAAGTTAAATTCGCTTTTATTTCCATTTATCGCCACTAGATGGCAGTACCAGACAATCACTGAACATACAGCTAGTAAGAGATGCAAAATTGAAAAATAAATTAAATTCACCATTTATTTACTTATTTTTTACCTTTTCGTAAAGATTTTGCTATTTTTCGATAGAGTAACCTTACATTTTGTTGGTGAAAAGTTTGAATCACTCGTATTCTCTAAATTGAATTATAAAAATAATTTTCAAAATATTCTAGGTATGTGTGTGAGCATTTGCACTAAAATTAATTGGAAAAAAGAAAAAATATATATATTTAAATAATATTATAAGCGTGACTATATTTTTAATTAAATAAAAAAAAAAAAAAAAAAAATTGTTTACCCAAAATATATGCATTTGAGCTGTAAATTCATTTAGTGGTAAAGTGGGGCTCGTTACCCATATGTTATGTGATAGTGAGAATGTTTTCTGTTGATAAAGATTTGTATGGCTCTGAAAAGAGCCTTTTTTTTTTTTTTTTTACCTCAGTGTCCGAAAGTCTATTTCTTTGCTTTTTTTGGAGTAGCCTTTTTGGGAGTCTTCATTTTTTTAACTTTGGGGGCTTTGGGTTTGGAGGGCTTGGAAGCTTTCTTGGGAGATTTGGGCTTTGCTGCTTTTTTGGCTGCTGGTTTTTTAGCGGCGGATTTTTTCTTCTCTGCACTTTTTGCTTTGGGCTTGGCAGCTTTCTTGGTGGCGGATTTAGCTTTTTTGGTGGGAGAAGCACCCTCCTTCTTAGGTTTCTTAGCCTTGCCGGATTCTTTGCCTTTCTGGCCGGATGCGCTCAGTTTGAAAGAGCCACTGGCGCCTTTCCCTTTAGTCTGGATCAAAGCTCCGCTGGCGACTGCGCTTTTCAAATATTTCCTGATAAAAGGAGTCAGGCGATCCATATCTACCTTATGTTTGGAGCCGATGTGCTTCTTGATGGCTTGCAGAGAAGACCCGCCACGTTCTTTCAAGTTGGTGATCGCTTCGAGAACCATTTCAGACACCTTAGGGTGAGTGGGAGCTGTTTTGGGCTTCTTTGCCGCAGACTTTGCCTTCTTTTTAGGCGTTGCAGCGGCAGGAGTGCTAGCTACGGGAGCAGTATCGTCCGACATGTCGTCTATAAACAGTACAAACTGAATAAAAATACAAGAAAATCACGCTATTTATTTGTGAACGCAAAAACCGAGGCGACCAATCCGAAATTGTCTTTCTACCTAAGCCCCGCCTCCCGCTGGTGTTCTGTATAAATACTGATACTTTCGCGCTTTTTACACATTCGCATACTTTTGTGTTGCTGATAAGTCGCTATGGCTCGTACCAAGCAAACCGCTAGGAAATCTACCGGAGGTAAAGCCCCCCGTAAGCAGCTGGCCACCAAGGCTGCTCGTAAGAGCGCCCCAGCCACCGGTGGTGTGAAAAAACCCCATCGTTACAGGCCAGGAACAGTCGCTCTCAGAGAAATTCGTCGTTACCAGAAATCCACCGAGCTTTTGATCAGGAAATTGCCCTTCCAGCGTTTAGTCAGAGAAATCGCCCAGGACTTCAAGACCGATCTTCGTTTCCAAAGCTCTGCCGTCATGGCTTTGCAAGAAGCCAGCGAAGCTTACTTAGTCGGTCTTTTTGAAGACACTAACTTGTGCGCTATCCACGCCAAGCGTGTCACCATCATGCCCAAAGATATCCAGCTCGCTCGACGAATTCGTGGAGAGCGTGCCTAAGCTGCTTTCACCGAAAAAAAAAAGGCCCTTTTCAGGGCCATACAAATATTAATGTTTAATGTTGACTATTTCAATTGTAAGCACAAAATAATATATAAAACAGCGAACGGGGGTATATTATTAAAATTTCCTGGTTTTAAGATGTGTTATACATAAAATTTACATATTCTTTCTTTTTTTTAATGTAATATTCACCTATTTCATTACTTTCTGACATGTATCATTCGGTTTCGAAAGTAATTAGCCTTCTTGCTGCATCATTTCAATTTCCACTTCCGATTTGAACTTTTTGTTCAGGAAAGGCCGATAGATGGCGACAGCATACTGCTCGAATGAGAACCGAAAAAGTGTACAATTCTTAAAATGTTATGCCACTCATTGTCTCGTTTATAATTCATATAGTAAATTAAGTAAATCCAACGTAATTGGATTTATTTAATTAAATGAAATGCCTGTGCTTTTTAAGATATTCATGTGTGTTTATTCATTCACTGAGTAAGATTGCAGTAGCATGGATTGTGTTTGAAAGATTTTTCTTAGATTCCAAATTAATGAATTGTAACGAAAATAAATATTTGTATGGCCCTGAAAAGGGCCTTTTTTTTTTTTTTAAACAGAGTTTCCGGCAATTTAAGCCTTCTTCTCTGTCTTTTTGGGAAGCAAGACAGCTTGGATGTTGGGCAACACACCACCCTGAGCGATTGTTACGCCAGAGAGCAGTTTGTTCAATTCCTCGTCGTTTCGGATGGCAAGCTGGAGATGTCTAGGGATGATCCTAGTCTTTTTGTTGTCTCTGGCGGCATTTCCTGCCAACTCGAGAACTTCAGCGGCCAAGTATTCAAGAACGGCTGCTAAGTAAACTGGAGCTCCAGCACCAACACGCTCGGCATAGTTGCCTTTCCTGAGAAGCCTGTGGATACGGCCGACTGGAAACTGAAGTCCTGCCCTGCTGGAACGAGTCTTGCTCTTTCCCTTCACTTTACCTCCTTTTCCACGACCAGACATGATACAGAACGGTTAAATGAAACGATTGATTAAACAAGTTCTTCTCACTGCGACAGCAAGAAGCGAAATGTGAAAGTGTGTTCGTAAAAATGTCGGAGCAAGCTATTTATGAGCTTTAAAGAATTACGACGAAACCTTTTCAGCCAATCACGTCACTGGAAATCGACCAATCAGTAACTCTCCTTTTTGAGCTGAGTTCTGAGAAATAAATTCAAATTTATTAAATTTCGATATGAACATGCCTTTTTTAAATTATTATTATTTTCATTCCTCTTAAAAATAGAAAAAAAAAAGTTACTGTTTCATCAGCATTAACTCAGAATTTCCACTTGAGTGTTATATCTATGTCGTGTGTTATGTTTGATAGCGTCGTATTTTTCGCGATTCGAAAGTGTAATCAATTGAAACTTTTCTTTTTTTCCTTTTCTCTCTTTCTTTATTTCTGTGAATTAAATAGGTGAAAGAAGAAATGCGAGAAGAAATTGCAAGAAACAACATTTTCAAAACACAGAAACAGTTACTTTTTCGAATACCATTCACATTCTCTGAGAACTGTGTATCCGTAGTTCTGGGTCTATCATTGTTGTTCCTTCATTTCTTTTTAGCTATATGGTACAGTAAACAAATGGACCTAAGACGATAAGATGCAAAATGATAAACATTTGAAATACATTTAGATTTGTTATTATGATGTAATTTCAATTTTAATTTGAAACTCATTCGAAAATCTCATCCCTTATCCTGGCGCCATCTGTTGGCTTTTTTCGATCAAAAAGATATGTATGCAAAATGAAAACTCGTCCTTCCCATTGGAATTTTTTACAAATAAAGAACCCATCCCTCTTACTTAAATTGAATTAAATTGACCTTTATTGTTAATTCTATTTACATAAACCTCCACACTCAAACTTTACAGTGTATGCATGTTATTTTGAATTTAATGAGCGGGAAAACTTAAGAAAATTACAGATGTCTGTTTTATAGTATTGTTTTTAACATCTGGTGGTCTAAATTGACTTTCTTGCGTATCATGTGTGCTTTAAGATTTGTATGGCCCTGAAAAGGGCCTTTTTTGTGAGACAGATGAGGAATCTGCTTATTTGGAGCTGGTGTACTTGGTGACAGCTTTGGTTCCTTCAGACACGGCGTGTTTTGCCAATTCACCGGGCAACAGAAGTCGAACGGCTGTCTGAATTTCCCGACTGGTGATGGTAGATCTCTTGTTGTAGTGAGCCAAACGAGAAGATTCAGCAGCGATTCTCTCGAATATGTCGTTCACGAAAGAATTCATGATAGACATGGCTTTGGAAGAGATACCGGTGTCGGGATGGACTTGTTTCAAAACTTTGTAGATGTAGATCGCGAAGGATTCCTTCCTGCGCTTCTTGCGTTTTTTCTTATCGCCAGCTCGCACAGATTTCTGGGCCTTTCCGGCCTTCTTAACGGCTTTTCCACTTGCTTGGGGAGGCATGTTTCTCTCTAAACGAATCTCTCTCGAGTGTGAAATGCAAAAAAAACGAACCCTATTTATGCTCTGCGCGTTGGATCGTGCGAATACGATCGTGCGACCAATAGGAAAGCTTCACTGACGTCACGCTCAAAACATACAATATCTAAATGAAAACGCATTCATTTAAAATTAGAAGAGTTTTTTTAAATGAACGCACCAGCAAGTTAGTAATTATTGATACAGTTTACTAAATAAAGTGGTGGATATTCGCTAAAGGATGGCAATTGTCCATCGTGTTATTTCTAATAATAAAAATGTTATTTAAAAATAATGATCATTTCCTTATAATGAAAATGGTTATTTAATAATATTTTTTTTATTTTTTTTTTTATTTTTTTATTAACAGTTATTTCAAATAAACATCACATATTTTTTTTTTTTTTTTTTTTTTTTTTTTTTTTTTTTTAACCTCCTTTCCCAAAAAGAAAGAAAAAAAAAAAAAAAAGAAAGAAAACAATAAATTCCAAACAATATCTCTAAATAATTCTTACTAGAAGAAACAACAGCTGGAGCCTTAATCATGCGAAAAGAAATGTAGGCACACGTGCAGATTAAAAGCAGCAATGTTGTTCCGTTGTAGTTTCGAAATCAGAAGATGAAGAATCGAATGTGTAAACAGTGTAATTCAATGAAACCTCCTATGACACACAAGCAGTTTAACAAACAATTCTTTTGGATTTTTGACATCTCAATTAGTACTCACAAAACTATAATATAAATGGCACAAAAAGTTCTTATTTACTCTCTAAAAGAGTAATGAAAAGCCATTGTTTTGTCACATTCCCAAGAACAAAACCAAAATACTCAAAGTCTGCCAATTTCTTATAACAAGAGGAGAATATTTAACTGTTGCCATTTGCAACATAATCTACTGAAACGATAAATAACAAAAGCGAAGATAATAACTAGGTAGAGGATCAACCTGACAAATGTACTTTAGTCATTTTATTTTGTTTTATTTTATCTTTTTTTTTTTTTTTTTTTTTTTTTTGTTTAATCATTAAAAAATATCAAATATTATTAAACTATTCTGCCACTTCATAACAAACTTCAATAAGGACTTCATTGAATTATTCCCCTCTGTGTAACTGTTAAAAGGATGGCAGAAACTATCCGTAACTTGACTACTTGCTGATAACATTTTTTTTTTTTTTTAATCAATATAAATAAATGTGTTTAACTTGGTAAATGCTTAAAAAAAAAAAAAAAAAAAAAAAAAAAAGGTATGTATATATATATTTTATATTTATCTCAGAGAATGTGAAATGCTTATTTGATATACACAGGGCTTAGGCGGAATGCCCTCCATGGGGGTCTTTCTAAGTGCTACTAGCCCGTATTCACTCTAGTTTCGAAGAAAACCACGGAAAATTCCGAACGGCTAGACCGACGAGCGCGACTTGTGTTCGAACCCGACACCACCTGTCCACCAGCTTAGAGAGAAGAGCCCCACCTCAACCCGAGTGCTCTGATACACCTTAGAAACACTTTTTTAATTCACACTGCACGATTATGTCCATACACTAATAAATATCCTACAGATTTAGAAAAAAAAAAAAAAAAACTAATCATAAATAAATTAAATGGATAAAATAAGCTAAAGTCAATCCGGCACAATAAAAAACAAATAAATAAATAATCTGAAAGTGCAAAAGAATAACATTAATAGAAGCAAAGCATACAGGTAAAAATGTATTAAACATTGAAATGACATTTTAAGAGAAAACTGCTTGCCAACGGCCATACCATGCTGAAAGTACCGGTTCTCGTCCGATCCCCGAAGTCAAGCAGCATCGGGCGCGGTTAGTACTTGGGAGGGTGACCACCTGGGAACACCGCGTGCTGTTGGCATCTTTTTTTTTCAAAATCATTTATTAAATTGTTTAATTCGCATTTCCTTTTTATTATTATTAATATTATTATTATTATTCTTTATCAATAAATAAATGAATAAATATTTAAAGCGTCTACATTTTAATAAAAAAATAAAGTCGATGAGGACCATTAATTCAAATTCAAACAAATCTTTACATAGATTGAATTTAATTAAATTGTTTTAATTTTTCTTAATATAATTTCAAGAATGTATATGCAGTCATATGTATAATTTTCTTTTTTTTTTTTTTTTTGTCTCCCGATTACGTCAGAGGTTTGGCTCCGCCTCTTTTGGATTTTCCGTATAAATACGGAGCGAAGTTCCCGTTCTTGACTCAGATTCGCTTAGAAATCCCTGATATTCACTAGCTATGTCTGGACGAGGAAAAGGCGGCAAGGGCTTGGGTAAAGGTGGTGCCAAGAGGCACAGGAAAGTGCTTAGAGACAACATCCAGGGTATCACCAAGCCCGCAATTAGGAGATTGGCAAGACGTGGTGGTGTAAAACGTATCTCCGGTCTCATCTACGAAGAGACCCGTGGTGTCCTTAAAGTTTTCTTGGAAAACGTCATCCGGGATGCCGTCACTTACACCGAGCATGCAAAAAGGAAAACTGTAACAGCTATGGATGTCGTTTACGCTTTGAAACGACAAGGACGTACTCTGTACGGTTTCGGAGGTTAAACACGCCACTTGCCTCTCTCCAAAAAAAAAAGGCCCTTTTCAGGGCCATATAAATGATTTTTTACTAACTGACAGACTTTTCAACACCACCTTTCTTTTCTTCGTCATGAAATATCTTATAAGACTTCATTTTTCGCTTTTACAAAATAAAACACTGTAAATAAAGTTAAATTCGCTTTTATTTCCATTTATCGCCACTAGATGGCAGTACCAGACAATCACTGAACATACAGCTAGTAAGAGATGCAAAATTGAAAAATAAATTAAATTCACCATTTATTTACTTATTTTTTACCTTTTCGTAAAGATTTTGCTATTTTTCGATAGAGTAACCTTACATTTTGTTGGTGAAAAGTTTGAATCACTCGTATTCTCTAAATTGAATTATAAAAATAATTTTCAAAATATTCTAGGTATGTGTGTGAGCATTTGCACTAAAATTAATTGGAAAAAAGAAAAAATATATATATTTAAATAATATTATAAGCGTGACTATATTTTTAATTAAATAAAAAAAAAAAAAAAAAAAATTGTTTACCCAAAATATATGCATTTGAGCTGTAAATTCATTTAGTGGTAAAGTGGGGCTCGTTACCCATATGTTATGTGATAGTGAGAATGTTTTCTGTTGATAAAGATTTGTATGGCTCTGAAAAGAGCCTTTTTTTTTTTTTTTTACCTCAGTGTCCGAAAGTCTATTTCTTTGCTTTTTTTGGAGTAGCCTTTTTGGGAGTCTTCATTTTTTTAACTTTGGGGGCTTTGGGTTTGGAGGGCTTGGAAGCTTTCTTGGGAGATTTGGGCTTTGCTGCTTTTTTGGCTGCTGGTTTTTTAGCGGCGGATTTTTTCTTCTCTGCACTTTTTGCTTTGGGCTTGGCAGCTTTCTTGGTGGCGGATTTAGCTTTTTTGGTGGGAGAAGCACCCTCCTTCTTAGGTTTCTTAGCCTTGCCGGATTCTTTGCCTTTCTGGCCGGATGCGCTCAGTTTGAAAGAGCCACTGGCGCCTTTCCCTTTAGTCTGGATCAAAGCTCCGCTGGCGACTGCGCTTTTCAAATATTTCCTGATAAAAGGAGTCAGGCGATCCATATCTACCTTATGTTTGGAGCCGATGTGCTTCTTGATGGCTTGCAGAGAAGACCCGCCACGTTCTTTCAAGTTGGTGATCGCTTCGAGAACCATTTCAGACACCTTAGGGTGAGTGGGAGCTGTTTTGGGCTTCTTTGCCGCAGACTTTGCCTTCTTTTTAGGCGTTGCAGCGGCAGGAGTGCTAGCTACGGGAGCAGTATCGTCCGACATGTCGTCTATAAACAGTACAAACTGAATAAAAATACAAGAAAATCACGCTATTTATTTGTGAACGCAAAAACCGAGGCGACCAATCCGAAATTGTCTTTCTACCTAAGCCCCGCCTCCCGCTGGTGTTCTGTATAAATACTGATACTTTCGCGCTTTTTACACATTCGCATACTTTTGTGTTGCTGATAAGTCGCTATGGCTCGTACCAAGCAAACCGCTAGGAAATCTACCGGAGGTAAAGCCCCCCGTAAGCAGCTGGCCACCAAGGCTGCTCGTAAGAGCGCCCCAGCCACCGGTGGTGTGAAAAAACCCCATCGTTACAGGCCAGGAACAGTCGCTCTCAGAGAAATTCGTCGTTACCAGAAATCCACCGAGCTTTTGATCAGGAAATTGCCCTTCCAGCGTTTAGTCAGAGAAATCGCCCAGGACTTCAAGACCGATCTTCGTTTCCAAAGCTCTGCCGTCATGGCTTTGCAAGAAGCCAGCGAAGCTTACTTAGTCGGTCTTTTTGAAGACACTAACTTGTGCGCTATCCACGCCAAGCGTGTCACCATCATGCCCAAAGATATCCAGCTCGCTCGACGAATTCGTGGAGAGCGTGCCTAAGCTGCTTTCACCGAAAAAAAAAAGGCCCTTTTCAGGGCCATACAAATATTAATGTTTAATGTTGACTATTTCAATTGTAAGCACAAAATAATATATAAAACAGCGAACGGGGGTATATTATTAAAATTTCCTGGTTTTAAGATGTGTTATACATAAAATTTACATATTCTTTCTTTTTTTTAATGTAATATTCACCTATTTCATTACTTTCTGACATGTATCATTCGGTTTCGAAAGTAATTAGCCTTCTTGCTGCATCATTTCAATTTCCACTTCCGATTTGAACTTTTTGTTCAGGAAAGGCCGATAGATGGCGACAGCATACTGCTCGAATGAGAACCGAAAAAGTGTACAATTCTTAAAATGTTATGCCACTCATTGTCTCGTTTATAATTCATATAGTAAATTAAGTAAATCCAACGTAATTGGATTTATTTAATTAAATGAAATGCCTGTGCTTTTTAAGATATTCATGTGTGTTTATTCATTCACTGAGTAAGATTGCAGTAGCATGGATTGTGTTTGAAAGATTTTTCTTAGATTCCAAATTAATGAATTGTAACGAAAATAAATATTTGTATGGCCCTGAAAAGGGCCTTTTTTTTTTTTTTAAACAGAGTTTCCGGCAATTTAAGCCTTCTTCTCTGTCTTTTTGGGAAGCAAGACAGCTTGGATGTTGGGCAACACACCACCCTGAGCGATTGTTACGCCAGAGAGCAGTTTGTTCAATTCCTCGTCGTTTCGGATGGCAAGCTGGAGATGTCTAGGGATGATCCTAGTCTTTTTGTTGTCTCTGGCGGCATTTCCTGCCAACTCGAGAACTTCAGCGGCCAAGTATTCAAGAACGGCTGCTAAGTAAACTGGAGCTCCAGCACCAACACGCTCGGCATAGTTGCCTTTCCTGAGAAGCCTGTGGATACGGCCGACTGGAAACTGAAGTCCTGCCCTGCTGGAACGAGTCTTGCTCTTTCCCTTCACTTTACCTCCTTTTCCACGACCAGACATGATACAGAACGGTTAAATGAAACGATTGATTAAACAAGTTCTTCTCACTGCGACAGCAAGAAGCGAAATGTGAAAGTGTGTTCGTAAAAATGTCGGAGCAAGCTATTTATGAGCTTTAAAGAATTACGACGAAACCTTTTCAGCCAATCACGTCACTGGAAATCGACCAATCAGTAACTCTCCTTTTTGAGCTGAGTTCTGAGAAATAAATTCAAATTTATTAAATTTCGATATGAACATGCCTTTTTTAAATTATTATTATTTTCATTCCTCTTAAAAATAGAAAAAAAAAAGTTACTGTTTCATCAGCATTAACTCAGAATTTCCACTTGAGTGTTATATCTATGTCGTGTGTTATGTTTGATAGCGTCGTATTTTTCGCGATTCGAAAGTGTAATCAATTGAAACTTTTCTTTTTTTCCTTTTCTCTCTTTCTTTATTTCTGTGAATTAAATAGGTGAAAGAAGAAATGCGAGAAGAAATTGCAAGAAACAACATTTTCAAAACACAGAAACAGTTACTTTTTCGAATACCATTCACATTCTCTGAGAACTGTGTATCCGTAGTTCTGGGTCTATCATTGTTGTTCCTTCATTTCTTTTTAGCTATATGGTACAGTAAACAAATGGACCTAAGACGATAAGATGCAAAATGATAAACATTTGAAATACATTTAGATTTGTTATTATGATGTAATTTCAATTTTAATTTGAAACTCATTCGAAAATCTCATCCCTTATCCTGGCGCCATCTGTTGGCTTTTTTCGATCAAAAAGATATGTATGCAAAATGAAAACTCGTCCTTCCCATTGGAATTTTTTACAAATAAAGAACCCATCCCTCTTACTTAAATTGAATTAAATTGACCTTTATTGTTAATTCTATTTACATAAACCTCCACACTCAAACTTTACAGTGTATGCATGTTATTTTGAATTTAATGAGCGGGAAAACTTAAGAAAATTACAGATGTCTGTTTTATAGTATTGTTTTTAACATCTGGTGGTCTAAATTGACTTTCTTGCGTATCATGTGTGCTTTAAGATTTGTATGGCCCTGAAAAGGGCCTTTTTTGTGAGACAGATGAGGAATCTGCTTATTTGGAGCTGGTGTACTTGGTGACAGCTTTGGTTCCTTCAGACACGGCGTGTTTTGCCAATTCACCGGGCAACAGAAGTCGAACGGCTGTCTGAATTTCCCGACTGGTGATGGTAGATCTCTTGTTGTAGTGAGCCAAACGAGAAGATTCAGCAGCGATTCTCTCGAATATGTCGTTCACGAAAGAATTCATGATAGACATGGCTTTGGAAGAGATACCGGTGTCGGGATGGACTTGTTTCAAAACTTTGTAGATGTAGATCGCGAAGGATTCCTTCCTGCGCTTCTTGCGTTTTTTCTTATCGCCAGCTCGCACAGATTTCTGGGCCTTTCCGGCCTTCTTAACGGCTTTTCCACTTGCTTGGGGAGGCATGTTTCTCTCTAAACGAATCTCTCTCGAGTGTGAAATGCAAAAAAAACGAACCCTATTTATGCTCTGCGCGTTGGATCGTGCGAATACGATCGTGCGACCAATAGGAAAGCTTCACTGACGTCACGCTCAAAACATACAATATCTAAATGAAAACGCATTCATTTAAAATTAGAAGAGTTTTTTTAAATGAACGCACCAGCAAGTTAGTAATTATTGATACAGTTTACTAAATAAAGTGGTGGATATTCGCTAAAGGATGGCAATTGTCCATCGTGTTATTTCTAATAATAAAAATGTTATTTAAAAATAATGATCATTTCCTTATAATGAAAATGGTTATTTAATAATATTTTTTTTATTTTTTTTTTTATTTTTTTATTAACAGTTATTTCAAATAAACATCACATATTTTTTTTTTTTTTTTTTTTTTTTTTTTTTTTTTTTTAACCTCCTTTCCCAAAAAGAAAGAAAAAAAAAAAAAAAAAGAAAGAAAACAATAAATTCCAAACAATATCTCTAAATAATTCTTACTAGAAGAAACAACAGCTGGAGCCTTAATCATGCGAAAAGAAATGTAGGCACACGTGCAGATTAAAAGCAGCAATGTTGTTCCGTTGTAGTTTCGAAATCAGAAGATGAAGAATCGAATGTGTAAACAGTGTAATTCAATGAAACCTCCTATGACACACAAGCAGTTTAACAAACAATTCTTTTGGATTTTTGACATCTCAATTAGTACTCACAAAACTATAATATAAATGGCACAAAAAGTTCTTATTTACTCTCTAAAAGAGTAATGAAAAGCCATTGTTTTGTCACATTCCCAAGAACAAAACCAAAATACTCAAAGTCTGCCAATTTCTTATAACAAGAGGAGAATATTTAACTGTTGCCATTTGCAACATAATCTACTGAAACGATAAATAACAAAAGCGAAGATAATAACTAGGTAGAGGATCAACCTGACAAATGTACTTTAGTCATTTTATTTTGTTTTATTTTATCTTTTTTTTTTTTTTTTTTTTTTTTTTTGTTTAATCATTAAAAAATATCAAATATTATTAAACTATTCTGCCACTTCATAACAAACTTCAATAAGGACTTCATTGAATTATTCCCCTCTGTGTAACTGTTAAAAGGATGGCAGAAACTATCCGTAACTTGACTACTTGCTGATAACATTTTTTTTTTTTTTTAATCAATATAAATAAATGTGTTTAACTTGGTAAATGCTTAAAAAAAAAAAAAAAAAAAAAAAAAAAAGGTATGTATATATATATTTTATATTTATCTCAGAGAATGTGAAATGCTTATTTGATATACACAGGGCTTAGGCGGAATGCCCTCCATGGGGGTCTTTCTAAGTGCTACTAGCCCGTATTCACTCTAGTTTCGAAGAAAACCACGGAAAATTCCGAACGGCTAGACCGACGAGCGCGACTTGTGTTCGAACCCGACACCACCTGTCCACCAGCTTAGAGAGAAGAGCCCCACCTCAACCCGAGTGCTCTGATACACCTTAGAAACACTTTTTTAATTCACACTGCACGATTATGTCCATACACTAATAAATATCCTACAGATTTAGAAAAAAAAAAAAAAAAACTAATCATAAATAAATTAAATGGATAAAATAAGCTAAAGTCAATCCGGCACAATAAAAAACAAATAAATAAATAATCTGAAAGTTCAAAAGAATAACATTAATAGAAGCAAAGCATACAGGTAAAAATGTATTAAACATTGAAATGACATTTTAAGAGAAAACTGCTTGCCAACGGCCATACCATGCTGAAAGTACCGGTTCTCGTCCGATCCCCGAAGTCAAGCAGCATCGGGCGCGGTTAGTACTTGGGAGGGTGACCACCTGGGAACACCGCGTGCTGTTGGCATCTTTTTTTTTCAAAATCATTTATTAAATTGTTTAATTCGCATTTCCTTTTTATTATTATTAATATTATTATTATTATTCTTTATCAATAAATAAATGAATAAATATTTAAAGCGTCTACATTTTAATAAAAAAATAAAGTCGATGAGGACCATTAATTCAAATTCAAACAAATCTTTACATAGATTGAATTTAATTAAATTGTTTTAATTTTTCTTAATATAATTTCAAGAATGTATATGCAGTCATATGTATAATTTTCTTTTTTTTTTTTTTTTTGTCTCCCGATTACGTCAGAGGTTTGGCTCCGCCTCTTTTGGATTTTCCGTATAAATACGGAGCGAAGTTCCCGTTCTTGACTCAGATTCGCTTAGAAATCCCTGATATTCACTAGCTATGTCTGGACGAGGAAAAGGCGGCAAGGGCTTGGGTAAAGGTGGTGCCAAGAGGCACAGGAAAGTGCTTAGAGACAACATCCAGGGTATCACCAAGCCCGCAATTAGGAGATTGGCAAGACGTGGTGGTGTAAAACGTATCTCCGGTCTCATCTACGAAGAGACCCGTGGTGTCCTTAAAGTTTTCTTGGAAAACGTCATCCGGGATGCCGTCACTTACACCGAGCATGCAAAAAGGAAAACTGTAACAGCTATGGATGTCGTTTACGCTTTGAAACGACAAGGACGTACTCTGTACGGTTTCGGAGGTTAAACACGCCACTTGCCTCTCTCCAAAAAAAAAAGGCCCTTTTCAGGGCCATATAAATGATTTTTTACTAACTGACAGACTTTTCAACACCACCTTTCTTTTCTTCGTCATGAAATATCTTATAAGACTTCATTTTTCGCTTTTACAAAATAAAACACTGTAAATAAAGTTAAATTCGCTTTTATTTCCATTTATCGCCACTAGATGGCAGTACCAGACAATCACTGAACATACAGCTAGTAAGAGATGCAAAATTGAAAAATAAATTAAATTCACCATTTATTTACTTATTTTTTACCTTTTCGTAAAGATTTTGCTATTTTTCGATAGAGTAACCTTACATTTTGTTGGTGAAAAGTTTGAATCACTCGTATTCTCTAAATTGAATTATAAAAATAATTTTCAAAATATTCTAGGTATGTGTGTGAGCATTTGCACTAAAATTAATTGGAAAAAAGAAAAAATATATATATTTAAATAATATTATAAGCGTGACTATATTTTTAATTAAATAAAAAAAAAAAAAAAAAAAATTGTTTACCCAAAATATATGCATTTGAGCTGTAAATTCATTTAGTGGTAAAGTGGGGCTCGTTACCCATATGTTATGTGATAGTGAGAATGTTTTCTGTTGATAAAGATTTGTATGGCTCTGAAAAGAGCCTTTTTTTTTTTTTTTTACCTCAGTGTCCGAAAGTCTATTTCTTTGCTTTTTTTGGAGTAGCCTTTTTGGGAGTCTTCATTTTTTTAACTTTGGGGGCTTTGGGTTTGGAGGGCTTGGAAGCTTTCTTGGGAGATTTGGGCTTTGCTGCTTTTTTGGCTGCTGGTTTTTTAGCGGCGGATTTTTTCTTCTCTGCACTTTTTGCTTTGGGCTTGGCAGCTTTCTTGGTGGCGGATTTAGCTTTTTTGGTGGGAGAAGCACCCTCCTTCTTAGGTTTCTTAGCCTTGCCGGATTCTTTGCCTTTCTGGCCGGATGCGCTCAGTTTGAAAGAGCCACTGGCGCCTTTCCCTTTAGTCTGGATCAAAGCTCCGCTGGCGACTGCGCTTTTCAAATATTTCCTGATAAAAGGAGTCAGGCGATCCATATCTACCTTATGTTTGGAGCCGATGTGCTTCTTGATGGCTTGCAGAGAAGACCCGCCACGTTCTTTCAAGTTGGTGATCGCTTCGAGAACCATTTCAGACACCTTAGGGTGAGTGGGAGCTGTTTTGGGCTTCTTTGCCGCAGACTTTGCCTTCTTTTTAGGCGTTGCAGCGGCAGGAGTGCTAGCTACGGGAGCAGTATCGTCCGACATGTCGTCTATAAACAGTACAAACTGAATAAAAATACAAGAAAATCACGCTATTTATTTGTGAACGCAAAAACCGAGGCGACCAATCCGAAATTGTCTTTCTACCTAAGCCCCGCCTCCCGCTGGTGTTCTGTATAAATACTGATACTTTCGCGCTTTTTACACATTCGCATACTTTTGTGTTGCTGATAAGTCGCTATGGCTCGTACCAAGCAAACCGCTAGGAAATCTACCGGAGGTAAAGCCCCCCGTAAGCAGCTGGCCACCAAGGCTGCTCGTAAGAGCGCCCCAGCCACCGGTGGTGTGAAAAAACCCCATCGTTACAGGCCAGGAACAGTCGCTCTCAGAGAAATTCGTCGTTACCAGAAATCCACCGAGCTTTTGATCAGGAAATTGCCCTTCCAGCGTTTAGTCAGAGAAATCGCCCAGGACTTCAAGACCGATCTTCGTTTCCAAAGCTCTGCCGTCATGGCTTTGCAAGAAGCCAGCGAAGCTTACTTAGTCGGTCTTTTTGAAGACACTAACTTGTGCGCTATCCACGCCAAGCGTGTCACCATCATGCCCAAAGATATCCAGCTCGCTCGACGAATTCGTGGAGAGCGTGCCTAAGCTGCTTTCACCGAAAAAAAAAAGGCCCTTTTCAGGGCCATACAAATATTAATGTTTAATGTTGACTATTTCAATTGTAAGCACAAAATAATATATAAAACAGCGAACGGGGGTATATTATTAAAATTTCCTGGTTTTAAGATGTGTTATACATAAAATTTACATATTCTTTCTTTTTTTTAATGTAATATTCACCTATTTCATTACTTTCTGACATGTATCATTCGGTTTCGAAAGTAATTAGCCTTCTTGCTGCATCATTTCAATTTCCACTTCCGATTTGAACTTTTTGTTCAGGAAAGGCCGATAGATGGCGACAGCATACTGCTCGAATGAGAACCGAAAAAGTGTACAATTCTTAAAATGTTATGCCACTCATTGTCTCGTTTATAATTCATATAGTAAATTAAGTAAATCCAACGTAATTGGATTTATTTAATTAAATGAAATGCCTGTGCTTTTTAAGATATTCATGTGTGTTTATTCATTCACTGAGTAAGATTGCAGTAGCATGGATTGTGTTTGAAAGATTTTTCTTAGATTCCAAATTAATGAATTGTAACGAAAATAAATATTTGTATGGCCCTGAAAAGGGCCTTTTTTTTTTTTTTAAACAGAGTTTCCGGCAATTTAAGCCTTCTTCTCTGTCTTTTTGGGAAGCAAGACAGCTTGGATGTTGGGCAACACACCACCCTGAGCGATTGTTACGCCAGAGAGCAGTTTGTTCAATTCCTCGTCGTTTCGGATGGCAAGCTGGAGATGTCTAGGGATGATCCTAGTCTTTTTGTTGTCTCTGGCGGCATTTCCTGCCAACTCGAGAACTTCAGCGGCCAAGTATTCAAGAACGGCTGCTAAGTAAACTGGAGCTCCAGCACCAACACGCTCGGCATAGTTGCCTTTCCTGAGAAGCCTGTGGATACGGCCGACTGGAAACTGAAGTCCTGCCCTGCTGGAACGAGTCTTGCTCTTTCCCTTCACTTTACCTCCTTTTCCACGACCAGACATGATACAGAACGGTTAAATGAAACGATTGATTAAACAAGTTCTTCTCACTGCGACAGCAAGAAGCGAAATGTGAAAGTGTGTTCGTAAAAATGTCGGAGCAAGCTATTTATGAGCTTTAAAGAATTACGACGAAACCTTTTCAGCCAATCACGTCACTGGAAATCGACCAATCAGTAACTCTCCTTTTTGAGCTGAGTTCTGAGAAATAAATTCAAATTTATTAAATTTCGATATGAACATGCCTTTTTTAAATTATTATTATTTTCATTCCTCTTAAAAATAGAAAAAAAAAAGTTACTGTTTCATCAGCATTAACTCAGAATTTCCACTTGAGTGTTATATCTATGTCGTGTGTTATGTTTGATAGCGTCGTATTTTTCGCGATTCGAAAGTGTAATCAATTGAAACTTTTCTTTTTTTCCTTTTCTCTCTTTCTTTATTTCTGTGAATTAAATAGGTGAAAGAAGAAATGCGAGAAGAAATTGCAAGAAACAACATTTTCAAAACACAGAAACAGTTACTTTTTCGAATACCATTCACATTCTCTGAGAACTGTGTATCCGTAGTTCTGGGTCTATCATTGTTGTTCCTTCATTTCTTTTTAGCTATATGGTACAGTAAACAAATGGACCTAAGACGATAAGATGCAAAATGATAAACATTTGAAATACATTTAGATTTGTTATTATGATGTAATTTCAATTTTAATTTGAAACTCATTCGAAAATCTCATCCCTTATCCTGGCGCCATCTGTTGGCTTTTTTCGATCAAAAAGATATGTATGCAAAATGAAAACTCGTCCTTCCCATTGGAATTTTTTACAAATAAAGAACCCATCCCTCTTACTTAAATTGAATTAAATTGACCTTTATTGTTAATTCTATTTACATAAACCTCCACACTCAAACTTTACAGTGTATGCATGTTATTTTGAATTTAATGAGCGGGAAAACTTAAGAAAATTACAGATGTCTGTTTTATAGTATTGTTTTTAACATCTGGTGGTCTAAATTGACTTTCTTGCGTATCATGTGTGCTTTAAGATTTGTATGGCCCTGAAAAGGGCCTTTTTTGTGAGACAGATGAGGAATCTGCTTATTTGGAGCTGGTGTACTTGGTGACAGCTTTGGTTCCTTCAGACACGGCGTGTTTTGCCAATTCACCGGGCAACAGAAGTCGAACGGCTGTCTGAATTTCCCGACTGGTGATGGTAGATCTCTTGTTGTAGTGAGCCAAACGAGAAGATTCAGCAGCGATTCTCTCGAATATGTCGTTCACGAAAGAATTCATGATAGACATGGCTTTGGAAGAGATACCGGTGTCGGGATGGACTTGTTTCAAAACTTTGTAGATGTAGATCGCGAAGGATTCCTTCCTGCGCTTCTTGCGTTTTTTCTTATCGCCAGCTCGCACAGATTTCTGGGCCTTTCCGGCCTTCTTAACGGCTTTTCCACTTGCTTGGGGAGGCATGTTTCTCTCTAAACGAATCTCTCTCGAGTGTGAAATGCAAAAAAAACGAACCCTATTTATGCTCTGCGCGTTGGATCGTGCGAATACGATCGTGCGACCAATAGGAAAGCTTCACTGACGTCACGCTCAAAACATACAATATCTAAATGAAAACGCATTCATTTAAAATTAGAAGAGTTTTTTTAAATGAACGCACCAGCAAGTTAGTAATTATTGATACAGTTTACTAAATAAAGTGGTGGATATTCGCTAAAGGATGGCAATTGTCCATCGTGTTATTTCTAATAATAAAAATGTTATTTAAAAATAATGATCATTTCCTTATAATGAAAATGGTTATTTAATAATATTTTTTTTATTTTTTTTTTTATTTTTTTATTAACAGTTATTTCAAATAAACATCACATATTTTTTTTTTTTTTTTTTTTTTTTTTTTTTTTTTTTTTAACCTCCTTTCCCAAAAAGAAAGAAAAAAAAAAAAAAAAAGAAAGAAAACAATAAATTCCAAACAATATCTCTAAATAATTCTTACTAGAAGAAACAACAGCTGGAGCCTTAATCATGCGAAAAGAAATGTAGGCACACGTGCAGATTAAAAGCAGCAATGTTGTTCCGTTGTAGTTTCGAAATCAGAAGATGAAGAATCGAATGTGTAAACAGTGTAATTCAATGAAACCTCCTATGACACACAAGCAGTTTAACAAACAATTCTTTTGGATTTTTGACATCTCAATTAGTACTCACAAAACTATAATATAAATGGCACAAAAAGTTCTTATTTACTCTCTAAAAGAGTAATGAAAAGCCATTGTTTTGTCACATTCCCAAGAACAAAACCAAAATACTCAAAGTCTGCCAATTTCTTATAACAAGAGGAGAATATTTAACTGTTGCCATTTGCAACATAATCTACTGAAACGATAAATAACAAAAGCGAAGATAATAACTAGGTAGAGGATCAACCTGACAAATGTACTTTAGTCATTTTATTTTGTTTTATTTTATCTTTTTTTTTTTTTTTTTTTTTTTTTTGTTTAATCATTAAAAAATATCAAATATTATTAAACTATTCTGCCACTTCATAACAAACTTCAATAAGGACTTCATTGAATTATTCCCCTCTGTGTAACTGTTAAAAGGATGGCAGAAACTATCCGTAACTTGACTACTTGCTGATAACATTTTTTTTTTTTTTTAATCAATATAAATAAATGTGTTTAACTTGGTAAATGCTTAAAAAAAAAAAAAAAAAAAAAAAAAAAGGTATGTATATATATATTTTATATTTATCTCAGAGAATGTGAAATGCTTATTTGATATACACAGGGCTTAGGCGGAATGCCCTCCATGGGGGTCTTTCTAAGTGCTACTAGCCCGTATTCACTCTAGTTTCGAAGAAAACCACGGAAAATTCCGAACGGCTAGACCGACGAGCGCGACTTGTGTTCGAACCCGACACCACCTGTCCACCAGCTTAGAGAGAAGAGCCCCACCTCAACCCGAGTGCTCTGATACACCTTAGAAACACTTTTTTAATTCACACTGCACGATTATGTCCATACACTAATAAATATCCTACAGATTTAGAAAAAAAAAAAAAAAAACTAATCATAAATAAATTAAATGGATAAAATAAGCTAAAGTCAATCCGGCACAATAAAAAACAAATAAATAAATAATCTGAAAGTTCAAAAGAATAACATTAATAGAAGCAAAGCATACAGGTAAAAATGTATTAAACATTGAAATGACATTTTAAGAGAAAACTGCTTGCCAACGGCCATACCATGCTGAAAGTACCGGTTCTCGTCCGATCCCCGAAGTCAAGCAGCATCGGGCGCGGTTAGTACTTGGGAGGGTGACCACCTGGGAACACCGCGTGCTGTGGCATCTTTTTTTTTTCAAAATCATTTATTAAATTGTTTAATTCGCATTTCCTTTTTATTATTATTAATATTATTATTATTATTCTTTATCAATAAATAAATGAATAATATTTAAAGCGTCTACATTTTAATAAAAAAATAAAGTCGATGAGGACCATTAATTCAAATTCAAACAAATCTTTACATAGATTGAATTTAATTAAATTGTTTTAATTTTTCTTAATATAATTTCAAGAATGTATATGCAGTCATATGTATAATTTTCTTTTTTTTTTTTTTTTTGTCTCCCGATTACGTCAGAGGTTTGGCTCCGCCTCTTTTGGATTTTCCGTATAAATACGGAGCGAAGTTCCCGTTCTTGACTCAGATTCGCTTAGAAATCCCTGATATTCACTAGCTATGTCTGGACGAGGAAAAGGCGGCAAGGGCTTGGGTAAAGGTGGTGCCAAGAGGCACAGGAAAGTGCTTAGAGACAACATCCAGGGTATCACCAAGCCCGCAATTAGGAGATTGGCAAGACGTGGTGGTGTAAAACGTATCTCCGGTCTCATCTACGAAGAGACCCGTGGTGTCCTTAAAGTTTTCTTGGAAAACGTCATCCGGGATGCCGTCACTTACACCGAGCATGCAAAAAGGAAAACTGTAACAGCTATGGATGTCGTTTACGCTTTGAAACGACAAGGACGTACTCTGTACGGTTTCGGAGGTTAAACACGCCACTTGCCTCTCTCCAAAAAAAAAAGGCCCTTTTCAGGGCCATATAAATGATTTTTTACTAACTGACAGACTTTTCAACACCACCTTTCTTTTCTTCGTCATGAAATATCTTATAAGACTTCATTTTTCGCTTTTACAAATAAAACACTGTAAATAAAGTTAAATTCGCTTTTATTTCCATTTATCGCCACTAGATGGCAGTACCAGACAATCACTGAACATACAGCTAGTAAGAGATGCAAAATTGAAAAATAAATTAAATTCACCATTTATTTACTTATTTTTTACCTTTTCGTAAAGATTTTGCTATTTTTCGATAGAGTAACCTTACATTTTGTTGGTGAAAAGTTTGAATCACTCGTATTCTCTAAATTGAATTATAAAAATAATTTTCAAAATATTCTAGGTATGTGTGTGAGCATTTGCACTAAAATTAATTGGAAAAAAGAAAAAATATATATATTTAAATAATATTATAAGCGTGACTATATTTTTAATTAAATAAAAAAAAAAAAAAAAAAATTGTTTACCCAAAATATATGCATTTGAGCTGTAAATTCATTTAGTGGTAAAGTGGGGCTCGTTACCCATATGTTATGTGATAGTGAGAATGTTTTCTGTTGATAAAGATTTGTATGGCTCTGAAAAGAGCCTTTTTTTTTTTTTTTTACCTCAGTGTCCGAAAGTCTATTTCTTTGCTTTTTTTGGAGTAGCCTTTTTGGGAGTCTTCATTTTTTTAACTTTGGGGGCTTTGGGTTTGGAGGGCTTGGAAGCTTTCTTGGGAGATTTGGGCTTTGCTGCTTTTTTGGCTGCTGGTTTTTTAGCGGCGGATTTTTTCTTCTCTGCACTTTTTGCTTTGGGCTTGGCAGCTTTCTTGGTGGCGGATTTAGCTTTTTTGGTGGGAGAAGCACCCTCCTTCTTAGGTTTCTTAGCCTTGCCGGATTCTTTGCCTTTCTGGCCGGATGCGCTCAGTTTGAAAGAGCCACTGGCGCCTTTCCCTTTAGTCTGGATCAAAGCTCCGCTGGCGACTGCGCTTTTCAAATATTTCCTGATAAAAGGAGTCAGGCGATCCATATCTACCTTATGTTTGGAGCCGATGTGCTTCTTGATGGCTTGCAGAGAAGACCCGCCACGTTCTTTCAAGTTGGTGATCGCTTCGAGAACCATTTCAGACACCTTAGGGTGAGTGGGAGCTGTTTTGGGCTTCTTTGCCGCAGACTTTGCCTTCTTTTTAGGCGTTGCAGCGGCAGGAGTGCTAGCTACGGGAGCAGTATCGTCCGACATGTCGTCTATAAACAGTACAAACTGAATAAAAATACAAGAAAATCACGCTATTTATTTGTGAACGCAAAAACCGAGGCGACCAATCCGAAATTGTCTTTCTACCTAAGCCCCGCCTCCCGCTGGTGTTCTGTATAAATACTGATACTTTCGCGCTTTTTACACATTCGCATACTTTTGTGTTGCTGATAAGTCGCTATGGCTCGTACCAAGCAAACCGCTAGGAAATCTACCGGAGGTAAAGCCCCCCGTAAGCAGCTGGCCACCAAGGCTGCTCGTAAGAGCGCCCCAGCCACCGGTGGTGTGAAAAAACCCCATCGTTACAGGCCAGGAACAGTCGCTCTCAGAGAAATTCGTCGTTACCAGAAATCCACCGAGCTTTTGATCAGGAAATTGCCCTTCCAGCGTTTAGTCAGAGAAATCGCCCAGGACTTCAAGACCGATCTTCGTTTCCAAAGCTCTGCCGTCATGGCTTTGCAAGAAGCCAGCGAAGCTTACTTAGTCGGTCTTTTTGAAGACACTAACTTGTGCGCTATCCACGCCAAGCGTGTCACCATCATGCCCAAAGATATCCAGCTCGCTCGACGAATTCGTGGAGAGCGTGCCTAAGCTGCTTTCACCGAAAAAAAAAAGGCCCTTTTCAGGGCCATACAAATATTAATGTTTAATGTTGACTATTTCAATTGTAAGCACAAAATAATATATAAAACAGCGAACGGGGGTATATTATTAAAATTTCCTGGTTTTAAGATGTGTTATACATAAAATTTACATATTCTTTCTTTTTTTTAATGTAATATTCACCTATTTCATTACTTTCTGACATGTATCATTCGGTTTCGAAAGTAATTAGCCTTCTTGCTGCATCATTTCAATTTCCACTTCCGATTTGAACTTTTTGTTCAGGAAAGGCCGATAGATGGCGACAGCATACTGCTCGAATGAG
>CAWVNO010001179.1:0-77709 GCA_963930645.1 Salticus scenicus | reverse complement strand
GACTGTATGATTTGCAGTACAGCCACTATAAAAGATGCCGGTTTCCTGATATTTGCAGTACCACCCGGTATCATCGCTAAAAGCCAACAGATTCTGCAGTGAGGTTTACTTGAAAAAAAAAAAAAAAAAAAAAAAAAAAAAAAAAAAAAAAAAAAAAATTTTTTTTTTTTTTTTTTTTTTTTTTTTTTTTTTTTTTTTTTAAACCACGCCTACTGAAAAAAAAAAAAAAAAAAAAAAAATTTTTTTTTTTTTTTTTTTTTTTTTTTTTTTTTTTTTTTAACCACGCCTACTGAAAAAAAAAAAAAAAAAAAAAAAAAAAAAAAAAAAAAAAAAAAATTTTTTTTTTTTTTTTTTTTTTTTCCAAGGTATTTAAGCACTCCGAACTTTGAATGTCAGTTATCGGATGGTTCTCACAAGAGCAGTTTACAGTATTTTATCAAGGGTGATGGATCTTGATATACTAAATAAATATTTGACTACTCGTAATAAGATGATGGTGATGCCAAGATATTCTAATTTAAAACAAAAAATGGATAGATTGAACACTTTCAAAAAATGGACTGCATCCTATCCGGATCCTATGATTTTGGCAACCAATGGATTTTTTTACACGGATGTGGAGGATTACGTATTATGTTACTGGTGTGGTGTTTGCGTCGGAAATTGGGAAAAAAACGATGATGTTGTTCAAGATCATGCTAAACATAAATCGGACTGTTTTGCGGCTCAACTGATGCTTTTGACGACGATTTTGAAGGAAAGGAAGACGTTATCAGAAAAAAATAGACTGGCTACGTTTGATGAATGGCCTTTTCCTGAAACGATCAACTTAAAAGAAATGGCCGAATCAGGTCTTTTTTATTTAGGATATAAAGATTTTGTTCAATGTGCCTTTTGCAAAATAATTTTACATGACTGGAAGCCCTACAAGGATCCTTTGAGACAACATATAGTGAAAAATTTAAAATGTCCATTTGTATTGGGTAAAATTTCAAATAAGAATGAGAACAATACAAATGTAGAAGCATTTGAAAAATTCTTAAAATACTTATTTGAACTTATTTTCGTGACACGGTCTAAGAATACAGTAACCACTAAATTATTATGTAAAATTTGTTTACATAATGAATGTGAGATTGTATTTTTAGAATGTGGACATGTAACATGTTGTTATATGTGTTCTGAGAAAATTGAAATTTGTCCTATGTGTCGAAGTTGTATTACAGATAAAAAACGAATATACATATAATATTTTATTTTGTGTACTGATGTTAGTGTCGAAGTTGTATTATAGACAATAAACAAATATACATATATTATTTTATTTTGTGTACTGATGTTAGTGTCGAAGTTGTATTATAGACAATAAACGAATATACATATAAGATTTTATTTTGTGTACTGATGTTAGTGTGTCATTAAAATTTTTTTTTAATCCCAACAATTTAATATATCTGGAGTTAATGACGAAAGACCATTTCTCCGTGACAATAAAACTTGTAGAAGGGCGATTCTCGCATCATGATGTGAGTGTCATAATGGGCATGTCTATACCGGTCATACATATGGAGGTGAGCCAGAGCATGACAGGTGTGAATGAAGAGTAATTGCCAAGTGGTCATGGTTTCGAAATATTGGGCCGAGTCATGCTCGGTCTGAACCAGAGACGACAAATCGATGGTTCCCCGAGCCTCGTTAATGAGGAGTCGGTTGGATTTTGAAAAGTCTTGACACAATTTCTTTTGAATAATTTGAAATTCGTACAGATTAAAAATGACATGGAGAGTCGTGGAACCATCCTCGGAATTTTCTTCCATATACAGTTGAATGAATTCCTTGGGTCCGTTGGGGAGGCGGTAGTAATAAAAATAACAGGGAGTGTACTTATCGAGCGTGTAGATGGGTTTTTGAAAAATCCAATTGAGAATGGAAACCCACCGCTCAAAAATGGTATGGAACTGCGTTAAATCCACTTGAATGAAATCCTCGACAATCTGATAGCAAGCAATCCATGCGTCTAACCATTTATTCACTTTATTGATACTAAACTGGAAACTGCCACTTCGCCCATGCTGATCGATGGGTCTTTCCATCATAAAAAAGTATGACGTATCTACTTTTCTTTTTAATGTGGCTCCTGTACGCATGGAGTTGGCAGGATAGCCAAGGGGCTCCGCCGCCACCCTCTTTCCCCCTCCGAACCCAAGCGCCCACGTTCCGTCAAAATTGTTCCACCAAAGCAGTGCCCTGCATTGACGACTGCTCGTTTCTGTGCGTCGAGAAGGACGCGAAATGCGTCGGGGGAAAATGCGAGGTCGGCTTGGAGACGGTCCCCTGCAACGAGGAAACGGGTGGGGTGTTGATGATGGTCCAAGACCCTTACCCCCACTGGTCGTGCATTTGTACAGAATCTCGTTTTTTCGGAGGAGAAAAATGCGACACGCTGAATCCGGACGTGTGCGAACACGGAATGTTCATGTATCGCAATCGCAATCAATACACCTGTCTGTGTCTGTGGCCCTACACCCTGCTGACCATCGGGAGTAAACCCCACTGCATAGAAGAGAAACTGTTGGCTTTCCGGGACGAGAGCATGGCGGTGGACGAGTGGATACCGTACAAAGGTGTAGTTTAAAAAAAAAAAAAAAAAAAAAAAAAAAAAAAAAAAAAAAATTTTTTTTTTTTTTTTTTTTTTTTTTTTTTTTTTTTTTTTTATAAATTAAATTTTAAATTTATTATTTTAATTATGTTGGATATTGTACGGATAGCAGATGCCGTTAAAGAACACCATTTGAAACTTTTTTATTCTTATAATAAACCAGATGAAACTAACAATTTCAGCCGAGAGTGGATAAACTTGCTTCAACACTATATAAAGTCAAATAAATTTATTGCATTTGATCCTCCTATACCAATATTAAATCGTCTTGTTCCGCGAGCTATAGCAGTTATCCTGGTACCCTTTCCCAATACAAAAATATATGGTGGATTGCACATCTCTGTATTTCCTTATTATCCATTCCGAATAAAATATGAGCATAAAGATGAATGTTGTAAATTGGGTTGGGATTTTTTTTTTAAATACTTGGATTTAACAGGTATTCGAATAATATGTATATTTCAAATGATGCGATTTCAGGAAAAGAGAATCGTTTCTGAATTGCAGGAAAAATATTCAGATATACAAATATATGGCCGTGGATCCTATGATTCTTTTAAGCAAAGAGTGTTCAATTTAACGACTGCGTCACGTGGTTCAAAATATCGATCTCATCTGAAAGTGTCGTCGGATAACTTTTCACGATAGGCGGGTCTCGGATCCATTCCATAAGGTATTGATAATGTAAAATTTCTTTTTTCATAAAAGTATCTAATTGAACTGCTGGAATATATGTGTCATCGGAAGAAGCTATGTATCGGTAGAGTATGTCTTTATCTACCAAAACAAATACATTCTGTGGGAAAATACGTATCAGTAAATATTCGTTCCACTTCCAAATTAGCACATATCGTTTGTGCCACGGGCGCCCTGAAATAAATTCTAAATTGAAAGTTAAGAATAAAAGACAGAGTATGGTGAAGAACCAATACATTTCTTTGATTTTGTTCCTACTCGTACTTGTAACTTTTATAAATTTATATTATAAACCAAATATAACAAATGAAAAACATTTCGGTACATGGTTTCAAAGGATTATTAACCCTATTACTAAATTTAATTGTCCATTACAAGGTTTCAAGTGCCCAACCGATGAACCATGCGATTGTGAAGAATACTGCAATAATGGCAAAGAGTTAGTTCCTTTTCAAATCTTGGATAAGGATAAACGTATTTTTGTGATGAATCAGAAATTAACACCAGGGACCTATTGTTTACCGAAAGGTGTCGGGAAATGTAACCTGAAAACATCGTACCACGTTTTCTCACTAGCCGGTTGGTCGTGTCTAAGTATTAACGATGAAGTCTTTAAAGGGGATAAAAAACAAGCGTGTAAGAGTGAAGAGGCTCAAAACAATAATTTAAATGTATTGTACGATTACCTTAAAAACGAAACGGCTGGAGACAATATAGAGAATTATTACGAAATGGTGGGAAATCAATTGAGATATCGTTGTAAATGTGGATCGAAATCTTTGGATGGAACGAAAATGATATCTGTTTTTCCATTTGTCTGCTCCGTTGACTACTGCTTGCGAGAAATACCCAATCCTACTTCCAATATGGGTTGGGATGGGGAGAAATGCAACTGTACGACCTATCCTCAACTCAGCCCAACATCCCCCTGTTTAATGGAAATATCCGAAATGAAGGATAATGTGTTGAACGGCCGGGTGGATTGTATGCATGCTAAATCTTTTGTTAAGCAAGCTTTATTTTGTCCCTCCAATGATTCTATATTAAAGTTTCAAACACATGTAATGGGTGGGGAGGATCCCAAAGAATTTGTACAAATGTTAATTGATAAAAAATACATTTAATACAATTACAATGAAATTTCAAAGGGATTGGTATCCCAGAAATCATCAAAAATACTGTCAAAAAAGTCCTTTCTATCTAAAACTCCTTTAAAAGTGTTATACACAGTGTCCAAAACAATAGAGTGATCATCAAATTTCGACATACATCTAGTAGCATATCTCCCGGTATAGATTAACATTTCCAAAACCAGTTCTTGATACCGGTCATCTCCAAACTTGACTCCCTTCAACATCTTAGCAAGGCGGTTTGATACATATCCATTGTCTGCATATTTCTCCAAGGTAACGCGCAACTGGGGGCCGACATCTTCTATTTTGCGAGGCGTCGCTACTCTACCCGGACCCTTGTACAGATCAAAATATTTTTCCAACACGTCGCATATGGAACGTTGCATACACAGCGTCTTGTCATCCAAATCCGGCTCGTTGACGTCCCCCAGTCTCCAGTTGGCAAGATAAACACAGTGCCCCAAAAGATAGCGAAACATTTTTTCAAAATTATTATAATAGTCTATGATCCTCATCATCGTTCAGATTTATCTGATTAAACTGATAAGATTGTCTCACACAATTTATAATTAAAAAAAAAAAAAAAAAAAAAAAAAAAAAAAAAAAAAAAAATTTTTTTTTTTTTTTTTTTTTTTTTTTTTTTTTTTTTAAAGTCACATACACTTAAAAAAAAAAAAAAAAAAAAAAAAAAAAAAAAAAAAAAATTTTTTTTTTTTTTTTTTTTTTTTTTTTTTTTTTTAAGTGTATGTGACTAGAAAAAAAAAAAAAAAAAAAAAAAAAAAAAAAAAAAAAAAAAAAATTTTTTTTTTTTTTTTTTTTTTTTTTTTTTTTTTTTTTAATCATTAATTATTGAATATCTTGTATCAAAATTATATAAAATTATCTCTTTTTTAACATTATATAATTCATATCTCTCGTATCGGTTATAAAACGGATTGTATTTATTACTGTACCATTCTTCTTTTGCATCTTTGCTCTCTTTAAAAAAAGTTTTAATAGATAATTTCTCGTTTTGATTATATAACGACTGATAAGTATCATAAGATAAATGATTGTTTATTATCGTATAAATGTACGATTTGTATTCATCCCAATACCCTTCCATAGGTAAAACTTTATATGTTCCTTTTGTACAGAGGCATTGCCCTTTGTAAATGCATTTTTTAGTTATTATCTTTTCATCTTTCCACCATCTCATTTTGTGATGGGCTGCGTTGTTATTGTATACAATACATTCTTTTTCAAAATGGTAAATCTTGGGGAAATTATCACACTCTCTAAAAATAGATTCCATTGGGTGATAACTATGACTAGCAGGCCAACGGAGAGTCTTTGAAAAATTGTCTACAACAACAGTGGTATCAGGATATACAGAATAAAATTGAAAGTTTTCAATTTTATTAACCGGAAAGTATAATTTTTGAAATGTATTGTGGAGGTAATCATCAAAATAAATCCAACGGATTTTTTCTTCTATTGTTCTTTTCATATAATATCTTTCACTATTAACTTTTATCAGATCTTCTAGAGACGGATGGGTTTCTTCTAAATCGTTAATGTTTAAATATTGAAAATAACGTAGGGACAAAGTTGCATTTTTTTCATCTACGAATACATAACACAAATCATTACGAGAATCCAGATAAAAACCTGGTTTTATGATGCGTATTGTTTCTATAAATCCGAAAAATTCATCACAAGGAATTGACCAACAATTAGGATCTGATAACAATTCATGGAAATCGGGTGACTCTAATAACGTTAATTTATCAGAAAGGGAAATGTAGTTTTTAAATAAATGTACCAATATATCATAGGGTAAATTTAAAAGACTAAATGACATATTGAAACATTTATTACCAAATAAATGAATGTTAAAATAAAAGATTTATAAAAAAAAAAAAAAAAAAAAAAAAAATTTTTTTTTTTTTTTTTTTTTTTTTTTTTTTTTTTTTTTTTTTTTTTTTTATATAGCTGGTTTCCGTAGATCTTTTCTATCACACTCTAGATAACTTATCAAACAGTAATAGCTGTTTCTCAACATGAGTCAAGAATTCGAGATGGGAAGCAATTGAAGATTCTTAACGATATGACGAGGTGGTCTTTGCTTTACTTACACCGGTTGTCATCGTCGTTAAGACTGTCAGTGTATGGTGTTAATTTTGAATTTCCTACACTGACAGTCTTAATAGCGATTATATAACCGCATATCGTCAGGTTGACAAAGTGTACTACAGAGAAAAGTCTACTTGTAATGAAGATTTTGGGTTACCATCGACGTTAAGACATTCAGTGTTTGGATATTGATTTTGAATTTCATACACTGAAAGTCTTAATAGCGATTGTATAACCACATTCCATCTGATCAGTCAAGATGACATGTTTTACACTATAGATTCTATTCTTTTAACGTATAATGAAGAGTAAGCTGTTTCAAATTTTTTCTTATTGCTCCAGGAAATGGATAATTGTTTAGCAATCGCAAATGCCCACCACTCATTTATAAAATTTTTTTTACTCACGAGTAATTTTATCCTGTAAATGAGGATTACAATATTCAATACAATTAACATTATTACATATATGTAAAGACTTACAAATATTCTACGATAAACACTACACAAAGGCAAAAGACAACTAAATCTGCCATCGGTAGATCCGCTAGTTTGATAATAACGCACAAAACAGGTTCCTTTATCTGGAAACATTTTATTAATTACTTTCCATGACCAATTAAATTGACTCCAAAGATGATTGAAGAAAATATCGGTAACATATAACATCCAAAATGTATAGACTATGTAGAATAGTTCTAGTCCCCATGTTTTAAAATACATAAAGTCTCCTTTAGAATTGTGAATGAATTCGATTGTTTCATCAGGTTTGCATGTAAGATTTTCCAGACATTGGAGATAATTTCCAAAAAATTTTTTCCATATAAAAAAAGGAAGATAGAAAGCGAATGCAAGAAATAAAAGGTAAATGGATACCCATTGGTAATAATCGTGGTAAATGATATTTTCTCCCATTGTCATTGTACCGTTAATGAAGCATAGAGTATTAATAAAATTGGGTGATATGCTTCTCACTTCATTGGTTTGACATATTATATTTTCATCAAATAAAATGCGAATCATATTAAAAGTTGTATAAAGTAAAAGAAGGTTGCGAAAATATTTTTGTTGAAAGTCGATTAGAAAACTATAGCTGCGAGTCGATGGAAATTTTATGAGTTGTAAAAAGGCATTCATTGTTCCTATTGTTTTTTATTTGAGATAAAATTTGTAAAAAAACAATTTTGAAATAAAACAGATATAATTTACAGTTAATTAAAAATTTTATTGTAACAGAATTTTACATTATTGTCACACCAATATTCACAAAATTATCATCGTCACTCTACAATGTTAAATCTTGATCCTTCAATCTGTAGAATAACCTGAATCGGTATCATTTATATCCTCCACTATTCTTATTCTTCCTTGTTGGATTTCCTGTAAAAATATCTGGTCTTCATATGATAAACTATTCAAACATATGTGGCGTTCAAAATACCTTACCATACATTCTTGATGAAAAACATGTTCACAATCTAACCTATAATTTGATCTTGGATAATTTATAAGTCTATTGCAAATTAAACACCTGTCCATTACTTTAATCTTCTACATTAAATGTCCCAAGTTCATTTATTTTTTGTCTCGCTTCATCACAATATTTTAACACACTTTTATCATGATGTAAAGCCCAATACCGCACTTTTGATCGAAATTCTTTAACAATTTGAAATAATTTATTCGAATTATGTTTTTCGTGATACATACTTACATCTAGTAATCCAAAATATTTATCAATCACCATAAAAATATATGAAAAAGAATAGTGCAGCCAAGCTTTGGATAACAAATGCATTTTAGAAACCAAATCTTTTGTGTAATTTTCTACTGTTGTAATTGCTAAAGGTATATTCAGGTTATCCAACAAAGCATCATTAAGAGATTTTTGCATATTTGTAAAATTTATATTATCAGTATTCCCTTCAATTTTCGCTTCATCTAAATATAATTTAATTGTAACCAAATGTTTCATAAATACATTGTAAGATTTTTGGGCAGAAATTAATTCTTCTTCATTAAATTCCATTGGTTTGTTATACGGATGTTTCAAAAACATATATCGAATAGCTAATGGAGAATAACTCTTCGAAATTAAATCATCCACGGTTGTAAAATTTTTTAAACTCTTAGACATTTTTTTCCCTCTAATTTGAAGATGTCCTGTATATAAACAAAAATTTATCCATTTACGAGTATTGAAATAAGTACAACCTAGGGTTATTTCATTTTCATGGTGAGGAAACATTAAATCAATGCCCCCCAAATGAATATCTATAGAATCGTTGAAAAAATGAGCCGCCAGTGCTGCACATTCTGAATGCCATCCAGGCATACTGTCACGTTGCAATCCTTTATCATCAATCCAATTTTTTGATTTCCACAAAACGAAATCTCTTGGATTTTTTCCCATGAATTCGACTTGATAGTCTCGCTTTTCCAGATGGGGGAAAACACATTGTTTGGAAGATTGAGCAGAATTAAATAAGACATCATTACCAAAAGTATAGGAAAAATCTTTTAAACCCTTCAATGTAAAATCAGATATGATTTGAAGATAATCAGTAACCCTGGGTGTATGATTTGGCCTGATAATGTTTAATGTATCCATGGTTTCAAAAAATATCTTTTCGTATTTATCGGCAATTTTCAAACCTCCTCTTTCTATAATCTTATCATCTAAGTTTGTTATATTCATTACCATGGTTACTGAATGATTTAAATGATGAGTTAGAATTCTTTTAAGACAATCCGCAAAAATGTAGGTTCGAGCATGTCCGAGATGAGGTAAGTCATAGACGGTAGGTCCACAAACATATAGCTTGACATGATGGTCTTCTTGGGGTTGAAATCTTTCCTTTGAATTTGTTAAATAGTTGAACAATTCCATTGTTTCTTTTTTGAAAGCACAAATAAGGTTTTTCTTTGAAAAAAGAGCTAATCATTCCACCCTAAGAATGAAAAGAGTAGACCCAAACATCCATATATGATGAAAAAAAAAAAAAAAAAAAAAAAAAAAAAAAAAAAAAAAAATTTTTTTTTTTTTTTTTTTTTTTTTTTTTTTTTTTTTTTATAAATGGTCCCCAAGCTCAAGCTCCTCCATTTCCTCCTTCTGCTAGTGGTTCAACCCATCTCAGCTGTCTCCGCCCTTTCTCTGTTTATAAGAGATGCAGAGGACCGCACTTGCTCAGTCAACGGCCGCCGCCCGCTGCTTCAGTGAAGTGAAAATGGATCGTTGTGCACGGCGTCCTAAAACCAGTGGAACGAAAATGGATAAGAGCAAATTGTGCAAGGGTCGTCGCGCACGGCCGCGTCCTCAAACCAGCAGTGAAGACATCGAATTACCCAAACTGAAAACGCATGGCTGTTATCGCCACACCAAGACGGCAGCGGTCCTGGCTGTGTCACGTTTAGGATTTGCTTTATCGAATGGTGTGGAGACCGTCTTTTATGACGACGACGGCGTCACTGATTACAAGATCCTAAGTGCCACCCTCAAAAAAATGGGAGTAAAAATATTGGACTTGGTCGATGAATATACATTCTATAAATGGCTGATTCTAAAAAGAAAAGATGATAGTGTGAACAACATAAAGTGTGAACTTATGAAACCTTTCGAACTTTCAAAATGTATCTATTGCAAGGAGAAAAACTGCCACAAATGGAGAGCAGCGGCAGCATTTACTCATTTGTATCAATTCCCTTTCGACCCCATGCCCCATGGTGTTTTTGTGAAGCAACTGTAAAAAGTGAAACTTTCAAAATGTGCAAGGCAAATGGAGAGCAGCGGTCACGTTTAGGATTTGCTTTATCGAATGGTGTGGCCCCCCAAAAAAATGGGACTTGGTAGATGATTGTGTATAAATGGCTGATTCTAAAAAGAAAAGGTGTCAACAACATAAAATGTGAACTTATGAAACCTTTCACTACAAATGGAGCCCTTTCGACCCATGGTGTTTTTATGAAGCAACTGTAAAAAGTGATCTATGCATATATTATTATTGTGAAACAAGAACAACATAAAATGTGAACTTATGGAAACCTTTTGAACTTTCAAAATGCTACAAATGGAGAGTTGTGAAGCAACTGCATATTATTATTGTGTGATGTAGATTATGTAAGTAATTGTAAAAATGCTACAAATGGAGAGTTGTGAAGCAACTGTAAAAAGTGAACTTATTATTATTGTGTGATGTAGATTATGTAAGTAATTGTAAAAATAAAATTTTTTTTTCTTTTAAATTGATTTCTTTTTTCATTACACACAATTAATTATGATGTTTTTAAAAGACCAATTAATTTAGAAAGTAAAAATTTTTAATGAAATAAAATTGTTTGAATGACAGTACATTTGAATAATCATAAAATGATTTTACAATGATCTCCGGGAACGCCGTCGTACCTTTTCCAATTCCTTTTTTAGATTCTCGTTTTCTGTTTTATATTCTTCGAGTAGATTAAACATTTCTTTATGATCAGACACATACACATTGAGTTTTTGTAAGAGTTCATCTACCCTTTGATAGTTTTTCAACGGGGCGTCGTCACCTTTCATAAAATACATTTTTTCATTTTCAACAAAAAGAAAATGTTCCGTCTTCTTGTTCACGGGTCTGTAATGTCTGGAAACAGGTAGAACAAAATCATTCCGCACGTTCAGGTGATGGGCCATATGAGTTGTGTCCACTTTCCAACGTTCCCCTTCTTGCACGGCATGAAGATATTTTTCTTTTAAATTCAGCTCCTCCCAGATGTGTTGGAGGTAGATGTTAAATCCATTCCGATACACACTCGACAAAATCCAGAAGGTAGTAGACGGTAACATGCGATGTATGTAATAATTGCCCGGCTTCTTACAGTAATCTCCATAAAACCGACACACACCTTCTCTTCGGCTGATCGAGTACAAGATTTGAATCAACTCGTGCGAAAAGTGAATGGAACTGTATTGTACGCTCCCCCCTGAATTTTCTGCATATTCCTTTAAGAAAGACATTTTAGAGATCACGATAATGAAATGTTTATGTCCTTTGAAATTTAAGTTGTCGCACCAACACCAAAAGGGTAAGAAGTGACACTTTTCTTGGGTGGTGATTGTTGTTATAAAATCGATATAATCCTCGAAACAAACTGAAACATGAAACCAATACATGTCATGACACTGTTCGAACATTCGGACACAACGGGCCGCCAGGTCCAGATTGGGGTCTTCGAAGGGTGGCAGATCCTTCACGCCGTCTAACCAGGATTGGTCCCACTCGATAGGGTCTTGGATGTACGATTTACGCTTTAAATATTTACCTTCAAATAGTTCGCAATACCTGGACCAGTTCAGGGTTTCTAGTAGAATGAGACAGTCGGTAGGCTCTACAGCACACCGACAGTAGGGACATTTGGGTCTCAGGCCACCTTTCAACCAAGTACATATGCACTGGGTGTGAAATCGGTGGTGACAGGCAGCGAGGGAAAAGGCATCCTCGCTGGGGATCACATCCAGGCACACGGAGCATTCGTCCGTGGAGGTCGTGGCTTTCAGACGGCTGCTCGCTGCTTCCGGACTGCGGCATATGGAGCAGGGAGTTTTGGGGGGAAGGACCACAGGAAATGGCTTGTACCACATAGATAATTGGAGGTTCATGAGGTTCATGACGACGGATGCCCGGAGACTGCGAAACTGCGAAGGCACCTAGTTGCACTCCACTGCCCGGAGAAAGCGGGGTACAGTATTTATAATTAAAAAAAAAAAAAAAAAAAAAAAAAAAAAAAAAAAAAAAAAATTTTTTTTTTTTTTTTTTTTTTTTTTTTTTTTTTTTTTTTTTAAATATGACTAGTTTTACCCTTTGATACATACTGACAAATGATGAGTTTTCAATTTTTTCTATTACCTAATGAAATAAAATTGAAAATACTCAATTACCTTCCTGTTTACGAAAAATGTAAATTATTTTCTATAACTGAATTCAGAGATTTGGTAACCTATCCTCCATTATGGTGTAACAAAGCGTGCTATAATCTATATCGAAAGACGCTTGAAATACAAATCTACCAATCTATACTTATTAGAACTGATTTTGTTTTAGTAAACATTTTTATTTATTTGCTTAAAAGCGATTTTGATATCTTGTATTCTGATCATTGGTATTTACATCCAATCAATGAACATGAAGAAAAATTTATCGTCACTATGAAAACTAATTTTGATGAATTTATACCAGAATATGCTGCTATTGCTACCCAGTACGTGAAATCATTTGCGACTCCATTCTATGTTGAATCTATTCTACTAAGTACAGCAAATGTGTATGGTTTACTATTTCCCCATATTGTCTATCCATTTTTTTTAAATATGAAGGGTGAAAAACAATGGATTCGGTTTATGATCTCTTGTGAATTTATTCGGCAATTATACAATTTAATTGAAGCTGATAAATCAAGTTTTAAAACTAAATATTTATTCCATTTATTTAAAATACTGACATTTGAGTACGACCAATGGGTCAATAATAATCAGGGTGGATGGGAACGTATAAAAGAGTGGCGGAATGAAGAATTCAAAAGAAAAGATATTTTCACTGTTAGTACTCATTAAATCACTCATTAAAAAAAAAAAAAAAAAAAAAAAAAAAAAAATTTTTTTTTTTTTTTTTTTTTTTTTTTTTTTTTTTTTTTGTGTCCCATTTCCTTAAAAAAAAAAAAAAAAAAAAAAAAAAAAAAAAAAATTTTTTTTTTTTTTTTTTTTTTTTTTTTTTTTAAATATATGAATGGTTATCGTATTGGGGTTATCAGAAGTCTTTGGGTAACTTATCCAACAGTAATGGCTGTTTCTCTATCTAATATTTGTTTGGTGGTAGATATGGATGGTTTTCCTCTTTACCATTTCTTTGTCACAAGAGAATTTGGATACGAATCGCTTACTGATGGTACAAACGACTCACAGAGGTACGATCTGGGGCAATTACAAGAGACATTATTTGAAAAGCCATTAGAAGATATCAAGGGATTTGTAGAAGAGGCTGGCATGGAAAAGGAATACGAAGAGCATGGATCAGAAATTCGAGAAAAAATTCGAAAGCAGTTTTTTGAGAAGGAATTGGAGAATATTAAGAATATGACGAGTAAAGTGCATGGTTTACCATTTACCCCTGTGGAGAGGGAGGTAGTCGAGAAATATAAGAAAATGGAATCAGATGTAAAAAAGTTGTACGAATTGTATAAGACCAAGGACAAACTGTTTGTAGCCTATAAAGGAGGTAAATGGATTGCACGATTGCTGAATGTTTTAGAAATACCCGCAATAAATCTCGAAATGTTTGGATGTCCCAAGTTTAAATGTTTGCCAATGTCAGAAAGAAAAAAATGTGATTACCACGGTGAAAATTTTTCTTGCCCCAAAGAAAAATGTGCTGCTTATGCCAACTGGATTAGAGAACAGTTGATAGAAGTTCAAAAAGTTACTCTGTCCAAAATTTGTTTAATGATTGACATGGATGGATTTCTATTGAGACAGTGTCACTTTATAACTCGAGAGTTTGGATACGCATCTCTGATCGATGGAACAAATGATTCTCGAAGATATAATTTGAAGTGTTTTAAAAAAATGCTCAATCCAGCAGACTGGGAGTTTGCAAAAAAATGTGAAAATAGCATACATGGCTTATCATTCGCAATCTGTCCCAATGAACCAGTGGAGGATATCTCAACTTTGGAACCTTATATCGAGGAACTGTATAATTCGTGTAAGACAACTGATAAATGGATTGTAGCCTATAAGGGAAATGGAGGAATCAAGAAAATATTGGATCGGTTGCTGATACCTTCAGTAAATTTAGATAAGTTTAACTGTCCCAACTTCAAGAACTTGCCATTGTCAAAGGTAGAAAATTGTGGTTTCCATTCAAAATGCAGTGACAAAGAATTTGCTTGTCCAAAACAAAAATGTATTACTTATGCAAATTGGATTAGGCAACAGTTAAATAAAATGTAACTCATGTCTTGAATAAAAATTGCATTTATTAGTACAACTGGACTGGTTTTACGTTGTCATCATAAAAAAAAAAAAAAAAAAAAAAAAAAAAAAAAAAAAAAAAAAAAAAAAAAAATTTTTTTTTTTTTTTTTTTTTTTTTTTTTTTTTTTTTTTTTTTTACTTTTCTATATACACACGAGGATAAAATTCATCCCCATTCCATTTTTTAGCATAATAGGGTACAAATTTTTCATCATCAATTTTTCGCATTGCAATTTTTTCCTTGTTTGGAAATTGTACATACCTTAAATAAAACTCATCCCCGTTAGCTTTTTTCGGGTAAATCTCAGTGCCTTTATCCCGAGCATAAGTAAATTTGTTCAGGGGGACATCATTTTTCATAATGTCTTTACAGTACCATTGTTTACCTTCACTGTTTGTGGGGTAGTCAAATCTACCATTTTTATCTGGTAGATAGCATTGATCCCCTGTCTCAGGATCAATTGGAAACTGTATTTCACCTGTTTTTAAATTTTCTGGATATACTGGGTATCCCCGGGCCTTATCGTAAATGTAGTACGCTGTAGTACCATCTGCCTCCAGAGCAGGATATTCCACATCTTCCCTTTCATTATTTCTAAAACTGGCTTTGTAAGCATATTTCTCGGTGTCGTCCACTTCAAAATACACCTCCTTTTTAAGTTCGTCTTTTGCATAATATGTTCCAAACCCCCCCCTTCCTTTACAATAACCGTTTCCGTAATATTCTCTAAATGGGAGCTCCGGTTTCTCTTCTTCTTGAAGGTCTTTGTCATCCCCCCCATTGCCTTCTTCGTCATCGATCTCCCGTTTATCCCCTCCTTCGCCACCGCCCGCGTTCCCTCCTTGGCCATCGCCCGCGTTCCCTCCTTCGCCACCGCCCGCGTTCCCTCCTTGGCCATCGCCCGCGTTCCCTCCTTGGCCATCGCCCGCGTTCCCTCCTTGGCCATCGCCCGCGTTCCCTCCTTGGCCATTCACCTCGGATGGACCCGGGAGATTCTCGTCCTTGGGTGGACCCGGGGGAACGTGGCCCGCCTCGGATGAATTCTGACCCGCCCCAGGGGGAACGGGGTCAACCTCCTCGGATGGCTTCTGAACTTGACCCCCCCCAGGGGGAACCTTCTCCTCCTCCTCGGATGGCTTCTGAACTTGACCCCCCCCAGGGGGAACCTTCTTCTCCTCCTCCTCCTCGGATGGCTTCTGAAGTTTTGCAAGTTTAGGCTTTTTACCTTTAACTGTTGTAGAGGATTTTTCAGTTGAAGTACGCTTCCGTTTGACAGCTTTATCGGAATCCATCAGTCTTTATATATATATATATATATATATATATATATATATATATATATATATATATATATATATATATATATATATATATATATATATATATATTATATGAGAAAAGGTAGAAGGATGTTGTTTGTAATCCTGTGGTTTTTTATGTTATTTTTTTGTTGGAATCATGTAGTGTACAGAAGTTATGCCAAACTGACATGGAGTACACTATACAAGGACATGGAACCTATAGAATGGCGTAATTATAAAATTGATCAAAAAATAAATAATTTTACAGAATGGATGTAAAAAAAAAAAAAAAAAAAAAAAAAAAAAAAAAAAAAAGTGAAATAACACTTTCTCTTTTATTTAAAAGACATCTTCTCATCACCCCACATAAAATTTATTCACTATTTCCAAGAGATATTCTTCTGTATCGTTCACGCATTTTTCCAGTAGAGCATCTTTTGATATGATTTCATCTGTTGGATTTCTTTTTTTAATGAGCATCTCCAAATCTAAATTCACATAGTCTGTATATATGGATAGTAATTGGCTTTCCCGCATTTCATCTTTATTGATTCTTTGAAGAATTTTAAATTTTTGTTTCAATTCCTTTTGCATTTCCTCGTTCGTGGGAATATGTTTTTGAATCTGTTCCCATTTTAATGAAAAGTATTTTTTGTATAACACCAAAAATAAGTTTTGCATTTCTACATGGGACCAACCATCATTCAATTTAATTTTTTTCTCTTCGGATTGTGAATAAACTTCCGTATGCGGTCTTTTTTGTAATTTTAATTTTATTTTTTTCAACAAGTCTTCTTTGGGAGTGCATTTGTCAATTTGTAATGCATTCAACCACTCATTGTATAAATGTTCCCATTCTTGTATTTTCAGCATTTTAACTGCAGCAACAAATGCATCCGTGGGTGTTTCATTATCTAAATTTAATTCCTGAAGCCATTGTAAATAAGTTGACTCCCAAACCAATTGTTTCTGATCGTAATATTTTTTGAAATGTTCATCCATTGTGTTTGGAAGGCTACCTTTGGGTATATCTCCAAAAATTTTTTTCAATACCTCATCAATTCGTTTGACGACTTTATTATGGGTAATGTCCGTTAATTTAAAATAAACTTTCATTTGATTACTTTCGGAAAGAGCTTTTTGATATTTCTTCATTCTCTCACTTTCTAGTATGTCCGTAAATAGGGTATTTTCATTGAGAGAGACATTAAAATGTTGAGCCAATCTCTCTAATTGTTTTACTTTCGTCATTAGCGTTATTTTTTTGGGTGCTTTTCGAGTAAGGGGTACAGTCTTGGTACCATATTTTTCTAATACATTTTGCATCCAGGTCACTTCGTCTTGCGCTATATCTGGATCCATCTGTCGTTGAAGATTCATTACAAATTCTTTAGACTTGACCAAGTTATCGATATGTAATAGGAACCAATTGTCTTGGTCTGCAAATTGAGGTGTAAACTTCATCATATTATGGTGCAAGTTTTTCACAAGATCGTCTGGAGTCACATCAGGAGTGATCAGACTTTCATAAAATTGTTTAAACAAAAGATATTCTTTTAGCAATTCCTGTTTCCAGCAAATTTTGTTCTGGGTCTTGATATTGGGAGTAGCAGACATTAAATCATTTATTATCCCATTGTTCTCCAACGACTGCCGAAGTAATTCGATCACGTCGTCTAACCACATATTATTTGATTCAGAAGGGTTTACAAATTGCTGTAACAAACGTAATTGGTCCAAAAAATGAGCTTGATTAAAATTTCTAAAATATGAAGTAAGATTTTGAAAAAACTGTTTATCTTTAGCTAATTTAGGTAGAAATTCATCAAACCATTCAGGATTTTTACTTAAATGTTCGCCTCCTGCGTAAATTACAGCCTCTCGTAAAGCAATCAATTTTTCAATAACTGTTTCATGAAAGTTATCCAGAGTCACTCTCCATTGAAGATGGTCTTCCATAAGGGTGAAATAATGCAAAATTTTTTGGTGCATTTCCTCATATTTTTTACAATAATCTATTACATAATTTACAACATTTTCCTTCCTTGGTATAGAAAGAGCATTGGCAATGGCATCGAATTGAGAGGGGTTGGTATCATTGAATGATTCGATGACTACTTGGGCAAAGGATTCGGGTCGAACGTCCACTAAATGGAGCTTCCTTTCGATTTCTTTGCATTGTTTCTCAACTAAATTTAACAATGATTGATTGTCTTTCAGTTCCCCTATCACATAGTCTTCCCATCCCACTTGATTGGGAAAGGTATCATGTAAATAGTCTAATATTTTTTTATCCGCTCGTATTTTTTGATACAATTCACTTTCTCGAGTAAGACAATCTAGGTAAGTTTTTTGTGCATTCTCCAACTCCGTTTGTAACTGTTCGATTTTACTATTCATGGGTTGCAGCGCAGGGTCTTCTTCGGGTTCCACTGAATTGAGCTCCATTGCGATTTCTTGACATCGTTTCCCCACTCGAGTAAGACAATCTTCGTAATTTTTTTGTGCATTCTCCAACACCGTTTCTAAATGTAGGATTCTGTTATTAATGGGTTCCAGCACGTTACTGGAGTCTCCTTTGAACAATTCGATGAGTACTTCGGCAAAGGATTCGGGTCGAAGGTCCACTAAATAGAACTCCGTTTCGATTTCTTTACATTGTTCTCTAACTGAATTTAACAATGATTGGTTGTCTTTCAGTTTCCCGATAACGTAGTCCTCCCATCCCACTTGAGGGGGGAAAGTATGATGTAAATAGTCTAATATTTTTTGATTCGCTTTTTCTCGAGCAAGACAATCTCGGTAAGCTTTTTGTACCTTCTCCAGTTCCGTTTGTAACTGTATGCTTTTAGATTGTTCTAAGCTATTAATTGCTTGCAAGGGTTGCACTTCTGAAATGACAACATTACCCGAGTCTTCTATAGATCCACTACTTTGTTGTAATTGCTGATACAAAGTTTCAATCATTCTATTTGCTTCTTGGCAATGCTGTTTTAAATGAACATTTTCAGCCCCGTACTGATTTATGGAATTCTCGAAAAAATTCCTTGTTAAAACGAGTGTATTTTGCAACTCTGAATTCTTTAAGTGGGTGGACTGGAGTAGACTGTTTGTTTGACAGAGTTGTGTCTGTAACTCTGTCTTATTCTTATGAACGACTCTTAAACTATTTTGATATTTTTCTACTTTTTCTTGATATTCCTGTATTTTATGTTTATGCTTTTGAAGTTCCTCTTTACATTGATTTAGTTCAGTGTTACGTGTTTGAAGTTCGTTTTGAGATTTCGCGAGGTCAACTTTCAATGCTTGAAGGGTGTCCTGACATCTCGCGAGGTCATCCTTAGATGTTTGAAGGGTGTCCCGACATTTCGTGAGTTCATTCTCACAGACTCGAAGGGCGTCCTGACATTTCGTGAAGTCATTCTTCGATGCTTGAAGTTCCACCCGACATTGCGCGAGGTCATCTTTACAGGCTTGAAGTTCGTCCTGACATTGCGTGAGGCGATTCCATTGATTTCTATCCGATAATCTCTCCCTAGAACAAGCGTTTATTTGGCAAAGTTTTAATAAAAAATCTAAAAAACTTTTGCTTTGTAAAAAAAGACTCAAGTTATCTTCGATAATGGGTTCACTTAAAAGGAAAGCTTGAGTCAAGTCATTCGTCAGTTCTTTTTTTAACGTATTGACAGTGGTATGGGCTATAACATCGTCTGGGTATTGCTTGGTTTTTAGGATGTGTTCGACAAGGGTTTTAAAAACCATCTTGTTTCCTCGCCGAAAAGTATTTTGGCTACATGGACCAGATCCATGTACAAAAACTTGTACTTTTCGGATGTTTGAATTTGCAACCAAGACAAAATCTCCATAATCTCCTTCTTTTTGATATGTAAACCGTAAACATAATATCTCAAACCAAATTTTTTCCAAGTGTCTTCATTTTTATAGAAAGGTAACCAACAGTTACAGATGACGGAATTGAAATCTCGGTAAGGTTCTTTCAGCTGAGTGACCACCATCGGGGAAACGTATTCCACTTGATGGTTTCGAGAGATCAAGAATAGAGTTCCCACAGGTTCTTCGTCGGTTAAAAGGACTTCACATTGATAGAAATCGGGAGGGGGTAAGACAGAAGGTTGCAGGTCGGATCGTTTTAAAATCATGTGGACTTCCCTGCCAAAATAAGCGGAAGGATTGGAGTAGGTGGTCTTGGTGAACGATTCGTTACAAAGAGCGAATACAAAATGAGTCCACCTATTGAATTGTTTCAACCCGTCACCCGATCGTTTAAAGAACCTGAGATTGGCGACTTCCTGGAGGGTCAGGGCTCGTTTCTGTTCCTTCGCTTCAAATATACGGTAGAGGGCTTGAAAAGCAATTTCTCTTCGGCACTTCTTCATGATAGGGGAAAGGGGATTATTTTTAGAAATGACAAAGAGGGTCGAAGCATGAAAATAACTATACAAAATTTTATGCGGAGTGAAGAGAGCCCGGAGTAAAGTTTCACAGGCCCCATCCGGGACACAGATGCCACCCGCCGTGCTGACACTTCCGATCTCGTATAACAAAAAATTTTTCCCTCGGTTAATGGACGGACACTTTCCCTGTATGACGAGGATACTGTTTTCCGGAGGGTCAATGGCTGTCGAATCTAGAAAATTGGATTTATACGTGACGATCGCGCGTTTAAAGCGTAGAGCCACGAAATGAAACCGTTTAAACTTATTTCCAAACACATCAATGTAATTGTTTAACTCTCTTTGTAAGAAGAGGACGTTCATGGTAAACTTGTTGTTTGTGATTTACAACCCCCCTTTTATGTAAAAAAAAAAAAAAAAAAAAAAAAAAAAAAAAAAAAAAAAAAAAAAAAAAAAAATTTTTTTTTTTTTTTTTTTTTTTTTTTTTTTTTTTTTTTTTTTTTTTTTTTCACCAGGGGTGGATGCTGCTGAATTGAAAATTTTTCTGGATCAGCACGGTGTCGAGGAGAAAGTCGAACGTTTCGGCGGACAAAATATCGGTATAGTGATACCCGTCCAACGCATGCAACAAAATGACCCGCTTTTGACCGTCCACGATTCTTCCCCAGTAATCCACCTTCATATCGTGCGTGTTGGACATGGTTTTGTTGTACACGTAGCCCGGCAACCAAATGTTTTGCATTTGATACAAAGCGTTCAAAGAGGTTCTTCCGTGAGCCGACGCTTCCACCCCTTTCAATCCCGATTTAAACGAATTTCGAATGACGGTGCCGCTCTGCAAGCCAATTTGACCGAATAATTCTTGCACGTTTTCCGCGTTGCCTTTGGCTCCCGCCAGGATTTGGGTGGTGATGCAACAGGGGTGGGCCATGAAATCGCCTCCCTTCTGGAGGATGGCTTCGATGGTGTTCATTTCTTCCAAGGTGAGCGCAAAACACAGGTCGTTTTGGAGTCGATCCAAATAAAAGCGCCGCATCTCGTTAAAAGCTTGAAACGTCCTCTTCGATCCGTACAGCTCGCAGATGACGCGAAACGTTTTTTTCAAATCACGCTGCTTGTAGGGTAAAAAATCAATGTCGTCGTAAAACAAATAATAGGCGACCAACATATCTTGGCTGGGACTGAGCTTCAGCCCCATCACGAAACTCTGCATTTCCCACTCCGGATTGAGGAGGGTGGCACATTCGGCCTGGGACAACAGGCTGGGCACGAGGTAAAGGTTCGCCTCGTCCCCATCGAAATCCCCGTTGATCGACTGGAGAATTTCGAGCGGCACCCCGAAACAATCGTACGGCCACCCACCCCCCTCCAAGGGCACCCGCAACCCGACGAAATTCTCGGGTTGCAAGGAAGGCATGCGATTCAGAATGACCCATTGCCCTCGGAGCTGAAATTTCTCCACAATGGAGTCGGGTATGCGGATTTCGTTGGGCTGGAGCGTGGCGTCGGGGACAATCATGCCGCGCATGGAATAGCGACACCGTTTGCCGAAGGCAATTTGCCGCATGAGCGTCGCCTTGCCACAGGACCTCGATTCCAGACTGCCGTAATTGAGGGGGGCCTCTTGCACCTGTTTGTAGAAGAGGGCCGCTTTCGAAGGCGGCTGGATGTGTTTCGTGCGGTAGGTCATGGGCATCCCCATCACGTACTTGAGGACTTTTTCGTAGACGAGGGTGGTGCGCATTTGCCAAAAAATGGGATCCTGCAACAGGAGAAAGTCTTGCTGCGTTTCGATTCGGTGTTTCTCGATGAGACGTTGCAACTGGGGCAAGAGGAAAGTGTAGCCCGGAGTGGCGATGGCAATGGAGTGGACCGGGTAACATTTCAATCGTTCGTTGAAATAAAATTGGTCGCAACACACGGTAAAGGATTGGATCTTCCGAAAGGAAAGAGGTTTCTCGCATTCGGAACAGACGCGAGCAAAAGAGTTTTTCTTGCGCCAGGCTTTCAAGAGTTTGAGAACCTCGGGGGGAGTGGCCTGCAGAGGACAATCTTTCAACTCCAACAAGTTGATGCGATACCGTACAATAGCCATGGTGGTGAGAGGAGAAAGAGAGGATTCCAAACCTTAAAAAAAAAAAAAAAAAAAAAAAAAAAAAAAAAAAAAAAAAAATTTTTTTTTTTTTTTTTTTTTAATTAAATGGTAGTGTAAATGATCAAATCATTGGTATCATGTCTATCCGAGATGATTTTCGTAACCTACTCCGAAACTGTGTTCGTCTCGCCTCTCATCAAGAGGCCAGCGAAGTCTTGGAGTTTAAAATTACCTGCTCTATTTTGAGAAAGCTTACAATATATTTTCAGAACCCCCCTAACCGCATAAAAAGTAAACTGGATACAGTTGAAAAGGTGATTATCAGATTGGGTCTCAAATTGAGACTTATCTTACATTATAACCACGTTCGGTACTATCCCGATCTAAGAATTCTGTTGGGCGAGGAAAAGTTGCCACATCTCCATTTGAGTGATCAAGCTTGGCTCTTGAAATGTTTGATTGTTACAACCTATACTATCGTAGATTGTACAGAACAATTTAAAGTAGATATTTTCGATAAGGCTTTTGAAGTCTTGATGGAAAGGTTGGACTGTCAAGTATATATTAAATTTATCGAATCTGGCAACCGCAATCCGACGGAAAAAATCCAGAAGACCAATAAAGATTGCGAAAGATTGCTGTGTAGTATTTGTTTGAGCAGAGAGAGACAAATTGTTTTTGAAGCTTGTAAGCATTTCGTTTGTTGTAAAAGCTGTTCAAACCATCTTACAACGTGTCCAATTTGTCGATCACTTATTACTAATCGTATTACAGTATATCTATCTTAAAAAAAAAAAAAAAAAAAAAAAAAAAAAAAAAAAAAATTTTTTTTTTTTTTTTTTTTTTTTTTTTTTTTTTTTTTTTTTTTTTTTTTTTTTTTAAAGCCACACCTACTTGAAAAAAAAAAAAAAAAAAAAAAAAAAAAAAAAAAAAATTTTTTTTTTTTAAGGAAGGTGAGTGACTTTCTTTTATTTTAATAACCTAACCATTTCATGTAAATGGCTCTAACATGATTTGTTCATATCATCGTTACTCATCTTCAAATGTAAAACCAACCCAATCCAATCTATCCAACACAGATTTCACATTTTTACCAGGTTTACCAAAAGGATCCTTCTTGCAAGATAGATCACTTTCAATACAATCTATTAAACCACAATTTTCCATAAATTCTATCAATGCCTTGGATGCCGAATCGAATAAAGAATCACTTTTGAATTTGTTCGCACACTCCCCGATAAAACATCCGGTGACGATTAAACATTCCATGACCCAAGGTTGATAATTATTATGGCCTCGCCAGTGGTGAGGTGTCAAAACTTTCTCATCCAAAATCCTTCGAAGTCTAGGGGATAGAGATGATAAATCGGAATCGACGATACCTTGTAATTTTTCTTTTAAATTGGGAATCGCATCTTTGAATTTGTGGACGTTGATACCCGTAGGCTTGATGAGGAATGGGATTTGAAAATAGACTTTGAGCATTCTTAAAATAGAAAGGCCAAATTGACGTTCCCTCGGTTTGAAATCTGGATCGTCTATATGATTCACCATGTGGACCAACATTTGATTACCCGTATCATCAAAATTTGCAAGATGAACGCAATCTCGAAGTAGGTAATGAAAAATATTCCTGACGGGATCAAAGTAATTCATGATCAAGGGTGTTTAATAATCAAGATTTTTTTTCCAGAAGACAAAAACCTTTATTAAAAAAAAAAAAAAAAAAAAAAAAAAAAAAAAAATTTTTTTTTTTTTTTTTTTTTTTTTTTTTTTTTTTTTTTTTTTTTTTTCAACTCAAAGGGGGGGATGATATTCGATTCAGTGTCCGGCTTTCAAATCTGCCACCTCTCTCCGCATCTCCACCACTTGTCCCTGCAAAGTCTTGTACTCGGATTCCAGTTTCCAATGCGCTTCCACGATCGGTCTCATGTCTCTCAAATAATTCTGAATTCGCGGCGGACATTTCATTCCGAACCGATTCATAAAAACAATTCCCTCTTTCGGCCTGCACTCTCAACCAATCCTCCACATTTTCCCGATCCAGATAAAGCCTTTTACCCCCCATCAAATAGAGAAAACGAGGCGTTGGGTTCTCTGTCGGAACCCATTCTCGCTTGAGAGGCAACACTCTCCCACTTTGGAAAGCGTGGAAATATTTGATTTTTTGCCTATAGACCCCGTTTTCTTCGACCAGCCGACCGTACGCCAACGCGGCCGGCGAGGCCCCCCGAAACATTTCCTGTTTCATCACCTCTTCGAGACCCCCGTCCCACTGCAATGCCAACGGTAATCGGAAGTCTTTCGGCAGCGTCCGAAAGATGTAGAAATGTTTCTCTTCCAAGGGAGCCCTTTTATATCGCTTGCCCCCGATCGTAAAATGACATCTAGACAGTCTCTTGCACAGGTAACCCATTGTATGAACCAGATGCAAGGGAGACACGATCTCTCGGTGCAGCTTAGAGGGATAACGAGGACGGGGGCGGGTAGTCGGTTCGATTTTCGGCCACACCTGTTTCTCGAAAAGGCCTTTAGGGGAAACGACTATCATGTGTCGATGCTGCCGAAAATAGGGTAGCGCGTCCGGTCCGCCATCGCACCAGCACGAGAAGGGTAGAGTTGCGACCGCCCCTTTTTGCTCATCCATCGCCTCCAGGAAACTTTCAAACGCAGCGGCTTTGACGATCACATGCACCCAATCCGTAGAATCCTTGGTCCGGACGTATTTTCGAACGTAAGAGGCTGCCATGTTCAAATTCTCGTCTTCGAAATAATCCACTTCGGAATCGGAGTCCATCCAATAAATGTCTTCGAATGCACGACGCGATAAAAGATGGCGGATATCCGGATGGTGGAAAAACGATCTCGGCACACATAAGGGACGGGTGTCCAGGACGCTGAGCTCGTCGGGGATCGGCTCATCCATCTCCACATCTGAGACTTGATCGGTATCCATGTCTATGCTCCTATCGATTCTCTTAACGGCTATAAATTTTCGAAAAAAATTTTTTTTTTTTTTTTTTTTTTTTTTTTTTTTTTTTTTACACGTCTTCATATTTGGACAGTCTTCGTTTCAGCTCAGCATTCTCGGCTTCACATTTGGACAGTCTCTGCTTCAGCTCAGCATTCTCGGCTTTCAGCTGCAGTATGACTTCATCCTGCAGTTTGTTGATCTTATCCTGGAACTTTCTGTTCTCATTCATCGACCGTTTATATTTCAGTTTGACGTGCACAATCTCTTCTTTCAGAGAGGACACTTCTCTTCGCAAATCCGATATTTTTCTATCCTTCTCGGCTTTCGTCTCTTCAATTTGTTTTTTGACCTGTCTTTTCAAGTCGGCCATCTCTCTCTGTAAAGTCTTGATCTCCGATTCCAGTTTCCAATTCGCTTCCACGATCGGCCTCGTGTCTCTTAAATAATTTTGGATTCGCGGCGGAGGCGTCCACCATTCGTCGCCGACCACTTCGTAGAAACAATTGCCTCTCTCGGCCTGAGCCTTCAACCAGTTTCCCTCTACCACTTCTTCTCGATCCAGATACAGTTTCTTACCCCCCATCAAACAGAGAAAACGAGCCGTCTCGCATCTTGTCGTAGGGACAAACTCTCGCTTGAGAGGCAGCACCTTCCCCCCTTGGAAAGCATGGAAATGTTTGATTTTTTGTTTATAGACCCCGTTTTCTTCGACCAGCCGACCGTACGCCAACTTGGCCGGCGAGGCCCTGCGAAACATTTCCAAATCCATCGCTCCCACCATGCCTCCGTCCCACTGCAAGGTCAGCGGCAACCGAAAGTCTTTCGGCAGCGTCCGAAAGATGTAGAAATGTTTGTTTTTCAAGGGCGCTCTCTTATAGCGCTTCCCCCCGATCGTAAAGTAACATCTCGACCGCCTCTTGCTCACGTAGCCCATCGTGTTGACCAAGTGCATGGCCGATTTTATCACCTCGCACTTTTTCGAAGGGTAGTTTTTACGGGGTCTCTGGAAGGGTCGGACTTTGGACCAAATTTTCTGGAAGCGACCCTGGGGCGCGACCACGATCATGTGCCGGTGCTGTCTGAAAAGGGGATCCTCGTCCGGACCGCCGTCGCACCAGCACGAGAAAGGCAGCGTGACCACCCTCCCCTCTTCCTTATCCAAAGCCCTTATGAAGGATTCGAAGGCGGCCGCCTTGACCATCACGTGAAACCATCCCGCACTCGACCCGACGTACTTTCGCACGTAGCACGCGGCCACATTCACGTTCTCGTCTTCGTAATAATCGACCTCGGAGCCGGGATCCATCGGCCAGAGGTCTTCGAAGAGGCGCTCCGTCAAGAAGCCGCGAAGGTCTGGATGGTCGAAAAAGGTTTGGGCGGCGCACAAGGGACGCGTGTCCAGGAGTTGGAGCGCGTCCGGGATTGGACACGGCTCGTCGTCCATCTTCTCCACCTCCCCCCGATCGATTCTCTTAACGGTTATAAATTTTCGAAAACACGTCAAGAAATGTCTCACGTTATGTTTTTTTTGTCCAGATTGCCACCCGTACTGTCCGTTGCACCACACGCAAGAAGTCTTCGTTTGGAATCCATGGGTTGTTAAAGAATGCTTTTCAAACTGAATGGGCAAAATGTCAATGTCGCAACGAGGACACTTGAAAGAATAAGGTTTGCTTTTCAAAGCCATATAATAATCGTGTATGTTTTTTGGACCCATCGGGTTTGTAAAAATTTTACAAAACCCTTTAAGTAAAAAAAAAAAAAAAAAAAAAAAAAAAAAAAAAAAATTTTTTTTTTTTTTTTTTTTTTTTTTTTTTTTTTTTTTTTTTTAATCTCTTCTTGCACACAAATTTGGTGCCCCCACCAACCAACCAACCACAGTCGAAAATCCACAAAATGGGAAAAATGGCCAAAATCATGTAGAAAAGCGTCCATATTTACAAAAAAACATAAAATTTATCAAAAATATATCGAAAATTACGAAGAAATCTTAAAATGAAAACACTGCATAAAAAATATGTATGCTCCTTATAACAAACCATATATATATAGTTTTTAAATATTTTTTATTTTTCAGAAAAGTTTTTGGAGAGACACCACTTGGAATTATGGGTAATTTTATATGACTCGATTAACCGAAACTCTTCATGGACTCTTCATGGACCGAAACTCTTTTTGGACCCCTTGGAATTATGGGTAATTTTATATGACTCGATTATCCGAACCTCTCCGTTAAAGTTTTTGGACCCCTTGGAATTATGGGTAATTTTATATGACTCGATTATCCGAACCTCTCCGTTAACCGAACTAGATAGTCCGCTCCCTGTAAGAAACACACACACCTCTGGCCGCTTGGGTCATTTTGAACGAGGCCTTAGAAATGGACCTGGGAGCGAGCGGCGTGGCACCGTCAGCGCCTCCCGCCTCTCCAAGAGGTTCAGCGCGCCCCCCTCTGACTGTGTGAGGGCACCGGCTGCCGCCGTGGTGCCCACGAAAGTTGAAAGGGAGCAGTCAAAAAAAAAAAAAAAAAAAAAAAAAAAAAAAAAAAAAAAAAAAAAAAATTTTTTTTTTTTTTTTTTTTTTTTTTTTTTTTTTTTTTTTTTTAAAGTTAAATTATAGGCATTGTCATTGCTGCCGCTCTATCCTCTTTGCTGCCGCTATGGTTTGGCGCGAGATGCTTTATATTCGTAAATGGATTCCTCCCACCTATACCCATTATAATTATGTATATCACGTGATAGTGATAGAAGAATCTATGAGATGCGTACGATTGGAAAAAATTCTTGGAAGCCATAATATAAATGTCATTGATTTTGTAGTACATGAGGGTGCACTGCGGGACTCTCACATACATCTATTTATTAATTCAGACAATGAAATCGACCGAGATGTTTGGAAAGAATTCCTGTATGGATTTACGATACAACCCATCCATTTTTATTCCATTTTTAATCATTTGTCTAATGATTGTAATTGTTGCGTTTTGACATTACAAGATTGGTGTATTAAAAAGATATGGGATAGTATGAGTACTTTTCATGATATCGTACACCTAAATTTACCTACTCCACTTTTCCGAAAAGTTGTTCGAGAATCTCAGAAATATATTCTACCCGTACCGATTGATAAGTCTAAATTGGCCTTGAAAGGTAAATTGTTAGAAGAACTATTTTTGGAAACTGATACCATTTTCGATAGAAATATGGCTACCTATTTTCAAAGTATTTGGAATTACTTGCCACCTGAATTCTTATATGTTCAATGTTACTTTGTGAAGGATCGTTTTAAATATTCACTATGCCTTCACTGCATGCGATTACTTTTTTATGGAGAAGAGGGTTTCACTCATCGATATTACTATAAAATGTGGCCGTCGATAACCCGTAGCGATAAAAAGGAGTACTGGTGCCACTTATGCAAGCAGGTACCTTTATTCCATGTAACAACTCATGAACAGTATGTGAAACAATATAGTCAACAATATAGCAAACCTTCTCTCTATCCAGAACCTATCAAAGTTCAAAAATATGAAATTTGTAAAGATAACATGATCCCAGTGTGACTTTTCCGAGGTTCTAATGGAAGATTTTCTACTGACAAAAAAAAAAAAAAAAAAAAAAAAAAAAAAAAAAAAAAAAAAAATTTTTTTTTTTTTTTTTTTTTTTTTTTTTTTTTTTTTTAAATTGGGTTTAAAAAAAAAAAAAAAAAAAAAAAAAAAAAAAAAAAAAAAAATATTTTTTTTTTTTTTTTTTTTTTTTTTTTTTTTTTTTTTAAATTGGGTTTAAAAAAAAAAAAAAAAAAAAAAAAAAAAAAAAAAAAAAAAAATTTTTTTTTTTTTTTTTTTTTTTTTTTTTTTTTTTTTGAAGGGTAAAATAAAGGATGGTGAAACCTCGAAAGATACCGATTGAGTATGCGTACGACGCTTTGAATCGATCGCAACGTGGATTCGATGCCATTTACCGCATCACCTTTCAGGAATTGGAACCGCTGGCTACGGACCATCAAGCGCTGGTGCAAGTGCAACGCTTACGTCCCTATTTTGCCACCCAGCAAGACTTTCAAGAGTTTCGAAACAGCATTCAAGTGGCCGACCGCTATTGGGAGAGAGCGATTCACACCGCGGGTCCGGCCATCGAGGCGTATTGTCGACGTTTCATGACGGGGGGTCGGGCCCCTGCGCCTCCGCGGGGTCGGGGTCGCCGCCGCATTCCCTTACGGATGCATTCTCGGTTGGGGGACGTGTCGGACGACGAGATGGATCAGCATGCCGATCAATCGGTCCTCTCCATCAGTCCCTCCCACGACGAATGCGACGACACGGATGTCAATCTGCCTCTTCCCACCTGTCAAGCGATCCGTCGCGTGTGTCGCTATTACAGTCCGAGTCGCAGTTATGTCCGCTACCGTCCGGACGAGAGCGAAGACAAGCGCTATCGCGTCAATGTGTCCTACAATCGATGATCGGGTTCTCCAGAGGGTTGAACGCCAAAGGAAACACGGCGTCCCAGTGATCGCTGTAATGGTCCGTGTACCGGAAAGGGCCGTCGCGGAGGGACAAGATATGGGCATGGGAGGTGGCCGCGGCTAAGTGGCCCGAGAGTTCCCGAACCGAGAGGACGCCCTCCTTTTCGGGACCGAAACACGATCGCTCGGTGGCCGTGAGGGGTCGAGAGGCCAAGGTGCGCTCCTGGTACTGGTGAACCCACAGTTGGATGTGTTGGGGCAGGAAGCGCGTACTCTCCATAAACGTCAAATCCAAGAGGGGGGCCACCCGGGGCACGTCGACATTGAGGAGGGCGAGGAAAGCGTACAGTTCCTCCTCGAAACTCGCACTCCTGCGATGCAAGACCCGAGTGTCCACCACGTATCGGTTCAACTTGAGGGTGAGGCACTGCTCCGGGTAGGACGCCACGTCCAGTCGGGGCACATGATACATGTAAAAGGTGTCCCCTCCCGGCACGAGATAACTGAGGTCGAAGGGGTTTGCATCCCGAATGAACACATCCTCGGGTTGGTCGATGCGTCGATCGTACTGGCGAATCCGGGCCGGCGTGAGGGGCGGAATGGTTTTGTAATACACGTCTAAGAACACATAATTTTCTAAAACGGGATATTGTTTCTGTTGCAAGAGGTCCAACACGACCTGCTTATAAGGTTCCATAAATCTTGACTAACTAAGATGGAGGGCTATCCGATCGATCGTCACGGGAATCAAGTGTACGTCCAAGGCTTTGCCAAAGACGCCGTCACCGGCGAGCTCTACTATGCCAAAGATGCTCAGGGTCATGAATTTTATCCGAAAGCCAAAAACAAATCGCTTTTCATTCGGGACAAGAGAGCCTTGTACGCGGACGGGAGCGAGCGTTACCCCTCCGACTCGAGTGGGAACGAATATTACATAAGGGAAGACGACAACAAACCGGTCTTGTTTCGGAAAGGGGACGGGTCCTATTACTTGGCTAAAAATAAAAACGGACACGATTTAATCCCGTGGAATTATTTTTCACACTACATTCAAGATGAGCCCTGCATCTACACCAAAGACAGCAACGGGAACACCGTCTACGTGAGAGAGTCCGCCTTTCCACCCGCCTTTAAAGCCCTCATTCGATGGGTGTGTCACATCAGCGTCATTTGTCCAAAAATAACCGGCTGTCACACCAATTTATATACCAGTTATTCTTCCGAACAGACATCATAAAAAAAAAAAAAAAAAAAAAAAAAAAAAATTTTTTTTTTTTTTTTTTTTTTTTTTTTTAGTAGGTATAAATTTGAAAAAAAAAAAAAAAAAAAAAAAAAAAAAAAAAAAAAAATTTTTTTTTTTTTTTTTTTTTTTTTTTTTTTTTTTTTTTTTTTCAAATTTATACCTACTAAAAAAAAAAAAAAAAAAAAAAAAAAAAAAAAAAAATTTTTTTTTTTTTTTTTTTTTTTTTTTAGTAGGTATAAATTTGAAAAAAAAAAAAAAAAAAAAAAAAAAAAAAAAAAAAAAATTTTTTTTTTTTTTTTTTTTTTTTTTTTTTTTTTTTTTTCAAATTTATACCTACTAAAAAAAAAAAAAAAAAAAAAAAAAAAAAAATTTTTTTTTTTTTTTTTTTTTTGAAAAAAATTTTATTTGGACATCTGCATTCAAGACGGAGGATTCAAAAAATTTTTTTTTTTTTTTTTTTTTTTTTTTTTTTTTTTAATTTCAAAAATTTTTTTTCCATACATTTATTGAAGTTCTCGAAATTCAATCTGCGTATGCCTTGGAGTACGATCTCTTCGAGTTGGAAATTTAGTGGCACAATGACTTGTTAAATGTCTGCATACTTTATTATGGACTCTATTCCTAGTAAACGGTCCATCTCTGTTTACAAACGTTAAACTATGCGGATAATAATTATATCTCAACGTGTTGGGAGCTGTTCTTCGTAAATAGGGATTTCTTATAATTCTTTGGGGACTGGGTGATCTACTTCTTGAGCTACTTCTTGAGCTACTACCACTACTGGATCCTCCACCACCTCTACCTCTGCCTCTACCTCTGCCTCTACCTCTACCTCTACCTCTGCCTCTACCTCTGCCTCGTCCAGGTGGCGGGGATGGAGGGCGGCCAGGTGGCGGGGATGGAGGGCGACCTGCGGGAGGTCGTGGAGACGGGGCCCTTCGGGGAGACCCTGGTGGAGACCTTCGAGGAGACCCTGGTGGAGACGGGGCCCTTCGGGGAGACGGGGACCTTCGAGGAGACCCTCGGGGAGGAGACCTTCGAGGAGACGGGGACCTTCGAGGAGGAGACGGGGACCTTCGAGGAGACCTTCGAGGGGGAGACCGGGACCTTCCGGGAGAGAGGCGTCGCAATCCCGGTGCGATCGGCTTACTCGCAAACGGTTTGAATTCCACCACAGGACTGGAGATGGGCGAATAGTGCGGGGTTCGGGAGGGTCCTGCCACGGGACTGGAGATGGGTGAATAGTGCGGCCTCGAGGTGGGGGTGACGCGTCGGGTCGGTGAACGGCCCCGTAATCCGGCCCGACGCACGGGAGAGGCACTCTGTCTTCTCTCGGGGGGTCGAGGAGAGGAAGAGGATTCGTTCTGGAGAGAACGAATGACCGAATTGACTTGAGGCATCATTCCCAGGGAGGAGGAGGAGGATTCGGTCGAAGGGCTATGAAACGTCGCATCACTACTACCCAGCGAACGAATGACACTGTTTAATCTCGCATCGCTCATCTTGTTTTTTTCAATGGATCCAAAGGATGTTTTTCACCAAAGGGGTCACGTTGTGCATGGCCGCGGCTTTGCAGGCGTCTTCGACCGATTTCGGAGCCACAAATTCGATGCCGCCAAAGGACGAGACGGGGATATCGAACTGTTTGGTGATGACGCCCGACGTGTAAAAAGGCAGCATGGAGAGCAGGGTCGCTTTATCCGTGACATTGCCGTATTCGAAATCGATGCAAAAAAGGGCGTCGATAATTTTTTGGGTGAATCGTTTGAATGCCGAGTGACCCGTTTCCGAAAAGCAAATGACCCATCGATCGATGTAAGCACGGTTCTCCAGCATGTAATCGAAAGCATCCCAAAAAGCCAAATACATGCTCAAAATGTCCTTATTGAAAGGAATCAGGTTGATGATCACGTAGGTGTTGGGCTCCTTCAGACCCATGCTCACTTTTCCGGAGAGCGTTTGCACGGTGATGTGGTCCCTTTCCACCAGTCCCACATTGCGGGTCTGGATGGACAAGTCTTGCCGCTTCAGTAATTCGGCCGTCCCCTCGAGATCCATGCCGCGGAAATAACAGACGTGGATCCACGGTTCGTTGTCCCCCCTTTTAAACGTATAGTGCGAGGTGAAAACGACGACGCGAGACACCAGGGGATGCTTGATCACCAATTTGTGGGAGCTGGGCTCCAAATAGAGGAGCAAATCACATTTGTCGATGGGATCGGTCGAGCGCTGAATGTGAATGCGATTGTCGGCCGACGAGGAATTGCAACGGTCCGACACGATGATGACCCGAAGCAAAGGGATCGAGAGGAGCGTCTCTAAGAGGAGAGGAAGATGACGTCCTAAATTTCCAAACACGATCGTGCGATCCTGTCGTAAGATAAACTCAAACAAGTCTTGGAGGCTCTGTATCATAACTTGATTATTATAAAATTATTGATGATTTATAAAAAAATAAATGATCCTTATAGATTTCAAGATGAAATTAATTTGTGGTATTTGCCGAGAACCTAAAAGTATCAACACATCCCTGGTTTTATTGTGCCGTCACAGTTTCCATGAAGAATGCATCATGACATGGCTGGAGATAAACCCAATGTGCCCAGAATGTAGGAAACTACATACAGAAGAAGAAATTAAAAGACTCTATAAAAAATTTATAAGGAAATATGGTTATCACCATTTTATTTTACATTAAATCCATCACTGTTTGATTGACTTTTTTATTTGTAGTTAAATCCAAATAAATATGTTTACAGAAAATATAAATTGTATAAAAACACAATGATACAAATAAAAATGTCCTAAAGTAAAACCAATAGTCATTTTTATCGGGTGATGGCACCACAGGAGGGGGGACCACAGGAGCGGGTAGTGGCATCACAGGAGGCGGGGGTGGGGGCGGTGGGATCACAGGGGGTGGGGGTGGTAAAATCACCGGAGGAGGGGGTGGCATCGCAGGAGGGGGGAGCAGCGAAGAGAGTTTGAACGTGGTACAGTTTGGGTTCGTCCACGTGCCATCCGGTAAACATTTGATGAATTGGACTCGGCCGTCACAGGTCACCAGCGCAGCGCCTGGATTGATATTTCTCAGCACGTGGGGTGTATCGGGTAAAGCGGGACAAGGCGCACATCGAAAGGCGTCGCCGCTCCACGTGCCATCCGCTTGGCACGTTCGGTTCCCCCCTACCCCATAAAATCCATCCTCACACGTGAAAGTGGCCACGGATCCCACCTTTCGATCCGGATACGAAACGCTTCCGTGTTCGGGAGGCTGTAACTCGGGGCACTGGACGGGCAGACATTTCAATTTTTCGATCGAAGGGGTCCATTCCCCACTCGCCCCGCAAAAGATTTTGGCCATAGGGGGGTTGTTGAGTCGAAAACCTTCCAGACAGTGGTAAACGACGTGTTTGGAATAGATGTACTCTTGACCCCGGGTGAATCCGTTTTTAAGGAGGGGCGGTCGGCCGCAAGACACCGGTGTGCAAATGACCGAGGGAGGATCCCACTTCAATTCTGGGGTCAGTTGGGAAAAACGAATCTGAGATGTGTATCCACGCTGACATTGGAGGGTCACTCGATCTCCTGCGGAATAGGGGGGTTCCCCCATAAATTCTCCTTTCACGGCTACCGGTAAAGTATCTATCATCATTCTCTCAAGCTAACTTTTTTTTCTTTTATTAAAAAAAAAAAAAAAAAAAAAAAAAAAAAAAAAAAAAATTTTTTTTTTTTTTTTTTTTTTTTTTTTTTTTTTTTTTTTTTTTTTTATATAAAGAATATCCACCATAAGTTTCGCATATGGCTTCATCACTTAGACATTCAATTCTAAATGATTTATTGGAGAATTTTTGTAAAAAAAGACGTTATACGAAAAAAACTGTCATTCGTACAGATTATATTCTTGAAAATGTCTTTTCATACTTATTGAAAAATTATCATCAATTTAATGCCATTGAGGCCATAAATGAGAAAGAAAAAGAGGTTTTAGATACCATAAAATATATTTTAGATCATTTTGAAAAGACTTTTGTACCCATTATAAGAAAACTTTATGTACAAATACAAATAAATGACTATGATGAGACGATTTTACAAGGCATAGCAAACGAAATTTTTAATGAAGGTGTAAATTGGAGTAGAATTGTTGCTTATTTCTTTTGTGTTAGAGAATATGTGATTTTAGGAATGAGTCCATCAAGTTCATTTATAGATGTGGCATTTGAAATGTTTTCACGAATAGTAAAGGTAACATTAGGATCATGGATAGAAGATCATGATGGTTGGCAAGGCATAAAAATTTTAAAAGAGGACAAACCGTCATCTGAACCAAGTTGGGCTAAAAGTCTTTTACAAACATCCTAAAAAAAAAAAAAAAAAAAAAAAAAAAAAAAAAAAAAAAATTTTTTTTTTTTTTTTTTTTTTTTTTTTTTTTTTTTTTAATTACATTATTAAAAAAAAAAAAAAAAAAAAAAAAAAATTTTTTTTTTTTTTTTTTTTTTTTTTTTTTTTTTTTTTTTTTTTTTTAAATGTATAATTATAAACAGTTTACATTGTTCATTCTAGCTGTGATCCTCGTATCTGTTGGAACTCAATTTTATTGGTGAATTCCCGTTCAATGTTTGATTTCATTGTTAATTTGACAGTATCTATATTTGCAAATACCTACAATAATATGGAGTATAATTCTTCATCTCCTTCTACATTTCATCAGGCTATATCGTATAGTGACCCACGAAAGATTACGAACCCATCTGAAGTAGGGGGTTCGACCGGACGTAAACTATGTTCTAGGAAAGGTGGGAAAAACAAAAAAGTGAAAACTCTGTGTCAATGTGATTATTGTTTATCTCTCCTTGTGTCAGACAAAGTCTTAAGAAAAATGGCTCAACGTAGAGGGATTAAAAGCTTATCTTCTCAAGCATTACCCTGTGCAAGAAAAGTTTTACGTATTTATATGCAATTATTATTAAGTTATGCTTATACTCATGCTTTGAAAGAGGAAAGAAACACTGTAACGGCTGCAGATGTAGTATATGTTGTGCAACAATTTGGAAATACTATTTAAAATTTTGGATTTGTAATTATGTGTTTTTTAAAAAATAAATATTTGTGTTGAAAATATCTCATTTTTTTAACATTCATTAAGGCATCAATGAAAAGGTCATTCAAATTTAATTTACATAATAAATAACACTATATTATTTTTTAGGCTATTGGATAACCTCCAATTACCAACTTATTTATTAAATATATACATCAATATATACACATACAAGCAATTTGTCAATTTGTTTTTTACCAGCCATCATCGCTGCTACGATTGTTGACAGGTACCCTACCTAAAAAAATTAAGTAATGTAACTCTACTGTTTATAGTCAAAATTAAAATATAATCACAAATTTAACAATATACTTTAAACTAATTTAAAAAATGAAATTTAACATTTTCAAAGTGAAATACTGTAAATAAAAAATTATACTTACATTTGTTTATCTGTAAAATTGTCTCGGTATCCTTGTAGTTAAAGACGTGTGTACTGGGTATGTGCGATCTTCTTTCGGTCTATAATCCAGCAAATGATATGTGGATTCTGGAACATCCCAATACTCTTCAACTACTATCCTGTGTCCTTGCGGGCTCTCATCTGGTATCGGTGGCAAGGGTCTAGCATATCTTGCTCTTCTTGCTACAGGAGGTCTGTTTAGACCCCCCAGAGGAGAACCTTGTTTATCTAAGAATTGTCTGCATCTCCTACATATTATCCATATAATGGATTCTTGTGTAGCATCATGACAGGTAATTTTACCACAAAAGTTGCATCCAATGTAACCATTGAAATCAGCACTTATGTCATTCCCACTCATTATTCACTAACTTTTTAACTACGAAACTGTGGAGGTTTTATGAGTTACCTAGTTACACACAACTGTACACCTTGGAGAAACTTGCTCTACTAAAACTTTTCCAGAGGAAGTAAAGACATTTTGTAGTGCCATTTACATCCCGTGATACGCCCTCTATATCACGTGACGGGTTCGACCAATAAGAACCGGGATTAAAAGAATGCACCTGGTACCTTAAAAAAAAAAAAAAAAAAAAAAAAAAAAAAAAAAAAAAAAAATTAGCCCAACTTGGTTCAGATGACGGTTTGTCCTCTTTTTAAAAATTTTATGCCTTCCCAACCATCATGATCTTCTATCCATGATCCTAATGTTACCTTTACTATTCGTGAAAATATTTCAAATACCACATCTATAAATGAACTTGATGGACTCATTCCTAAAATCACATATTCTCTAACACAAAAGAAACAAGCAACAATTCTACTCCAATTTACACCTTCATTAAAAATTTCGTTTGCTATGTCTTGTAAAATCGAATTCGTCTCATCATAGTCATTTATTTGTATTTGTACATAAAGTTTTCTTATAATGGGTACAAAAGTCTTTTCAAAATGATCTAAAATATATTTTATGGTATCTAAAACCTCTTTTTCTTTCTCATTTATGGCCTCAATGGCATTAAATTGATGATAATTTTTCAATAAGTACAAAAAGACATTTTCAAGAATATAATCTGTACGAATGACAGTTTTTTTCGTATAACGTCTTTTTTACAAAAATTCTCCAATAAATCATTTAGAATTGAATGTCTAAGTGATGAAGCCATATGCCAAACTTATGAATTAAAGTGATTCAAGTTGTTGATAAAAAATAGTCATGAGTAATACATTATCTCTCTTTTCTTTACATTATGATATTTTGGAAAAGATATTTAAAGAATACATTCCATTGCACGATAAATTAAAATTACTCGAGATGTCTGAATTTAAAAGTCTACTATACAATCCTTATTTGTGGTCAATTCCTCACAATCTCTTTTCTGAATTCTTACAAATAGTGAAAATAGTAAAAGTAGGTTGGTATTTAAATAATTACAATCATCCGATTTATGTCTCCTTGGACGAAGAAAACGCAATTGTATTTATAATTTATTTTTCGTATAATAGAAAAATCCACAATCGTAATTGGATGAATGTTTGCAGAGATGGAATCTTAAAACGTGTTGATAAAAAAGAAACAACAGATCTCTGGATTGAATTGGAATATTTTCAAGAGTATTTTGACTATGTTATTGGAAAGACTTTCTTAGCTGTCGATGATATAATGAAATTTCAATTTTATTCCGTGGACGAAAACAAAATTATCGCTGTAAATCGTTCTTCTAATATTCTTCGTTATCCCGATGCTTCCACTCCCAAAATTTATCATTTTGATAAACAATGTTTTGTAGGTGGAACTATCGAAGAACCTCATATTTTAATCAAGTTGGAAAATGAATATAAATTAACACAAAGATGTCTTAGCTGTGGATGCACAAATGGGAGAGAAATCCTTACACACATATATTTCACAGAAAACTCCCTGGATATTTATCCTATTAAAACTGTCCCATTCGAAGATGTAATGATTGTTGCTGGGAGAAGATTTGAATTCCTTCCCATCCATTCGTAAAAAAGCTTCATATATCACAATCACAAGTATTCTGGGTCTGTTTTATCCATTCCTATAAAAGCATATTTTCCAATAAAACAGCTTTCTCGAAAAAGTTCGTTTGCTTATATGGAATTAATATTAAGTTCATCCTTTGAAAGAGGAAAGAAACATTGTCAGATGTAGTACAGTATATGCTGTGCAACAGTTTGGAAATACTACTCAAAATTTTGGTAAATAATGATTATTTGTAATTATGTGTCTATAAAAAATAAATATTCATTAAATATTTCTCCCTTTTTATTTTTAACATACTCATGAAGGCATCAATGAAAAGGTCATTCATACATAATGATTAACACTATATTATTTTTAGGCTATTGGATAACCTCCAATTACCAACTTATTTATTTTTTTTCAATTTTTCAAATATCTACACAAATAATTTTTTTCAAATACATTTTTCAAAATATATACATAACAGAAACAATTCTACCACCCATCATCTTCGCTGCTGCTGCTGTCAGGTGCCACCCGTACCTATATATTAAAAAAATAAATATAATATATATATATATATATATATATATATATATATATATATATATATATATATATATATATATATATATATATATATATATATATATATATATATATATATATATAAATAAATAATAATAATAATAATAATAATAATAATACTTACATTTGTACCTCTGTAAAATTGAATGGGTATCCTTGCAGTCATAGAGGCATAGACCGGGTAACTTCTGTCCTCCTTAGCCTGATAATTTAATAAGTGGTACTGGGTGGTACACTCGGGTCTTACTTCCCATTCGTCCTGTCTGGTGGTTTCATTTCTTTTACCATCCCAGTACGTAATTTCCTTATCAAGTTCCCGGTATCCTCGTGGACTTTCCTCCGGTATGGGTGGTAGAGGTCTGTTGAAGCGAGACCTTCTGGATGGGGGTGGTCTTCTTAGACCTCTCAAAGAAGAACCTTGTTTGTCTAGGTACTGGCGGCACCTTCTACATATAACCCATATAATAGATTGTTGTCTTGCATCGTGGCAAGTTATCTTGCCACAAAAGTTGCACCCGATGTATCCATTGAAATCCGGAGTTATATCATCACCACTCATTTTTACTGCAGTCTTCTCGTTTTAATGTCAATCCACTACTTTACCAGAAGCTTCTGACTACACGCGATATTTATTGCCGCGCTATCCGCCGTGCTGCGCCCTCTACATCACGAGTTCAACCGGATGTTCTGGGGCAAGAACAAAAAACTCCCTTGACCTGTCTCGCTCACCACGGTGAGTGCAATGCCCTCGTGGTATTAAGAAAGATGAAGCATCAGACTTATCAAACGCTTTATCAAGCCCATCTCGGAAATGTAGACAAAAACGCTTTGTTACAAGCGCGTCAAGCAGAGGACGATCCCTTTTATCATAATCTTATCGATTTAGTGTTAGAGAAGAATGCTATAACCGTACCTTGGGATATTAGTCCCTTTACCAATAAATTTCGATCAGGATTACCTCGAGTTCGACTAGACGAGACCGTCTTTGCTTTTATACTGCGCATAGCAACCATTATTAAAGAAGAAAAATATCTTCGTTCTTTTCAAAAACCAGAATCACAGGATGCGATCCTGGCATGGGAAAGTATTTTGCGCAATATCCTCTTGTGCAGCTTTGCACTTTTGTATAATGTTAAATGGACAGTACAATCTGTCTTTAAATATTTAGATCCAGCGGTCGTTCAACTTTTGAGTGGGGGACATGCGTCTGTATTACGCGAGCTTTTAAAAAACGTGGGTGTGACTGTGGCACAAGAAGAACTCTATCCAGCAGAACGGGATTTTCAAAAATTAAACTTTTTACACGTGGGTCAATACAGTTCTTTCTATTGGCGATTTTTACATTGGATGGCGGAAGCTTTCAAAGTCCGAGAAAAAATGCCATTTTACAAAAATCTTTGGGTCGAAATTATAATTGGACCCTTATACAGAACACTGCGTTGCGGAATATGTATGGTTCATTTTCGAGAAATGGTAGAGGAGTTAAAACCACAATTACTCAATACAGAAACAGATTTTTCTAAACTTTGGTTTGATATGCACAATCGTGTACATGCTCAGAGGCGTAAGCAATATACGTTTCTCAACGAACCCGATTACACACAATCAGAATACGAAGAGGACCGTCAATTCATGATCAAAGCTTTGTTACCATAATAGGAACTTTTTCCACACGATCTGCGAATAGGGTTAATCTGCATTTGCTTAAACATGGTGGGGGTTACAGCCACGCGCACTCCAACGGAAAGGACATGTGTATCACCCACGTGTCTTGGAAGTGAAGCATTCCACCAAACTAAAGAAAAATCTTTATCGATAGGATCAAATATGCATTCTTTGTCTTGAACAAACCGATTACTTAACAGACCACCATAAGAACCGTAATAAAGTTTTGGATCAACGAGAACAAAATTGGGTGGTGGATTCGTTTGGAGAGGAGAAACTGCATAACGAAAAACATTCATGTTTTGAAAGTGTTTTTTTAAACTTGTAAGAGAATCATACTCTACCCGTATAAATGCCATGATTATACATAACATTTATCTTGAAACTTTTATTAAAAAAAAAAAAAAAAAAAAAAAAAAAAAAAAAAAAAATTTTTTTTTTTTTTTTTTTTTTTTTTTTTTTTTTTTTTCAGTCATTTAAAAAAAAAAAAAAAAAAAAAAAAAAAAAAAAAAAAAAAAAATTTTTTTTTTTTTTTTTTTTTTTTTTTTTTTTTTTTTTTTTTTCAGTCATTTAAAAAAAAAAAAAAAAAAAAAAAAAAAAAAAATTTTTTTTTTTTTTTTTTTTTTTTTTTTTTTTTTTAATATAGTGTTAATAAGTTGTAGACTCGGTCCATCCACATTACAATGCTTGGATACGCTTACAGTATTCACATTTCTTTTGTTTCTCATAATGGAAAACACATTCCATGGACCGTCACTATGACTTCGACCAGTGTACCTCACAAGACTATCAGAATTGGCTGGCTTGGGGATCATTTCACGTGGCGTAATTTTGAAGTGGACAATAATCATAAAAACACGGAGGATTTTCCCAGACGGCTGAAACCGGATAACTTTGTCGTTAATGTACCCTTTGAATCGGATTTTGTTAAAATTTATAAAAAGAATTATTGGAAAGATTATTTTAAATTTCAATTTGGAGCTGTGGATCGACCCACTTATGATTATCTAGTACCTTTTTACGATTCGGTTCTTCTTTTGGACTCCCCATCCATTGCAGAAGACAGAACTTTGGCTGCCGCCTACAGATCGACTGAATCAGGATGAGTTCTCAGCGACCCAAGTTGCGTATCACCATCGGACCCTCTATGATGGCCTTAACGAAACGTTTAGCGAATGAACGAAAAAATAATAAACCCGCCGTGGTGGTGGATTCTCCCGTCGTGGTGGATTCTACTACCACCGTCGTCCCTGTTTCCCCTCTTCGAACTGTTTACAATCACAGGAACATCGCTGCAGCTTTGTGTGTAACCATCGAGGGATTTACTTTGTCGAACGGCGTGACTAGCATTACGCAAGATGGACATTTGGGGAATGCCAGCGTAGCGGAAGCGGTGTCGACGATGCAAGTGGAAATTTTGTATTGTGTCGATGACTTTTCTTACAAAAAATGGCAAGATATTGAGATCAGTTATACCGAACACCAATTTCTCGATGTGACTTGCATGGATCCACTCCACCTGGAGCCATGTGTCTTTTGTAGGGACCGCCACTGTCATAGATGGAAAGCAGTATGGGGGATATGTTTGATTTATAAACTTCCATTTGATCCTATACCTCATTGTTAATCCAATTTTGTATGACTGCAGATCGTATTTGTAAATTGGGAAGTAAATGTATAAATTGCTCTAATATCTCTAATAAATTCAATTTTGTGCTCTTACAAATGAGTCTGTGTGTTTCATCATCAAACTCTTCTTCCCTATCATTTAAGATACAATGGGTTCCTTTTTTCTTTATTTGGAAAAAATTTGGAAAGTTTGCTTTTAACAATTGGATGACATCTCGTATGGTTTTGTGGTGTAAAAATTTTTTCCACTTTTTTCTATTGAAATGTTCTTCTCGATTCACCAATGTTTTTTTAGAAGAATTCTCCGAGCCCACATCACACAATACGGGATGTCTCTGGTTATACATAAAGGACAAATGTTTTACATTGGGTGTAATGCCTCCGAGACGCTCGCAAACTGCTACAAAAAGCACAATCATAGTATACACAGTTTCTTTGAAGTCTGATTTAGAAATGATATCGGGAGAGTATAAACTGTTTGGCTGTTGAAACATGCAAATTGTATAACCCGATAATTCTTTGAAATGACCGACAAACTTTAACACAAAATTATTTCCGAGTGTTTCATTTAGAATTTTCAGGTCATACACATGTTCGGGAATGTCACAGGAATTGACGACTGGCGCGTACGACCTCCATTGTATAGAGGAATTTGCATACAGACAATGATATCGCTCTAAATTATGGTTATTCAATAACGTTAAACAGGGTTTGTTGAAATGAACGCCACACGAAAGAGGCGTATAATAAACTTTTTGTTTTGCAATGTGACGAATAATGCTTTTGACTCTATCCGAAATACTAACATTATGTCGCATCTTTCTTAATAATGCAAGACATGATAATTACGGTCATTTTAGATATGGATGAAACTTTGGGTATATTTGAAAACGATGTGTTTTATATTCGCCCTTATGCCGATTATATGATCAAAATGCTTCACTGTATGAATGTTCATATTATTTTGTGGAGTTTAGGGGAGGACGATTACGTCAGACGCATTGTGAATGGGTATTTGATCAACATCCGTAACTATGCGTATAAAATTTTTGCCCGTAAAGAGGGAAAAAGGGCTATGCAATTGTATGGCTATTCAAAAGCAGGGGAGCATATTCGACAGATATACGAGGAAGACATTTTTTTAATTGGAGTAGATGATCAGGCGGTTACCAACATGGACACTTCCTACGATTTAAGAATACAGGTTCGACCCTACAAGAGACCTGACAAAAATGACCGAACTTTAATACAGATTTGTCAAAAACTGGTAGATGCAATCGTCTCTTTAAAAAACGAACACTAAGTAAAGACATGTCGATTGATTTTAGTCAAAACACTTTGCACGTGACCGAGGACACTCTACCAGACTTGGTGAATGCACTGACAGAAAAATCATTTTTCAGATATCGTCGAGTGAAACCAATGAAACATTTTTTTACAAAAGAGACCATAGAGGACCCCACTGAAGATATGGTGCGTGCTTCATACAACAGTTATTTACAAGATCACATAAATCAAGATATTGACAATCCCTTTAGGCCTCCCAAACAAAACATACCTCGAAAAGGTCAATTATTTCCTCGTAGAAGAGGTAACCAGTCTACAGAAACTTTACTCCGTGAAGCTGGGGGGGAACCTTCAGACTTTGACCAGAAAGCATATGCTTTCTTGACCTTCAGGCAATACTTACGGATTTTACAAAGATTTGTAGCCTTTTCACAACAATATCAAAACATTGATGTATCCATCCCAGTATACAATTCTCTTCTGAATAGCGTTCGATACAATACAATGACAATGTCCAAGGAAATGCAGTCTCGCATCTATAAATACATGTTCCCCAATCATGAAGTACGAGAGCTGGAAACCGACATCTGTTAAAAAAAAAAAAAAAAAAAAAAAAAAAAAAAAAAAAAAAAAAATTTTTTTTTTTTTTTTTTAAACTGGAGTTGGTGGCGTTTTCATTTTACGATATTCTAAATGTCTTATAATCCGTACGAGTCCTGTCTCCTCTGTAATAAATTTTTTAAGGAAATTAGGTAACCCTATCTTTAGCCGTTGCCGTTCTGTAAAATTCATATAGGTTATTTGACCTTCAACTCCCTCTAGCATTTTACCATACTTTGAAAATCTTTGCAACAGCCGCAAATAGTCTCTAAATCTTATCATATGATACCCCAGGACATTCGCGAGTGTCACGTCGTCTTCTTCGTCGTCTCCTCCTCCCTCCTCCTCCTCCTTGTGGATTAAGTGGAATATTTTTATTTATTTTCCCCCCTCCTGAATCACTCACGTCCATTGCTGTGTCCTCCTCCTTCGGCGTACTGGTCCCTCCTCCCGTTACTGCATTCGGGTCTGGCGCCGTAGGCTGTTCGGTTTTGGACTTTTTAGGGCGTGGTACTACATGTTCCCCCTCATTTAAGTTTACCTCTAGTAGGTCATCCTTCTCCTCCACGAGGAGAGTCTTTAGCAGGGCGTCCTTCTTCGCTTGTTTTGCCTCTATCTCCGCCAGTTGTTTTCGCTTCTCTTCTTCATATTCCTCGACACTCCATACGTAGAGTAATGGGTTATTTTTTTGGATTTGGTTTTCCATGTAAGTTGTACATTTCTTTGTTACCTCCTTTTGAAAATCCTCGTCTGACTCTATTGTTGTTCTAAATGTTATATTTCTATTGATATTATAGACTCCGTCGGCTTTCTTTGCCATGGCTAAGGTCATGCACTTTTTAAGAAATTCTTCTTTATAATGGTTATCGTCCAGGGGTTTAAAGTTCGTTGTATCTTTCTCTTTGTAGTGGCTTTTGATCGTGTCCTCTTTCTTCAGATGGCCGTCGACTTTAAAAAGAGTCCCGTCCATAATATCAATAAACTCATTGGCCTCTGGACCCTTTCGAAATAAAAGGGTTTGTCGCGTCAACGTCTCGATAGTCTCGTCCTCCATCGTCTTGTTTAAGAAAAGATGTCGTCCACCCTCGAACAGGTACTTTTCCAATCTCCCTGGATTCCTTACCATGACCAGTTTGTCAAATCTCGCATCACCCTCGCTTATCCGGAAAATGTCATTTTTACGGCTCAGTTTTTAAAACGGGTCATGGAGTCTTCAGTCTATCGCGATTTCCCTTTCGCCGAGAGGATGGATCCAGCCGAATTCCAACCCGTGGACTGGACCAAAGCCCTCATTGTCTTCAACAGTCAGCTGGAGCTCGTTCTAGCCCCGGACCCCGTCACCCGACTTCTTCGACTGGATCGACGGTTGAACTATCGGGAGGGTGCCGCCGTTATTTTTGGACCTTTCCGATTTTTGCCTTGGTTTCCGTATCCGTGGCTAGGGATTTTTCTGATTTTCTTTTTTTACACCGCGAGCCGCTTAATTGCAAAACGGTACAAGAGGTATTCTCTGGTCTTGTCCAATAAGGCTGCAAGCGATTCAGGAGTGCCTCCTCCGTAAACACGTGTCGGGCCGCATGGGGAATGGGCTGCGTGAGCATGTCCTGGTATGTCTCTTGGGCTTCGTGGTAGGCGCTACTCGAAAATGCTTCGTCCCTCAGGCCCGTGAGGAGCTGGTTTCGATCGAACGCATCGTAGACTCGATTTTCCAAAAATTGTTGAGGAAACTCGCAACGCGTATAGTAATCCAAGATCCAGAAATGGGTGACCCAAAAGCAGACGAGTAAGAGACGCGGCACACATTCCACTCGGGTGAAGCGCAGACGGGTCTCGAGGTGTTTCAAAAACGTGGCGAGGAGGCTGGGGGGGTCGCCGCTGCACTGCCTCAACGCCTCGTGTATGTGGGAGGCGTTGGCCGGCGTAATGCCGACCAGGGTGGGAATGAAATCGTTGCCAAAGAGAAACGAGGCCTGGACCAGGCGTTCCAGTGGATAAGGAACGAGGTCGGGTTCGATCGGGTAAAAATGTTTATATCTGTAAATTTGAAGGCTTCGAAAACGATGGAGTCGCAAAAAAGCCAAAATAAACACATCTTGGTCCACACTGATCACGATCGGGTGTTGACACTCGGGCAACGTGTCGGCGACGTGAAAGATTTTGTGTTCGCCTTCTCCCGGCACATTGCACCCACTCATCACCACTTTCAGCTCTCGGTCGACTGTCTCGGTCAACTTCTGGAGGACATAGTCTTGGACCCGCTGAGCCAGCGTGTTGGGACCGAACAAGATGTTGCGGTAAAAGGATTTTCGAGAGACTTTGGCAGACCGACGACGATCTCTTTGCGCCGGCCATTTCATGGGCACCCCTTCTCCGTCAAAAGAGAGAACGAGGGTCAAGCTCTGTGGAGCGTGGGGTAAAAAGATCTGCAACAAGCTGTGCAACTGAGTCCAAGTATCCTCACAAATTTCCTCCAACATTTCCGATTCCGAAACTTCGAGACAATGATCAATCGAAATGTAGAGAAAACTCTGGCAGTCGAAGAGCAGCGAATCAAAATAAGCCGGTTCCGAGACCGGTGGTCTCATCAATTTACAAAAATTGGTAATACCCATGGTGGTACAAAAATTAAGTTCAATGACGTATTACAAATTAGATGAAGCTGGAAATGAAATCTATCCGAGGGATCTAGCCGGTCGGGAAGTGGTGCGAGGGGGACGTTATGCCAAATCTTCCGACGGATACGATTACTATCCGAAAAATGAGTTCCACGATGAATATTATCCTTCGATCTTACCCTTGATACAGAAAAAAGGTCAGTATCTCTATCCTTTGAGTGCGAGGGGTAGGCCACTGTACCGTAAAGATGGGCAAGGCAACGAGATTTACGAAAGAATCAATGGGAAATGGATCATAGGAAGAGGCAGGGATGGTAATCAGTATTATGCTCAATTCAACAACGGAAACGAGTACTATCCCGAAGACGGGGGAGTGGCTCGAAAGTCAGACGGATCCCTCTATTATGCCACGACCCGCGAGGGTCAACAAATCTTTCCAAAAGATGACGTGGGAAACGAATATTATGTGACCTATGTAGATTGGAACCAACCACACACGGTTCCACAAAGATACGCCAAGACAAAGGAAGGGGGAGAAATTTATCCCAAGAACACGGAATTACAAGAAATGATTCTAAACGACAGGTATGCCGTAGATGAGAAACCTTTTTATCCAAGAGATGCTTTCAATAACGAATATTACCTTTCACCCGCGCTGACCAACAAGAATTTGTTAGACGATTATGCGACCACCAACGACGGAAAAATTATATTATTTGGTTTATATGGGGGACAATATTTTACCGATATGAGGAAAGAACCCCCAATTTTACCAGAAAATGTAATTGGTACTTTGATGAGAAATCCACCCGATTTTTTGACCAATATACAATTGGCCAACAAATCTAAGATGCCTCAAATACCCTACCAGTATAAGGAATTGGGTACGAATCAAATCAAATGGGTTCGCCCAAAAAAATCCTCCTCATGGTGGTTATTACTCTTGGCAATGATTGGGACAATGATTGGGATAGTTCTATATATCAGGTAAAAAAAAAAAAAAAAAAAAAAAAAAAAAAAAAAAAAAAAATTTTTTTTTTTTTTTTTTTTTTTTTTTTTTTTTTTTTTTTTTTTAAGTAGGTTAAAAAAAAAAAAAAAAAAAAAAAAAAAAAAAAAAAAATTTTTTTTTTTTTTTTTTTTTTTTTTTTTTTTTTTTGTCAATGGGGGTCAACAGATGATGGTGATGATTGATAGATTCTATATGCTGCTGCCAAAGTTCGATCTTCCCCCATATATTGGAAATCTAACAACATGACAGAATTACAAATCTTTTTCAAATAGTCATATGTGGGTCTGTCAACAGCTGCTAGTTGTATCACCCAACCATCTTTCCAATAATTTTGTCCATAGATCTCGTTAAACTCCATCTCGAAATTGGTAAAATTAATTTCATGATCCAATTTTAGAGAAGGATTTCTTGGGTAGTCATCCAAATATACAAAATTATATTGTTGATCCCCATCGTCCCAGGTAAGATCTTTCGTCGATAAACCAACCTTGATGACCTCAAATGTTGGTTTTGTTGATCTGAGAGTAATATGCCATGGAAGTTTTTTATCCTGATAACGGATAAAAGAAGCATGAACTGTGTAAGCATAATCAACCATCTCGAACATGTCCACCCTTCAATTTCCCACACATTTTAAAAAAAAAAAAAAAAAAAAAAAAAAAAAAAAAAAAAAAAAAAAATTTTTTTTTTTTTTTTTTTTTTTTTTTTTTTTTTTTTTTTTCATATAACCATTATCTTGACTGCCCAGAGATCGTGCCATTATGTTCAGGTGGTACGATAGACAGAATCGTCGTAAATGTAGTGAACCTACCTATACACATTATAATTATGTATATCACGTGATACTGATAGAAGACGGGATGGCATGCCTGCTCATGGAAAGAATTATTGAAGACTATAATATAAATGTAATTGATTTTGTAATACATGATTCTACAGTGCGGGACCCTCACATACATTTCATTATTAATGCAGACAATGAAATCGACCGAGGTGTTTGGACAGAATTGCCGTATGGATTTACGGTACATTTAATCCATTTTGATGCGTCGATTCTTCATAATTTGTCTAATAATTGTAATTGTTGTGTTTTTACGTTAGAAGATAGGTGTATTAAAAAGATATGGGATAGCATGAGTACTTTTCATGATATCGTACACCTGAATTTACCTACTCGACTTTTCCAAAAAGCTGTTCGAGAATGTCAGAAATATATTGTACCCGTACCCATTAATCATCTTAAATCGGAAATTGAACAATTTTTGAAAGGTAAATCGTTACAAGAACTCTTTTTTGAAAGAGATATAGTTTTTGATAGAAATATAGCTACTTATTTTCAAAGTAACCTATCTAACAAATATTTATTTAAAAAAGACCCTCAAGTAATCTATGTTGGATGGCACTTCATGAAGGATCGTTGTAGATATTTAATGTGCCTTCACTGCATGCAATTACTTCTTTATGGAGAAGAGAGTAGTGTGGAGGAGAGTATTTCTAGATATTACTATACTATGTGTAGCTATAGTTTTCCATCCTATGTACGAAGAAAGGAAAATTGGTGCCACTTATGCAGACAGGTACCTCTCTTTCATATCATAACTTATAAAGAGTATGTGAAGCAGTATCTACCTGACCATCTTCTCAAAAATCCATACAATGAATCATTTATCAAAGTTCAAAAATGTGAAATGGGTCAATATAACATGACCCAGCTGAAATCTAAATATACACCCCTCCGGCCGCGGGTGACATTAGCCAATGCTCACCTTTCAGAGAGGCCGCCGTAAGCGTGGACCTCTTTCCCTGGCGCTGTCAGCGTGGACCTCTTTGCTTGGAGTGAGCTCTCCTATGAGAGAGTGGCACCTGCCGTGTGTGATAAAATTTATTGTAATGGGCCCCTTTAAGGTGGGGAGCATGGAAAATGATGAGGTGATTTTTTAATGTCTAAAAATAAAATTCCTTATGTTGTTTATTTGAGATGATTTTTTTCCTTTTAGCTCAATGTAAAAATTAAATTGAATGAAACTAATAAAGAAATTGTGAACAATTAATTAAAAAATGACAATTTATTCATTTAATATGTTACACCACATCACAAACTAAAATTTCCATCTTCATAGATTCACATAACGAGTCATGTTTTTTTTAAAAAAATGGAGGAACATATTTGAAATATGTTTGCACTTTATCGTTTACCACAAAATATATTTCATCAGGTGGAACTATTTCATTTGTTGAAGTTATTTTTAAGATAGTCTTATTTTGCACACTTAAGTTGAAATTTCCATCTTCATCCACATAACGATTGGTCGGTTGCATCGGCTCTCCGACGATATTGTCCATGAAAGTATATTGATTTAATGGTTGCTGTGGCTGATCTGCAAAATTGTATGAAGGTTGCTGCTCTGGAGTCAATAATCTTGGTTGCTGCTCTGGAGTCCTTGGTTGCTGCTCTGGAGTCCTTGGTTGCTGCTCTGGAGTGAATAATCCTGGTTGTTGCTCTGGAGTGAATAATCCTGGTTGTTGCTCTTGAGTCAATACTTCTGGCTGTCGCTCTTGAGTCAATACTTCTGGCTGTTGCTCTTGAGTCAATACTCCAGGATCCATTTGCTCGTCCATTTCTTGGTCTGAAGGGTCTGTTTTAATCACTGGTTGTTTAGACCTTTCAAATTCTTTGCATATTTCTACATAATTTTGCACACTATAATCCACATATCTTTTAAGCCATTCTAGAAGTCTAACATCACCCGTTTGTGAAAATTCTATAATAGGCGATGATTGGGGATCCAGTTGAGGGTCCAAACTTTCACTTTCCACCATGCCATTCGACCATGCATTTAAAAATTCACCAATTGCTTGAAACTTATATCTTACACTTTTCATAACGCCAATCATTTCATCCAAAGTGAAAACACAGATATCCTTAGATGGTTTCTTTAGTTTATACAGCACTGGTTCAGGTACCAGATCGTTCAAATAACGCTTGGCATATCGCCTAGCAAATGCAGTAGGATTACTATATCCCAAAAAGCGTCCCACTTCTTCAGCTCTCCAGTATATACCACCATCTCCACCAACCGCTCCACACAAATACGGCTTTTCTTTGAAAGCTAATCTGAACCACATTGTACAAAAGCTCTCGAATGAATGCAAAGAGTGAATCCAGACATCTCTATATATACCAAAAAAAAAAAAAAAAAAAAAAAAAAAAAAAAAAAAAAATATTTTTTTTTTTTTTTTTTTTTTTTTTTTTTTTTTTTTTTTAAGGATTTAAGAATTCTGCTGGTATGTCTTTCTCATTCAAAATGTTGTTCAGATTGAGGATGGAAAGCTCAACCATGCTAGGAGTTATCGGTAAGGATGGCACTCTCTACTGGGCTGCTTCAGATGTCGGTCGGTTATTAGGTTACAAGTCCTCCACTACAAAATACAAAAATACTGAATCTTTAAAAGACGTAATACGAAATCCTCATCATTTAAAAAAATATTTATTGAGTAGACGTTTAGTAAATCATGCAGAATTACTAAAAGAGTTTCCAAATGGAGATTTATTTGAAAAAATAAAAGTAATTCAACAACATTTAATGAAAGGAATACCAGAACTGTGGGTCACTACAGAAGAAGGTGAAAGTTTTTATGATTGGTTAAAGATTTATACAGCCACTGTAATGGAGATAGAAGAGGTACCTCCGTCTTTGTTTCATGATAAAGTACATGGTATTGTTGTGTGGATGGATGCCATACCACCCACAAATGTATATGTTTTTACGAAAGAACAATCGCACCATTTTATACCAGCCTAATCAATAAAAAATTTTTTAACCTTTTGTCTGGATCTATCTTAAACACTTGCTCAATGTTTTTTTATTATATAGTTACTTACTCAATGTTTTTTATTGTATAGTTACTTGCTCAATGTTTTTTTTATTGTATAGTGCTTAATGTTTTTTTATTGTTTGAGTTATTCACAATGCTCAAATATTTTTCCTATCCGAAATCCTTGCTCAATATTTTTTTATTGTTTGAGTCCTTCACAGTGTTTCATTTATTTTATTGTCCCATGTATTTTGTATTGATTTTTGCCTGTTTGACTTATTTACAGTGCTCAACATTTTTGACCATCGTGGGGAATTTTTATTGTTTGGGGTATTTACACAGCTCAAGTTTTTTTACCGTTTCGAGCACCGCCCATGTATTTTGTACCTATCGAAAAAACTTTTTTATTGTTTGGGGTATTTACAGTGCTCAAGTTTTTTTACCGTTTCGAGCACCGCCCATGTATTTTGTACCGATCGAAAAAACTTTTTTATTGTTTGGGGTATTTACAGTGCTCAACATTTTTCACCATCTTGTTGATTTTTTATTGTTTAACTTATTTGCAGTACTCAACTATTTTTGCCTACTCTAAAAGTTGCTTAATATTTTTTTATTGTTTAAAAGATTGACAGTGCTCTACTATTTTGCCGTCCTAAATACTGATCAATGTTTTTTTATTGTTTAAGCGATTTGCAGTACTTTCTATATTTTATCGTCCCATGTATTTTCTATGGATTTTTGCCTGTTTGACTTATTTACAGTGCTCAACATTTTTGACCATCTTGGGGAATTTTTATTGTTTGGGGTATTTACACAGCTCAAGTTTTTTTACCGTTTCGAGCACCGCCCATGTATTTTGTACCTATCGAAAAAACTTTTTTATTGTTTGGGGTATTTACAGTGCTCAAGTTTTTTTACCGTTTCGAGCACCGCCCATGTATTTTGTACCGATCGAAAAAACTTTTTTATTGTTTGGGGTATTTACAGTGCTCAACATTTTTGACCGTTATAGGGAATTTTTATTGTTTAACTTATTTGCATTACTCAACTGTTTTTGCCTACCCTAAAAGCTGCTCAATATTTTTTATTGTTCAAGGGATTGACAGTACTTAACTATTTTTGCCGGTTTCGCCATTTCTCATTTTGTATGGATCAAGTGTGAATTTTTTTTACAAATTCTTTAGAAAAAAGGGTCATTTTATTTTTTATAATAAAATTGTACAAACCTATTATTTTTTCTAATGTTTTTTAAAAAAATTTTCAGTTCAATTTAAATTAGAAAAAATTATAGGTTTGTACAATTTCATTATAAAAAATAATAGGTTTGGCCAACTTTATTAGAAAAAATAAAATGGAGTAATTTACTATAAAAAAACCTCAATATATTAAAAAAAATGATGATAATAATAAATAAATAATATATATATATATATATATATATATATATATATATATATATATATATATATATATATATATATATATATATTCATTATTATGATGGTTATTATTCCATGATAATCGTGGGCAACGTCTCATAGTCTAGAAAGCATTTATAAAATTTCATGTCTTCGGCGACTAAATTGACGGATTTGGGGATGGCCACCGTCGCCTCAATGGGTACGCGATCCCCATCTTCGAAAAATTTCTCTTCAAAACAACAAGCCACTCCATTGCCTCGCAACGCATTCACTTCCATGTTGCCGATTTTCATCCCCCCTCTTCGGCTGCGGCCCTTTACGGGCGTTCCCAACACTCGGTCCGTCACCCACGAGTCGGGAGCATACATATGTTCGCTACTCAAATACGCCACAGCAAAATAGAAGGTGCGACCATAAAACGCCTTGGCTCCCTTCATCAGGCGACCCTCCGAATTGTGCACGGTGAGAGCGTCCTGTCCCTGGGCCTCGATCACCTGACCCATTGTCATGCGAAACAAACAGTAGGGATTGACAATCAGATCGGGTTGGACGACCCGATCCAACGTGGGCACGGCTTCTGCGATCCGCAGCACTCCTTTCTGGCCGTGCAGGCTGCATAGTTTGTCGCCCGTACTGCTCTCGTGCTCCTGTTCCACGCTGATGGTCAGTTTGTCTCCGCTCAAAACATGTTGCAACACCCGAAAAGGCGATTTGGCAAAGTAGAGGCGGTGCTCTTGCGGCGACACCCTCTCCACCCGCACGTGGATGGAGTAGGGCTCGACTTCCACTCGCTCTCCGCTGATGCAGGTGCCCAACAACGTCGACTCCTCGTCCACGTCGCCGTGCACCGGATAGAATCGGGTCCAAGCGGTTGCCTTCACTTTGAAGCGGAGCGTGTAAAAGCGGTACGAGTCGAACGAGCGGCAGCCGGCTCGCTTCACGATACAATCTTCCTGCGTCATGCCCAAGAAACTCATGTAGGTGACGGTCACTTTGGGCAAGAAGAGCGTAAAGTGGGGAGAGAAGCCATCCTCGACCGGCTCCAGGAGGGGCAGGTGATCGGGCGAGGGAGCGTGGCGATAAGCCGACACCGTATCCAGGAAATACAGGGCGTAGCGGGGATCCGTCGCCAGGATGGCATTTTTGAGGGCGTTGAAAGCCAACACGTTTTTCAGAAAAGCATTGTGATGGTAGTAGGGATTCAAGTCGACCAGGTAACTGTGCGCTTCCTGCCGTACCTCGTGACCGAAAAAATACCGGCTCCAATAGAGTTCGTCGTAAGGCGTGACCCAGAGGGGGGTGTCAGGAAGCCGCTTCATGATCAATCCCATTTTGTAGCGAATCACAATAAATTTTCCCCTCTCGTAACACTCAATGTGTTGAAAACGTTCTTTGAGTCGCAGCAGATCCATCTTCCAAAAACAGGCTCGGGTCACCGGAATGCAGGCCTCGTTCACGACGACGAAATACGGACTGTCCCACTGCGGCTCGAGGCGGAGCCACTCCCAAAAGGGACTCTGTTGGGGATCTTGATACACCACATCCAACCCGTCGACCGTGGACACGACCACGTCCCGCGCCATCATGTTGGTTCGCCCGACGTTCTTGGTCTCAAAGATGCCCAACTTGCAAAACCAACCTTCGTAACTCGGATGAAACGGTTCCAGGAGATACTGATTGACCTTGTTGGACATTTGCCGAATGACCAGGTACAGGAGATACGGATTCAGCGGATAGGTCTGCGAGAGCACTTCGCGATAGCAGCCCATACTCTTTTCGATAAACACTTCGCCATTGTTGCCAATCTCGCGATGACTCTCGTGGATTTCGCGCGTCATTTTACCCGCCGATTTCCCCTCTTTGAAATAGACGGTCTTTCGGGAGAGGACATGGAGGAGACAGCCCGTTTCGATTGAATGACACACAATCGCCAGTTTGGACTTGGCCGTCTTCCAGTCGTGCTCTCGAAGGGGAGCATACAAATATTTGATAAAGAGTTTGGTGAACAAATGTCCGGGGCTCACCACAATTTTGTTCCCCAGATGATCAATATCAAAGAGATCGTCGTGATAAATTTGTTTCATGTAGGCCGACAGGTGCACCGGGTAAGGGCAGTGCGAAAAAAAATGAGGGTCCTCGGAGGATTCGGAGCCGTCGTTCTGGACCACCACCAAATCGCCATAGCGTCGACCTCGAAAGTCAGCCATGTAATAGCTCAGTTCTTTGCCGCGATCCTGCTCGTTGTAGGAATACACCCGGACCATTTTTTTCTGAATGACATGCGTGTTGGTCGGATCGTTGGTATAGAAATAGGGAACGTGGCGCAAAAAACCATTGATGATGAAAAAACCTTGACCAATGTCCACGGTTTCAAAAGGAGACGCTGAGGCGGCGGGAGGTGGTAAGGGTTGTTGAAAAAGACGCTGGCCCTGCCGAATGGCGAAATCCAGACGCGATCCAATCATGACGGGAAAGACATCTTTCAAATATTTCTTGGGTTTATAGTAGACGGAACAAGCGTACACAGTTTTTTGTAAAATGTGTTGGTGAAGGTCATCCGGTCCCAAATATTCCAAATGACATTGAAGTTTATGATGTAAGAAACCAATAAAATTATTGACGTGGTCATCGTAATTGCTGACAATGGGTTTAATCATAGCCGGGACGTTGAGCCGTGGCATATTTGACGCGCATGAGATGCACACGCTCTTCAAAGGTCCGATCGAAGGCGCTTTGACACTGGAAAAGAGTATAGACACAGAGGGAAACGGTAAAGGTCACCACAAAAAGACAATATAAATTCAATTTGTGTAGGTAGGGAGCATGAAGAGAATAATGATGACCAAAAATGGACTTTAAAAAAGATTGATAGGATGCCATAACTTTATATTCACAGAACTTTATTTAAAAAAAAAAAAAAAAAAAAAAAAAAAAAAAAAAAAAAAATTTTTTTTTTTTTTTTTTTTTTTTTTTTTAAGATTTATATAATAAATAAAACATTTTTTGTTTCTTCTTAAAAAACATGTTTGCCGAGGTTGTTTGTATGAGTTGTTATGATGGCTTATTGTTTCCTTTGGAAATTGCATTCGCTAACAATCCAGACCAAATTTATATATTTCAAATCGCTCCTCCTGCATTTTACAAACAGACCATGAGAGATACAGTTTTGACAAGATCTAGAATGTACAACAAAGATCGATTTTCGAATTCTACATGTCAGCGATATAACACAATTTCTCCAGTTGCTGTTATTAAATTACAAGAAGCCACCTGGAGAATTCAGCTCATGTATGAATATCAGTTGTTATTTCCACAAGACAATATATTAAAGGTGCGTGGAAAATTTCAATACAATTTCTTTAAAAATATATGTGAATTTCCAAATGTTGAAATAGTTAAAATGAAGACAGGTGTACGAGTTTTAGGTTGTACTCATAGACATCCAAGAATGGTACAATATCGCTGCCCTGGAATAGAAGTACGAACCATGGCTGCCCTGGGATAGACCCTGAAATAGAAGTATCGAAAAAAAAAAAAAAAAAAAAAAAAAAAAAAAAAAAAAAAAAAAAATTTTTTTTTTTTTTTTTTTTTTTTTTTTTTTTTTTTTTATGTTCTGTTTACATTAAAAAAAAAAAAAAAAAAAAAAAAAAAAAAAAAAAAAAAAATTTTTTTTTTTTTTTTTTTTTTTTTTTTTTTTTTTTTTACTTCTATTTCAGGGTCTATCCCAGGGCAGCCATGGTTCGTACTTCTATTCCAGGGCAGCGATATTGTACCATTCTCGGATGTCTATGAGTACAACCTAAAACTCGTATACCTGTCTTCATTTTAACTATTTCAACATTTGGAAATCCACATATATTTTTAAAGAAATTGTATTGAAATTTTCCACGCACCTTTAATATATTGTCTTGTGGAAATAACAACTGATATTCATACATGAGCTGAATTCTCCAGGTGGCTTCTTGTAATTTAATAACAGCAACTGGAGAAATTGTGTTATATCGCTGACATGTAGAATTCGAAAATCGATCTTTGTTGTACATTCTAGATCTTGTCAAAACTGTATCTCTCATGGTCTGTTTGTAAAATGCAGGAGGAGCGATTTGAAATATATAAATTTGGTCTGGATTGTTAGCGAATGCAATTTCCAAAGGAAACAATAAGCCATCATAACAACTCATACAAACAACCTCGGCAAACATGTTTTTTTAAGAAGAAACAAAAAATGTTTTATTTATTATATAAATCTTGAAAAAAAAAAAAAAAAAAAAAAAAAAAAAAAAAAAATTTTTTTTTTTTTTTTTTTTTTTTTTTTTTTTTTTTTTTTTTAATATACTCTGTTTAAAAAAAAAAAAAAAAAAAAAAAAAAAAAAAAAAAAATTTTTTTTTTTTTTTTTTTTTTTTTTTTTTTTTTGTCATTATTGATGGTTTTTATATTTTCTAAACGCTGCAGCTAATGTGAGGTCTTCACTTTGCGAATTGGATTTTGAAAAAGTCACATTTGGTAAAATTTCTCTTAAATAGTTATAAGTTTGTAGGTCTACCGCTTCAATAATAGTAGTTTTATCGTCTTCCTTCAGGTGAGAATCATATGCTTTTAAAATGATGTCTTCCACATCCCATTCATTAGCGTAATAATCATATTTGATGTCCTCAGATCTAAGAAAATGACTTATAGTATAATTGTAATATAAATCTTTATACTCAAATGTAAGATTATCGGTCAGTAAACCGATAGTAACAGTCTCAAATGGGAAGTCAACGGATGTAAAGGCCATGTTCCATGGAATCCAAGTTCCCCCTTTTGAAGCAAATGTTATATGGGCAGTGTAATGACAGGCCATGGTGAAAATAAATTATTATTCATTAAAATTGAAATATGTATAAATATATTTAAAAAAAAAAAAAAAAAAAAAAAAAAAAAAAAAAAATTTTTTTTTTTTTTTTTTTTTTTTTTTTTTTTTTTTTTTTTTTTTTTAAATATATATAGTCTATCCAAAAGTTATGGAGTTCATCATGGATCCCATCGAACCCCTCATTCAACATGCTCTTCATCATGAGGTGGATCAAAGTACTAATCCTTACCTGACGTTGGAAACTATCATCCAGCGATTGTATCGAAAAATATTTGAGCATACACGCGTTCCTCCCAACTATGGTGACGCTGCCTTCCGAGCCTTTCATGAAGACATTTTGACCGCTTATGAGAAATTACGGGCGACCCTCTCGCACGACGAACGAGCGTCTGTCGAAAGGGTTTTGGCCAAAGACAATCCCCATTCCTCAGAACTCACCAAATTTGCCTGCTGTTGGTACAAATATGATGCCACGGCCACGTGTCGATGGTTTGCGGTCGACGGTGTCCTCGGAAATCATCCCAAAGCGTACGTGTCCGACGCTTTCGCTCCTGCTTTTGCTCAGCACAACGGAGCCGTCCGAGCCTTGTACACCTACTACACAGATCCCGGAAAAATCAAAGAGATTATCGAAGTGGCTCTGGAGAATCGCGAATCACAGGACCCAGACATTCAACGATGTGCCGCCCTCTATGCGGACATGGCGGGCGAAGAAGCCATGAAATGGGTAGCGGCTGAACGCAAAGCGAAACTGCAACAACCCCCCTCCAAACGTAAAAAGCTACCCTAAAATCGGAACGAGTTCCGGGGCTCGTTGTAAGAGGTGCCGACGCATACCCTCCCGAACCGAGAGGGACCACTGGGAAGAAGGGTGGTCCAAGAAAGTCAACAGCCTCAGATAGGCTTCATGGACGTCGTCTACGGAGGCGAGATCGATTCGAGGGGAGGAAAGAGGGGGGGTGAAAGGATGACAGGTCGGAGGTAAGAAGACCTCTTGATCGGAAGACGCTTCGACTGGCAACGAGGTGTGGTGGAGAGGGTGGGGACAATGAACAACGCGCGTCCAGAGGGCATTCCAATGCAGATGTAAGTGACTGGTGAGCACTAAGGTCCATTGGTTGGAAGGAATGCATACGTCGAAAGGCGGTTCGATGAGAAGGTATAAAAAACGATTGCCGTATCGAAAAATAGGCTCAAATTCAGAAACGGGTTCTAATTCTGGAATAGCATTTAAATAAAATTTAACCAAAAAAGGATACCGGCCAAAATAACCATGTAAAATGGTGGAACGGGTAAAGGATAAAGCCTCTTTGAAATAATCCATCCTCTCAAATGATGTAAAAAAATTTCTAACCTTAATAAAAAAAAAAAAAAAAAAAAAAAAAAAAAAAAAAAAAAAAAAAAAATTTTTTTTTTTTTTTTTTTTTTTTTTTTTTTTTTTTTTTTTTTTTTAAATTTAAATTAAATTTTTTTTTACTTTAGTTGAAGATGAGTCTTTGCACGAGGATTCAATATTATGATATTGACGATGTCATAAAAATTTTCCAACAACTTCTCCGAGAGTGTATGTATTTGGCTAATTGGAGATGTACTACAATAATAGATGATGTAGATATATCTGAACTGGATGAAGCTTTACTTACTATGTATCGTTATATTTTAAATATCTTAAATGAATATTTTACACTATATCCAGGTATTGGGAGAACTCCTCAAAAATGGGTAAAAGTCCATGAAAAATTGAAAGATAAGATCCATAAACAGTACGTTTCACCACGCGTTGCTCGCCTATTAAAAGATAAAAACTTCAAATCTAGAAAAATGTATCCGTTTTTGATTTTGGAATGCTTAATTTATTCTGGGACGTATGTCGCTAAATGTGTTACCAAATTCAACAATCCCAACAAGATTTTTGACATTGTATCTGAAGCATTTATAGAAACTTTGAATAAAGAGAAATTATTCGATTATATAATAGAGGATATTTATTATCGTAAATGTAATCCATTCTTTTACCAAAGAATTTAAAAAAAAAAAAAAAAAAAAAAAAAAAAAAAAAAAAAAAAAAAAAATTTTTTTTTTTTTTTTTTTTTTTTTTTTTTTTTTAATGATATGTATGTGTGTGGAAGCTTCAGATTCTCTCAGTTTAGCCATGGGTTCGAAGGTATACAAACCTCTTCAAGAGGATCCTGTTAGAATGGATTTCATATTGGAAAATATTTTTGCTCATTTATTAAGAGTGTATTACTACAATCCTATGACGGCAATCAATGAAACGGAAAAAGAAGTATTGGAAAAGGTCATAAACACTCTGGATACTTACAAAAAAAATTGTGCGGACCGTCTGCGAGGAATTTGTGAGCGACTTGATGGCGTCGATGAAAATACGATTGACTCTATTTTATCCGGTCTAGCCAATGAAGTGTTCAGTCATGGTATAAACTGGAGCAGAATTATGACTTTTTTTATTTTTGTTGGAGAACTGACCAACTTATGTATGGGTAAAAATTTACCCCACTCATTTGTAATGGTGACGTTTCACTCCTTTTCCCAATTGGTTAAACGCAGATTGGAAACATGGATACTAGACCATGGAGGATGGAATGACTGTAATGTAATAAAATAAATCTATTTGAATTCAAACTGTGTCGTGTCTTTTTTGTAAAATAAAGTACGATGAACTTTAATACGTACAGTTTATATTATGGTAAATTTCACAAGGCTTCTGTTTCCCATTTTAAACGTAACATAATTATTTTTAATTTTGAATATTCTCCTTATGAAACTTGGATCCTTATGAGAATGTATCCCCCTGAAACGGTGTCTATCGATTCGGATAAGCCTCTTTTATTGGCATTAAAAGCCTTTTTTAAATCGGACGTACCGGCTTCCGTTGTTTGTAACCGAAAATATCTGTGGACCATTTGCCTCGGAAACAATCGTTTGGTGTATCCTGTCAATCGAGACACTCAGAGTAACACTACCTTTCAATTTTATGCAACGCCTTACTATGTTTACAATCCAGAGATTATTTGCCAATATTTAGAGGGTAACATTAGACCGACTTACGACAATGTATTCTTTTACAAGAATACAGTGTTGTATTTGGATAATTTAGATTTGCCCTTCCCAGGTGGATGTTATTTCAATAAATGCGAAAAGACACCTTTTTATCGGATCTGTTTTTTGTCCAATGAACCTATGGATTACGTAGTCAATTTGGCATCGGAATGGCAATCTCGTCGAGACGTCATGACAATACCTTATTTGAGTAGGTTGGTCATAGCCAATCCTAAATTTATAAAGTTTCAACCCGTTACAGATGCCGGTTTCTACAGTGGAAACATTCTCTCGACGGGTCAGATACAGAAGACACTCAGTTCCAGGAAACCCGAACTCTTGATCCAAGACGTGTTGCTATCCTACTATAATAAAAACTTGTCGCGTCGTACGAGTGAAAAATATATTAATGATACCAATTTAGGTTTAATTATCGAATATCCTTTTGTACTCACGTATGAGGGAGGGCGTCTCCTCGAACAAAAAAAAGATCCTTCTAAATTTGTCGCTCTGAGTATTAACGGCAACAGTCCGAACCGAGTACTCCATGTCTCTCAACCCTATGAGCGCTATGTGGAATACGATCACGTACCCGCCACCTTGTGGACACCCATTTCGTTTGTACTCTCCTCGTTACTCATCGACACCAACATGAAAAAAGTGACGTTGGATACGGTCGTCATCGGCGTGGTGTACCGAGAAACCTTTTTCTGCTTCAGCCAACCCCTCTTTGAGGGTACACCTACCAAAGAACCCGTGTTGAATGGTAATTACCTTTTGTCGTCGGCCACTATCAATTTGAATGAAGACAGTAACATTCGAGTCATCGAAACCTTCAAATACAATAAAAATTATTCTTTACGAAGAGTTTACTTGAGGGGGTTGGACACGTGGTGTCTCACAAAATCGGAGGAGAGTCATCCGCATCTCAAAAAATTACATTTACCGGCACTCGTGGAAGAATGGGTCCATTTTTTCATGGAAGTCGGAGAACGCACCTTTGATGTGAATGTAAGTGTCGTACGTTTAGCCTTGATGTTATCCAAACACAATTTATGTTACAATTTGAACGTAGGATCGGATGAGAATACAATGTTAACAAATAAAGAAATTAATTTTCATTTGGATGAAGAGGCAGTTATATTTTTAAATAATGCTCGCCTCGCCAAAACGGTCGAGTCCGAATCCTGGCAATGTGTAATATCTTGAAAAAATTAAAATAAAACATTTTTATTCAGGATAAACCATTTTTACATATGATTGTTCTTCAGTATTTGTAAATAGAGTAATTGTCTCGGGAAAAGTTCCATAACAAAAAAGGTTTAACTTGGTAGGTAGAGAATAGGGGGGTGGAGGGGAATCGTTTGGATAGATGTAATGGTTCAACCAAATATTAAATGGTTTCGATTCAGCTGTACTGCTTCCGGTTATTATGGGTATGTGGCAACCGTAGAGGAATTCACACTCCACTTCGCTGATCCTCTCTTCATTGGTTAGTATTTTGTACAAACAATCGGCTTGAATGTATTCAGACTTTTTCAACACAGTCATTAAAGTTGCTTGTGGGATGATTCTTTTTCTCAACAGACCGACAGGCAAAGTTGCTTCCATAATATCTTTCACCATCAAAGTCTCTTTGACACGATACCGCAACAATTGTGTAATATCTTTTGCACTCAGATAAACGCTCTCGTCGTCCCCCACGAAACACAACACTTTGTAAGTGCGCACTTGAATTACAAAGGCCAACATGACACTAGTCCAGTATGATAGTAAATGAACATCAGTCCGACGTTAAAAAAAAAAAAAAAAAAAAAAAAAAAAAAAAAAAAAAAAAAAAAAAAAAAAAAATTTTTTTTTTTTTTTTTTTTTTTTTTTTTTTTTTTTTTTTTTTTTTTTTTTTTTTCGCGAGCAGCAGCTGTCGCTTTCACGTATAACGGTTCCCTCCCCAATCTCATTGAGGCATTCAACCATGAAGCAGCTGTCTTTGGTTTGGATGAATGGGGCCTTTCAAAAGGGACCAGGTGCACGATGGGGGAACAATGGAACAATGAAGCAGCTGTCGCTTTCAGTATAACGGCCCATGAAGCAGTTGGTTTGGATGAATGGGACCTTTCAAAAGGGACCAGGTGCATTGAATCCCCGTGATGACTCATTGGTAAGCAACTGCTCTCCGGCAACAACACGTATGAGTTTTAACAATGAAGCAGCTGTCTCCTTGCATCTGTCTGTATTACTTTTTTTGTCAGATCAATTTATAATTATTTTTACAATCCTACTGCAGTCTTTTTCATTTTGAATTGGAATTCTCAAATTTCTCCAAATAATTATATCCAACAAGCTTTCTCATTAAAGCGGTTTCTTCGAAGTCGTCGTTTTCTACTCGAGGTATAGGTTTTCCATACGTGTTTGGCGTTATCGGAAAAATTTGAATCTTATGGGGCCAATGATTGGAAGTTCGTCTCTGTTCAAAACGTAGTATTCGCGTTTTTAATACTGATTCGGATACTAAAGACGCCGGTGTCATACAGACATACAATACACAGCGAATATTTGGTTTTTCTCTGAAATGCTGAGGTTGTATGCCCTGATGAATCGTTCTGCTGTCCCATAAAAGAAGCGAACCCGCTTTAGCTTCTACGCAAATATCGGAATCGTGTCCTAATTTGTCCATGTAAAATCGTTTCTGTTCGTCTGTTATTATGTACCAGTCTTTTGAATTATTAATATGATATTTTTCTCGAAACGCTTTGTGTAATTTATGACTGCCTCTCAGCACTCGAAGGGTAGCGTCTCCCTCATTGACGTCGAACAAATTGACCAACCCTTGTACGCATTCAAATCCATTTCTCATAAATGACTGATCTGTATGGAGTTTATCTGTTCCTCGATACCAACCTCGCTTAGTTATTTCGCATGGCAAAGATATGCTGAGACCGTCGTAGCTAGTTAATAATTCGTCGGTATTCCAAATTTTACTAAATGTATCGATCACCTTTTGATTTTGACGAATAGCCCAAGACATGGGATTGTGTCCAAAATCCCAATTCTGTAATAGCATTCCAGACTTTGGAAAAAATTCAAATATTGATTTATACGTCAACGGTTTGTTTTTTACAATTGGAGTTGATAAATATTTAGTTTTGTCGCTGAGCCATTGCCACATTTTATCTTGAAGCGCTGAAAGCTCTTCTGGAGTCAATATGTTATCGATGACTTCGACTCCATCCTCTGCTAGAGTAAAACCCTTGCAAGTGTTGTAAATCATGTTTGAAGAAAATATAAGAAATAATAACTGTAGGTTGTTGGCAGGGTCTTTTATTTAAAAAAAAAAAAAAAAAAAAAAAAAAAAAAAAAAAAAAAAAAAAAATTTTTTTTTTTTTTTTTTTTTTTTTTTTTTTTTTTTTTCAAGTTACGTGTGGGCGGAGCATTTTGTAAGCACTGGCAGTGAAAATATTTATTTACTTATATAATATAATAATTTTATTTTTTACAGATCTCATATCTGTTAATGTTTTAACTTTAAATTTACTCGACTTGCATAAAGAACATAGCAACTCAAAATGCATGGCTGGATAAATATGTTGCCTTAGCATATCTTCTTTAGCAGTATAATATTTTTTATGTATTCTTTCGTACAAATCACAATTTGCTCTATAATAGCCTTTGCTCAATGTACAACAAGGTACTAAATATAATTCTGAAGAGTTTGAAGCGTATTTTTCAAACATTTCTATTATTCGTATGGGTAATCCTCTACAAGCGTGAATGGCTACCCATACATTATAGGATGGTATTATTTTTTCAAATTTATCGTCATTGATGTTGCATTGTATAAAATTACATACATTCATATTATGTAATAATTTCATGCCTTTGTACTGTTTCAAATCAACGCATGTCATTTTGGTGTCTACAAGATGAATTCCACAAGCATTTCCAGCACATATATTAATTATATTTTTATTTTTTAAGTCTATGAGATTAAATACAGACAGGGTCTCTGAATATTCTTTCAACAAAAATCTTTTACCAAAGCTATGCTGATAATAATAATCTACAAAATATTTTCGTTTTAAATTTGTAGACTTGTTTAAATTAAGCAATTGGTTAAAAATAAAAGTATTAAGGCATTCTATTGGATTTATGTCGTCTTGCTCTAGATAAAATCCCATATAGTGTCTCAAACTGGAATTGTAAAATATATTCATATTTAGTCTATGGTTCATGTAATAGCAAATCATTAAAATTTTCACAATAGGATGTATGTTATATAGATAGGCTATAATAGAAATAAAATAATGCGTAGATCCATTCCACTGAAGACACTTATCTACGACTTTAGAATCCTCATATATTACTAAAGCGCTGTAAATTTTTTTACATTTCGGATCAGAAAACGATTCACGAAAAGTATATTTCAACGAGTCTATATTTTTCAAAATAGCTATGATTTTATCATTCTTATAATAGAACAATTTTTGGACATCTGAATAAATTAAACGTAAACCAGAACAATACCGATAGATTATCCATAAAATAACGCAAATATATAATATTGACGAATTCATCTTTCAAAATGATGAAAAAGTGTTATGGCAAGTTATACGCAAGTTATACTGTAAAGACTTTTCCATCCGATATATATACATACTGTAATAGTAAAGCCACACACACTCAAAAAAAAAAAAAAAAAAAAAAAAAAAAAAAAAAAAAATTTTTTTTTTTTTTTTTTTTTTTTTTTTTTTTTTTTTTTTTTTTTTTTTTGTGGGTGTGGCCTTAAAAAAAAAAAAAAAAAAAAAAAAAAAAAAAAAAAATTTTTTTTTTTTTTTTTTTTTTTTTGAGTGGGTGGCTCGATTTTTTACATCCACGTTTTCTTTACAACAATTTTCATTTTACCTTTCAATCTCGTTCCATACTGATGATACTTATTCCCATTTGACAAATAGTCAATCGTTATCCAATTCATGTCTGGATTCACCAACAAGGCATAAAAATACAACAAATAGAGACAGGTTACATCAAATTCACAACTGTTTGGTTTAGTTACTTCTTGGGCCATTTCTTTTATCTTTTTCAAAACGGTCTGTCTATTTTGTGCCAGTGGAAAATTAATGTAGTCAAAATAGGCAGCATTATACCATTGATCACTGTGTTGCGCTACGAAATATAAGTATCCATACAAACTTAAATTTTGTTTAATCTCTTTTATGTGATTGATTCCTTCATTTTTATACTTTTTTACAATTTCAGGTGTTACATCGTAAAACATGTTCCATAATTTATTTTGCATTCGATTCGTCACTCTTATATGCTTAGATTTGACGAGTTCGTCAATCGGTAAACGACTCAACTTTAATAACTTCAAATCGTAAAATTCTTCTTTACAAGACATCTCTTTGTTTCTATAAATCTGTATTGGCCCGTTTTAAATTTTTAATGACGACTCCTTCGTAAAACACCAAAGAAGAATAATTGTCGGTTCTGGCTTTTTTTCGAGAGGGTTCCTCTTCATCTACCATACTAGTAAAATTAAACGCACCCAGTTTGATGTCCGTTTGGCTGAGGTGACCAAATTCCTTTTCAAATGAAATCAATAAATCCGATTCGTGAAAGGATGTGTTTTTGGTTGTTTTCAAATATTGACGAATAGCTGATTTGACATCATTCATCGTTGTGAGACCCCCTACCATTAACTGGACATCCATATGTATTTTAAATTGGACATAAATATCCGCGTGTATAAGATAATCTATTGTAAATTCAGTGACGTACTCGGGCGTATGTCGATAAGGTAATAACCCATTTTCAAGATTAATGTGTTTTTTTAGGTGATAATACAACATTAGAAACCCCCCTCGGTAAGACTGTTCCACCACATAGACATCTTTTTGAAAAGTATTTTTTTCCAATTGCTCCGATGTTTTTTTAGGAGCATCGTCTACAAATTCCGCTTCGAATGGTATCGCCACCACACGATCTTTAAAGGCTTCCGTCGCCTTACACTCTGGATAGTTGTTGGTCGTTGCAAACAATTTGGCAGTCGGAATGCCTCCAGAATTTTGTTCGTACATGTTCCGAAACGTGACAAAGGAGTTGCCCGTGATTTGTTTTATCCGGTTTTCGTCTAATCGTTTTTCCAACTCCTCGCACGTGACCATTCTACAGGAAAAGAGAGTAGAGGCTAGCTCTGGGGTCGCGTTATTGGCGCCATGGTTGGGTGACAAATTCTCCGACTGAATCGAATGATAATAGTTTCCCAACACTTTTCCCATTAATTCCAACAATTTACTCTTGCCATTGCGCGTGAGACCTTTCCAAACAAAAAATTTGCGTTCGTAATTCGTGGCGATAAACACGCTGGCCAACACATCTAAAAGGTACATGAGCAAATCATATTCGAAACAGGTGCATTTGCAGAGGTTGATATAAAAATGGAGCATGGATCTACCCAAATTATCGAGTGGTGGTTCTGGCATCAGGTCGTAGAGGGTTGAAAACAGGTTATCTGTCGTATCGAGAAATAAATTTTGTAAATATTGTAAAAAAAATTTCTTTTGAGTGAGTGTTTCGTAAAGGAATTCCAAGTGAGGAGCATGGTTACATAAATCTCTCATCTCCAGTCGAGCAATGCCCAGGTTGATTTTTTTATCGGACAGAAAAAATTCCGGTACCACACCGCCAATGTGGCCTGTCAACAAATCGAGGACACCGTCTTCTAGCCGTAAAAACCACTTGTGGGTGTCCATCTGTATAATTTTACGCTCCATGTTTGTGTCGCTGGAAATTGCATAGACGACGGACAGGGTGTTAAATTTATAGATGAGATCTTTATCGGGACCTCCCAATCCACCCGAATTTTTATAGTCAGTGTAAAACTCCTTCACGTAATGCCACAAATTATTGACATGATCCTTAATATCGGTGTCTGCCAGCTCTTGCCAAGATTCCGTGAGAGAATTCCAAATGAATCGGCCCGGTTTTTTGAGAGCGTTTTTCAATTTGAGCACTCGGATGGGTAAATGTCGATCTTGCATGCTGCGTACGAGTTCCATGATTTGACTGTGCGTCGTCACCGACAAGATGGCTCTTTGATTGTTCTCCACAATGGAAATTAACTTTTCTTTGTGGGTTTTCGGTCGTTCTTCATACATGTTATTGACGCAGAAATGAAGTGTATTGATCGACATTTCCGTCGTAGCAAATTGTATAATTTTGGGACTAATCAATTTGATCTTATCCAACAGTGGATGATATTCCTTGTCCAACAAGGCATACATTTCATCAGCCAATTGTTGAGAATTCATGCGATAATGTTGACAGAGGGCATAAAAAACGGGAAAAAAATAATAGCCTTCATTAAATTGCATGATCGTTTTAATGGGGTTGGGATTTGTGGCCAAAATCATGTGTTCAAATTGCAACATTTCGTGCACCTCTCGAAACAGAGGAGGGATATGGGCATTATCCATGACCGACAATCGACCGAAACGTTCAAACCACATTTTCAAAGCATGATTTTGGGTTTCGAACTGAATCATGTTACCCGAATTGAGTTTAAGGTGATTATAAAGCTTCAACACGTTGGAATTGTCAAAATCTAAATTTTTACTTTTACTAATATAACCCTGTTCTTTAGTTTTTTTACACATAAAAGTGGCCAAATCGAGCCAATCCGGAGAATTGTTCGGATTTTTACTAATGGAAGTGTTATAGAGAAGAGTATGCCCCTTAAAAGAAGGGATGACTGGCATCATATACACTTTTAATTCATACAAAATTAAACTAGGTTTGACATTTAACAAATTTCTAAAAAGCGATTTTTCATTTCCTTTACGCTTTGAAAATTTTTTCTTCAATTCTTGTATATCTTGAACAAACTTGTGATCGTCAGAATTTCTTGGTACATTGAGAATATTAGTCTGTTGTTCATCGACATAGACTAGTCGCACAGGAACATAACAACTGGTATTAGGTTTGGCAGCTCCAGGGAGCATTGCATTAGCTAAAATGTCTAATTTATAAGCATTGCTATTTCTCAAAGCTTGTTGTATTTTAGTTTGAAGATGCGTACATAACAGGATGTAATCATCATGGGCAATTTTAAATTCAGGTAAATGGATATGGATACCCCAGTGTTGAAGCCTCATGGCAATGATATAAGTGAAATTTGGAATATCGGGTAAAAAAGTCGTTTTTAAAACAGATTCAATGATAGGAACGATTTGGCAATCGGTGGGAGTCTGTCCACTTTCAACCAAATAATCAAAATCTAAAATAACTGCATGGAGCAGAGTAGACGACAAATCGATGGTGAAAGAGGGGAGATTACCCGAATAATTGGTCCACTCTAATGTAAAATCAGAAAAATCTTTAGGGTTTATCCAATATATACCCCCGTTAATATCATAAATAAAATAGACATCAGGTGGAGCTTCACGACAGTGGTTTATCTTGGTCAAAAAAAGAGATGTGTAAACCATAACTTGATTGCTTATGAGAGTATTATCTATATAAATACAAAAAAAAAAAAAAAAAAAAAAAAAAAAAAAAAAAAAAAAAATTTTTTTTTTTTTTTTTTTTTTTTTTTTTTTTTTTTTTTCTAAAAAAAAATTTTTTTTTTTTTTTTTTTTTTTTTTTTTTTTTTTTTTTTTTATACTTCTTGTCTACAGACTGGACAAAAATTTTGCCTAATAAACCATTCTTTTAAACAATTTTCATGGAAACAATGTTTACATTGTAACTCCATAATTTTTTCACCCAAGTTAAAATTTTCCAAACAAATTGTACATTGTTCGTTCATTTCATGAGGATTCCATACTACAACAGGGATTGTATTAATTTTATCTTCCGATACCGGATGTCTGTCATCATATGGATAAAGCCATTCCATAAATGCAATCATGAAATCTTCATTACGTAAAATGAGTCTGTAAATAACCGTCATAGCCTCTGGATCCACTTGGCCATTTCCTCTTTGAATTAAGGAAAATAGTCTCGTAAAAAACTCGTCATAATTATTATCAAATAAAGCAAAAAATATTTCAAAAAGTATGTCATCAGTATCTTCTAAGTCATCCTCCGCATCACTGTCTGAGAAAACTACTGGATTATTAATGAAAGACCCTCTATGGAAATACCGTGAGAAACTCATGGTATAGACTTTGTTACAATCTATTCACATAAACGAATTGTTTTCATCTATCTACATAGACGGACCTATCTCATATTATATTTAAAAAAAAAAAAAAAAAAAAAAAAAAAAAAAAAAAAAAAAAAAAATTTTTTTTTTTTTTTTTTTTTTTTTTTTTTTTTTTTTTTAAGATTTATTAATACATATACAATAAATGATAAACACAAACACTTCACATTCAATAAATTTTTTATTTTCATTTTTTACAAAGTCATCTTCTATCAGCTGATAGGATTGAGTGAGCGTGTGTACCAACATTATTGAGCATTCCTTCAATAGTTAACCATGTTAACTCTGGATTAACCATTTTTATAAAAAAATAAAATAACTCCAGTGTGGCAATCTCAGAAAAATAACAATCCCTTCCAAAGCTTCTTGCTAACTTTTTTATTATTTTAACTATATTATTCTTGTCTACATTATCCACAAAAATTTCTATTCCTTGAAGTGGATTATTTAATAAAGGATTCAACAAGGTTTCACTGCTTAGATAGTATAAACGTCCAAATTCTTCTCGATTTTCTAAAAGTGTGAAAATATAACTTCGAGCTACATGTTTAATTTTCTTGTTTTTCATCAATTCAAGTGTAATGAGGCGAAACACAGGTCCTTTTCGTTCTTTCATACATTGGATTTCTCTATCCAACGATTCAGATTCGTACAATTCTTTGAACAGAGAATCAATTGGTAGAGTGAATTTTCGGGACATCTCTAGTTCTCGAGACATTTCCAGGGCATAAAATTTCTTTATAAGCTTCTCAACCTCCTTTTCAACCTCTTTCTGAATCGAATGAATATCATAGCTGCCACTTTCATCTTTTTCATACACTGACATTATATCTTTTAGGGAATCCGTAATCATTTCTACTTTGATTTTTTTGAAGTCTTTGCCAATTTTGGAGTACGCAGATATATATCGATTATAATTGACATAATTTTTAATCTTGTATTTATTAAGAATCTGTTCGTTAAATTGTTTACGCTTCACCTTAAAAATTTTTCTAGAGCGTGGCGATTCTTCAGCGTCTGCCTTCATTACGAATCCTTCTAAAGGACAGTCTGCATAAGCACTGGGATAAGTTTCAACTTTTTCATACAAATCCCCTATGGTTTTGTAATCTATATCCAAAATCGGTACGTAGGGTAGATTCACTCGCTGGAATATGTTTACGGCGTCACTGTACTTCATAAACGTATCCGAATCCAGTTGGTAGATATCAAAGGCTCGAAAAAAGACTGTCTTGCTGCCAAATACGGATTCAGACTCGAAATCGTGATAGGGTATTCTCTTGATATGGGATCCAAATACTTCTCCGAAAATAATGAAATTGTCCTTTAAAATGTCTTTGATAAGTTGTACTTTTTCCAACAGCGGTCCCATGATCCGATTTAAGCCAAAATTACATGTCTTTTCATCCAACACTACATTCCTAGACTGTAGCCTGAACACATGGTTCACGTAACCTATTCCAACATTCGAGCCATCCAATTTTTCAGTGGCGATTAAAGGTATCCCCGAATAAACTTGACTGGTGATCTCGTGATACTTGATAACAGGTCCAGCCATCGTGAAGCGTTTGAATGGCAGCCTTCAGAGTGTGCCCGCCTAGTAGTTGGAAAAAAAAAAAAAAAAAAAAAAAAAAAAAAAAAAAAAAAATATTTTTTTTTTTTTTTTTTTTTTTTTTTTTTTAAGTAGGTAAAAAAAAAAAAAAAAAAAAAAAAAAAAAAAAAAATTTTTTTTTTTTTTTTTTTTTTTTTTTTTTTTTTTTTTAAGTAGGTAAAAAAAAAAAAAAAAAAAAAAAAAAAAAAAAAAAAAATTTTTTTTTTTTTTTTTTTTTTTTTTTTTTTTTAGTATTATAAAGTATGTAATATACAAATGTAAAATTTGACAATGACAATTAATATGTCCTCTCAAAGAATCCTGGATCGAGACTGGAATAAATTTGTGAATGAAAATTTTGAAAAATGTTTTTGGGAGAAAAAGCAAATAATATGTATTCGACATCATGTTTTTAGAGACGAAGAAGATCTTCTAACCATTTTAAATTTTCTTTTTAGAGATTGTGGTTTTCAAATGAATACATATATTAACCACAATAAATATGAATATATTCAACGTGGTGCAATTTTCTTGTATTATTTTATTTTACAAAAATCGTCGTTTAATCTTTTTTATGATGTTTGCGTTAACACCATTCGAAAGAAAGGTCGATACCGAAGAAAAAGGAAAACGAGAATGCTTCTCTTCGACCATCCTTTTACGTTTTGTAATAATGATCACATTCATTTCATGGCAGCCTCTCGTCGATACATCCATCCAAATACCTGGGAAGTTGTAGGTAAAGGATTAAAAGTACAATTAATTAAAAAAGAAGAATATCTACATTATAAAAAGATCTATATTGAATCTACTTTTTATTGTAACGAAACATTCAACTCATTGTATCCGTTAAAAGAATTATGTCTCTCTACAATATTGTCTAATGTACAAGATATTGAGAATTTGAAATTGCCAACTCCTCTTGTTCGGGAAGTTATGAGAGCAAGTTATCGATATATGACATTACCAATTGGTAAATGCCTACCTTTTACAAATATTAAACAGACATTCATAGATACTTTTTCACAAAAAGACGCAGTTATTAATATGGATACGTTGATAACCTATAAGTTTAAAATTCCTTTATTGCATAGGCCGACCATAGTTCATTACATTTATCTAAAAAATGATTGTGTTTACAACATGTGCTCAGAATGTATAAAAGCATATTTTTATGGTTTGGATATTGAAATTGAAAGAGTTTACTACTATAAATATATGATGTTTAATAGAAAAGTTAAATTAAATTTTTGCATGCATCCTCAATATTGGTGTCATTTATGTAAAAGGGTACCTCTATTTCGAATCTTAAAAACATATGAAAATATTGATATTGATACGGCATACATCATGATTGAATCATTTAAACTTTACCAAAACCAACTGATTTTTATGGAAAGAAATTATAAGCAAATTGAAAGATTATTTAATTATGTGGGGTTAGTTTATGGACTACTTGCTTTTGAATAGAGACTTATCATAAAAATATTTTATTCTGGATATAGGTTGAAAAAAAAAAAAAAAAAAAAAAAAAAAAAAAAAAATTTTTTTTTTTTTTTTTTTTTTTTTTTTTTTTTTTTTTTTTTTTCAATTATATATGGACGTTGCTACAATCTTTCTTAAAGATGTCTCATTTTCTTTATGCTGTGCACATCACTTTCTTATATAAAAATGGAGAACGGTATTTACCATGGCATGTTTCTGTTACAAGTACCAAACCTCCTTTTGAAACAACAACTATTGGATTATTGGATAAAAGTATCGATTTGAATTATGATGACCTCAAATACAATATCAAACACACCGATTCTTTTCCTCGGCCAGATTATATGAAGATTGACCACCTATTCTCAAAAGAAGATATGCAAGTTCATTTGTATTCCATGTTTGTCGAAAAATGGCAAGGAGAGAATTGGGACATTTCCTTGGGAGCGGTCGACGAACCCACCTACATCTATCTGTTGAAGATCGTGGGTGAGAAATGTGTGACGTTAATCAAAAAGGAACACCCCATTAACACGGATCGAACGCTTACCTCAGCCTATCAATGCTTTCAAAAGAACAAACCTTAAACTCCGCCCACGAATTTAAAGAGTCTGCCCGTTTCATCCTGTCTCATTCTGCTGCTGCTCCCGATGTTGGCCTTTATCATTAAGGAGACTCAATGCCACGTGTTGTGTGTGATCGGGGACGATCATAAGATCTATTTGAGCATCACAGAGCTCGGATGGTGGATTGACAAGCCAAAGTACTTTAAGAAAGGGAGCCAGCCATTGAAAGACATTGTCAGTGATCCACCCATTGGAATAGAAAGCAGACCCTTTATGGAGCGTGAAACTCTTCTCCCCTTATTAGAAAAGTGTCAACATTTCGAAATATATTTTTTGAGAAAATTACTATCGGATAAAGTGGCAGTATCGGTCATTGCTTATGAACAAATCGACAAAGAATCATTACCAGTCATCAAAAGATCGAATGTGTTCACCCAAACACTCACAATGTGGGTGGAATTCCAAATTGAAAGGGCTGAGATGTACTCTCTAGCCAAACTGTACGACGACGGTCCACCACCGTCTTTTGTTTTGGAGACTGACCCCCTGTTTTTGGATTTAGAAAACTTTGACGAGCGTGGACCAATGAAGTGTGAGCAGTTTTGAAAGCTCCGCCCACAGAGAGGGTAGAAAAGCGTCCGCTCGTCTCATTCTGCCTCTGTTGCCTCTCACCGTCCGCTCGTCTCATTCTGCTTCTGTTACCTCTCACCGTCCGCTCGTTTCATTCTGCCTTCCAGATGTTGGCGTTTTTAATTAAGGAGGGTAAACGTTACGTGCTATGTGTCATCGGAGAGGATCGCAAGATCTATTTGAGCACGAAAGACCTTGGAAGGTGGATGGACGCACCAGAGTTTTTTACCGATAAAGGCGGCCGACCACTTAAGGAGATTATCAGCGATGCACCGGTTGGAATAAGAACAAGAGAATTTATGGATCGTGAAACGCTCATCCCACTACTAAAAACGTGTAAAGTGTTGGAAATATATTTTTTAAAAAGAATACTCTTGGATAAAGTGGTAGTATGCGTTACCTTCTCCAAACGAATGAACAAACAATTGGAATTAGACGTGATTGAAAGGCATAATGTGGATAAATTTACTTGGTCATACAAAAAAACACTGACAATGTGGACTGAAAATACAATTGAAACAGCCGAGGGCTATGCTATGGCCAAATTACATTATAGTCCACCGTCCCCATCTTTTGTTTGGGAGTAGATCAATGTGGGCCAAGGGCCAAATTGTCTGTTTTTGGATGAAAAGTATGTAATAATTTTTTCATGATTATGTATGTGTAGATAATTAAAATTGATTATTCTTTTTTAAATTTTTTGTTTTCTTTCACTGTTGTTTGCCAAATTGTTTGTTTTTGGATGAAAAGTATGTAATAATTTTTGATGGTTATGTATGTAGATAATTCTTTTTGAAATTTTTTGTTTTTTTTTCACTGTTGTTTGCCAAATTGTCTGTTTTTGGATGAAAAGTATGTAATAATTTTCGATGATTATGTATCTGTGTAGATAATTAAAATTTATTATTCTTCTTTAAATTTTTTGTTTTCTTTCACTGTTGTTTTTATCCTATAACATTGTTGAAACCACAAAAAAAAATTATAACGTTAAAGGTAATATTTTGGGATTTTGAGTATAATTTCTGTTGTGACATTATAATTTTATTACAAAAGTCTATGTATAGCATTTTTTTTAAACATTGATGACAATCTTTTGGGATTTTGTAAATAGATAATAACGATATTCCATATCAGACAGGTCCATTTGAGATTTGAAGTAATCATGTGATTTATTTTCTAATATTGATACCGATTGAAAATATTAGCACACAAAATTTTTCATTTTATTTTTTTAAGGTATGAGAATAAATTTTGAAATGATTGGAAATATTACACTGGTTCACAGCAGTTCATTTATATTTTCCTTCCATTCAGTTGGACTGATTTAAATTTTAGCATTTCTCTAAACGTTGAAGTTGGGATTTTGAGTCTGTGTGAATAGGAAGCCACATCAGACAGGGTGTTTTCATTTTCTGATACCGATTGAAAATATTAGCACACAAAATTTTTCATTTTGTTCTTTTTAGGTAGTATGAGAATCAATTTTGAAATGATTGGAAATATTACACTGGTTCACAGCAGTCCTTCCATTCAGTTGGACATATTCTGATTTAAATTTTAGCATTTCTCTAAACGTTGAAGTTGGGATTTTGAGTCTGTGTGAATAGGAAGCCACATCAGACAGGGTGTTTTCATTTTCTGATACCGACATATTGAAAATATCAGGGATGGGCGCAGAATTCATACCACTATCAATGTAAGAAAATTTTCTACCTCTTAATGCGACGAGGTAGAGAAATTTCTTAAACACATTCCGGTATGAATTCTGCGCCCGTGTTCCATCCCTGAAATATTAGCACACAACATATTTCATTTCGTTCTTTTTAGGTATGAGAATAAATTTTGAAATGATTGTGTGAAATTATGATTTTATTCCAAAAAAAGTCTTAAAATATTTGTAAACAATTGAAAAAAAAAAAAAAAAAAAAAAAAAAAAAAAAAAAAAATTTTTTTTTTTTTTTTTTTTTTTTTTTTTTTTTTTTTTTTTTTTTAATATATTAAGAATAGGAAAATATTTTTTTCATTATGTTTCTCCAATGGTCATCGGCTCAACGGTTTAACGACCAAGTTTCGACTCCCATTTGCCATTACGTGATTTTGATAACCAGCACCCACACTTTTAATGTTATTCAAGACTTGCCGTATACTTTAAAAATTACGAAAAAACCTCTGCTTTGGTTCATAAATAAATTTCGGGAACATGGCATCCGCGTCGAATACGGCACCATCTACACCCAAAAAGATATCGGTACACTGGGACCCATTTCCACAAAAATTTCCAACGGAGTCGTGCAGCGCTACCTCGAATCCAAATACTCCCCTTCCGTCCTCCTCGTCTGCCCCCCCGGATACACAAAGTCGTTTCAAACCGTCCACCCGCAGACAATGGTCGACAAGCTCCTTGGATGACGAGATTCGTCACTTGCTCAATTTAAAACTCGTCAATCAAATGGTGAGAGGTCGACCCACCGACACCATCCAAATGCACCGAGAGAAATTGGCCCGAGAATTAATGGAATGGATACAACCCTTTCAGGAGGTATCCTATGATTTGACGTATCGCAACCAACTCATGACGTTACTGGCTACCGCGTCCAAAGAGAGTGTCGCCGAACTTTCAACGAATGAGACCGATTGGATTAAATTATTGAATCAGTGGGTTAGGGTCAACAGTACCCATGATATCATTCACGGTCGCGAGATTTTTCGACTGTTGGCTGTCGACGGGTTTCGAGGTCATCACCCAAAAGATTTGAAACAATATTTGAGTGGTGTCCTACTGCCACTACGAGTCGAATACCGGATGCACTGTCAAGGTGTACGGGCCATGTATGAATATTTTGATCATGATCCTAAAATAAATTGTTTGACGGGTACAGATTCTGCTTACGTCGTGTTTTTAGCCTTATTGGAATGGTATAGCGAACATATTACGTTATTAGATGATCAATTAATTTATCGAGTGAATCAGGCCAAAAAGTTAGTCGAAGGTTATTTACATCAGCACGGAGAATACTATCAGGATACAAAATGGGTCGATCCAACTTTATTGAAAGAATTTGGTAAAGTGTATGTTCAACAATTTACGGATACT
>CAWVNO010001177.1:89702-147702 GCA_963930645.1 Salticus scenicus | reverse complement strand
TTAGACTCGGTCACATGAAAAAAAAATTGATACATGGATATTTATTTATCTGCGCGAAGTAAATTTGAAATGGTTAGTTATTAACATTTCATTTTATATACATCATCAGTATTTGCTATAGATCAGTTTTTACGAGTGGTCCGCAACAAATGAAATTTCCAAAGCTGCTTCTGTCAAGTCACGTGATAATTAATAATAATTTATGAAGCATTTATTTAGAGGTTGAAAAGAAAATCATTTTTTAATGTACATTCATTTTCGTATTTCAGTAACAGTAGTTTCAACATGAAATCTTGTTACGTTATTAAATCTTTCTTTAATGACGTTACTGAGAAACCCGCCAAAAATATATAGAAGTTCATCTACACTTTATGGAAATGATTTTTGGTTTATTTAAGAAATGGAAGTTTTGTAGAAAATATTATTTGATAGTCAGGATTTTCATTTAAAAATTGTCTCTTGAAATTTCCATAAAATCATTTTTCTTTTCGTAACATTGCTATATCAATTTTACTCCATATTCTAGAATTTCACGTATCTAATGATTACTTTGACAAATGGAATTCTATTAGGATCATACGGTATCAAAATTTAAATTTCTAGATTTTTATTTTTTCTATTTGTTTATTTAATTTTTTAATAAAATTAAACTTACACTATCTTTTTTTTTTAATTATAAAGTTGATATTTAAATGGATAAATTCATTTGTTGCTCTGATATGTCAATTCCCTTTAAATAAAGGCGATTTATATTAGACTTTATCCATGTGCACAAACAACTATTATTAGTTTATATATATATATATATACGATTTATGTTTTTACACAACTGTTTAATTTATTATTTTTCAACATTAGTCCTTTGATGCACTTTTTATGTCTTTTAAAAATATTTTTATTTTACATAGTTTGAAATATTTATTTTAACATACTGCATTATATATATATATATATATACATATCCTAAATCATTGCATTCTAAATATACTTTTAAACAATTTAAATATTTAAATATTTATTTATTTATTATTGGTTTTGATTTTTTGAAATATCCTACAGAAAAATTTACAAAATTTTAAAATTTGCATTTTTGTTAGTATTGATATAAGAGACCTAAGAGAGTAAAGATATCAGTAAACAAATCTACAATATTTTAAATGCAAAAATAGCATTTATATCAACTTTTAAATAAAACTAAATGAATCACTTTCAGTGAAATTTTAAATATTTCCTGTTATATAAATTTATTAATATAATAGTAAAATCTAATAAATTAAGCTTTCTAACTCAGTGTATTCATAACATAAACGTAAATAATAATTACACCCCATAACTTATATCGGTGGATGCTTTAAATATGTTTAAGCTGCCAAATCCTAAGTACGTAATTCACTATATGAAGCTACTTGCTTGCATAAAGTCATCTAACATTATTCATAAACTTTTTAAAAATATTTGTAATTAAAGTATATATAAAATATCTTAAAGAGGATTATTTTGTGTTCTTTTTTAAAAGTTAAGTGTCATTTTTATTTAAGTATTTAAAAAATACGTTTAAATTAAAATTGAAGTAATCATCAAAATATAAAATAACTATTTAAAAACAAATAAATAACTAGCTGGAACCCGTCGACTTCGACGGTCACTTTATTGACCGTAATGTTTCAAAAATCGTCGTATAATTATTTAAATGTATTTCAAGTTAAAACATCTAATATAATTTACAACATTTCACTTAAAAAAAAAAAAAAAAAAAAAAAAAAAAAAAAAAAAAAATCGGAAAAATGGTTATAAATTGAAATACTATATATGACATCACTTTCTACAAAGTACTGTCAATGTGACGTCAAACTGACTCCAAATAAAACAGTTGCTATCTTTTATTTTCTGTTTCTTTTAATACTAAGGCTACATGTTAGCTGACCCGCCCGGCGTTGCCCGGACCCATGATAATAACCTTAATTCAACCTTAAATTTGTATCATTTTATATCTTTAACTCGATTTTGTTTGAATTTCTATTTTTAAATAAAGGCATCGCGAAAAAAATAATCAGCTGTAACAAAAAAATTACCTCGAACCGAACGAAACTCAGTCTTGTGACACCGGTGTCTGCGGCAGCACATACGTGAGCCGCTAATAACATAAAAAAAAAAAAAAAATCCCAAAAGTTAACCTGCAACCGAAAGAACCCGCCTGGTGTTAGCCGGCCCATGATAATAACCTTAAATGCACCTTAAATTTGTATGGTTTTATATCTTTAACTCGATTTTGTTTGATTTTCTATTTTTAAATGAAAACATCACAAATAATAATAATAATAATAATAATAATCTGTAACAAAAAAAAAAAAAAATACTTCAAACGGAACGGAACTCGGATTCGTATCCCAGTGTCTGTGGCACGTATATGCAGGCCGCTATTAACATGAAAAAATTCTCAAAAATTAACTTTGAACCGAACGAACCTCTGACTCGTGTTACCGCTGCCTGCGGCTGCGGCACCGTATAGCAGTCATGCTACGCAAGCACTGCAAAATCCACTTTCCTCCAACAGGGAGCGCAGTATGTTGTATACGAACATCACCAATCACCTTGAATTTCCAAGACCTTTCAAATAAGGTGTCACATGGTGGTGTCAACTGCAAAATCCTTTAGTTGCACTTTCCAACGCAAGGGGGCGCAGTTTGTTCTGTACGAACATCACCAACGGTGAGGAAATACCAAGACCATTAAAGTAAGATATAACATGATAGGGTCTAGTACAGAATCACCTAGTTCCATTTTTCACCACCAGGGGGCGCACTATATTGTATACAAACATCCCCAATCACCTTGAATTTCCAAAACCTTTCAAATAAGGTGTCACATGGTAGTGTCAACCGCAAAATCTTTAGTTGCACTTTCCACCGCCAGGGGGCGCAGTTTGTTCTGTACGAAAATCACCAACGGTGAGGAAATACCAAGACCTTTAAAATAAGATATAACATGATAGGGTCTACTACAAAATCACCTAGTTCCATTTTTCACCACCAGGGGGCGCACTATATTGCATACAAACATCCCCAATCAACATGAAATTTCAAGACCTCTATCACCAATCGCCTTGGATTTCCAAGACCTTTTAAATAAGGTGTCACATGGTTTTGTCAACTGCCAAATCCTTTAGTTGCAGTCTCCACCGCCAGGGGGCGCACTGTGTTCTGTACGAACATTACCAACGGTCAGGAAATACCAAGACCTTTAAAATAAGATGTAACATGATAGGGTCTACAGCAAAATCACTTAGTTCCATTTTTCACCACCAGGGGTCGGACTATACTGTATACAAACATCCCCAATCGACATGAAATTTCAAGACCTTTAAAATGAGGTGCTACATGTGTGGGTCTAGAACGGATTTCCCTCTCAAACTAATTTCCCTCCTTTCCCCTCCCTTCCAAATCTACTTTCCCCCTTTTTTCCCCCTTTAAAATCGAAAATTCCAAATTCGCAGATATTGATATTTTAGTATACGACTCTAGTCTCCATATGTACAATTTCTTCCCCGTGAAGTAATTTGAAGCTTAGTTAAGCTCGTAAACGTGTTTTTAACCCGAAACGGGTGGGAAACGCTTTCCCACCCGTTTCCCCCCCTTCGACTTTTTTTTATTTTTCTCTTCTCGTAGCACATCTACAGACCAAGACCTTTTTTTAGACACCTCAACCAAATTTTTACACCAAGTAGTTCTCTCAATATAGTGGAGACAGACAAAAACATGTTTCAAATTAATATATAGATTTTTTCATGTTGCCACACTGTAAAAAAGGATCAATAATTAAAAAATAAAATGATAACACATGAACTTTGTTTTTATAAGGCAATAAAAATTCAGATAAACTCGCTGTATTGTTGCATTTCCGAAAATGACGTCATTCGTTTTTAACCCAAACGGGGGGGAAACCATTTGACTTTTTTTTATTTTTCTCTTTTCATAGCACATCTACAGATCAAGACCTTTCTTTAGACACCTCAACGGAATTTTTACACCTAGCCGTTCTGTCAATATAGTGGAGACAGACAAAAACATGTTTCAAATTAATATATAGATTACACACATAAAAAAAAAAAAAATAATAATAAAAAAAAATAAAAAAAGCTTTGCAGAAAAATAAGAAAAGAGTATTATCAATTGAATTTTAATTATGATCAATATTCAGCATATAAAATTCTGCAGCATATTAAATTCTTATGTACCAATTTTTAATTATTATAAATTATATTTCTGCATTTTTAAATACCGTACTATGCACTTTCTTGTATTTTTTTTTTTTTTTTCACACATGCAAATGCTATTGTATTATTATTATTATTGCTGTTATTGCTATTATTATTATTATTATTGCTATTATTATTTTTATTATTATGTATTTCTTACGTGTAGGACATGTAAAATCCCAGACCATGCAACTGTGTTTGAAAACAAAATAATATTTTGTCATTTGATTACCAAATTTGATATAAGAATCATGTATCTATAATTTATTTTTTTGGTAAATTTATGTGCTTTAAATTATTCATATTTTGTGCTACAAAAACAATAATTGAATATTAAATTAATTATTTTTATGTGAATGTTTTTTTTTTTGCAATATCATATATATATACATATATATATATATTTCTTTTCATGAAACATTCTCTCTATGAAACATTCTCTATGAACATTCTCTCTACTTTTGTAACACTGCAGATAAATTAAATAAAATTAATCCGCGCAATATTTACAGAATTATTTTTGTAAATTAAAAATTTTTAGTGTTGAAAAAATAATTTATCGGAATAGCACCGTAATATTGTCTCAGTATTGTCGCTCAGAGCTACCATGCATTGGTAAAGAATGAATATTTTATTAATCTCGTTTATGTATTTCGATAAATTAGCAATATTGGACCTGTAATCTCGATTCTTCTGAATATTTTAACATGTAATTTTAAATTTATTGCTAATTTTCTTTTTGAAAAATAAAGGACATAAAAAAGTTTTAGCAAAATTTTAAATACTACAAACCCAACATGGGTATCTATTCTCCGATCCGACTGCCATAGCGACCGTCCTTAAACAACGACAGTCGCCAAATCAAAAGTCAGAATGTGACTGTTGTATTTTTTAAAATTCTTATACAGTCGCCAGATTTATTCTTCGAGCAACTCCACCCCGCCAGAATTGTTCACGTTCGGTTCGAATAATAAATATTTAGAATTTAAATATATTATTTAAATATTTTATTTTAATAATAAAATATTTATTATTTAAATATTTTATTTTAATAATAAAATATTTATTATTTAAATATTTTATTTTAATAATAAAATATTTATTATTTAAATATTTTATTTGTTTATCGAATCGTTAAAATATATATATTATTTGTTTATCGAATAGTTAAAAATATATTATTTGTTTATCGAATCGTTAAAAAAATATATTCAATATTGGTACAGCATTCATTTAAAAAATGCCCTTATTCAATATTGTAAATTTCTATCTCAGATTTAAAGACATTAACCAATCAACCAATCATGCTAAAGTATCTTAATGTTAGGAGCGTTTTAGTAGAAGGTTGATGCTAGAAGAGATTCAGACAGAATGAAGGAATGAAGGTTTGAGTACAGCTATTTATAAAGAATGAATTCGAGTCAATCAACCAATCAACCAACCTTGGAAAAAAAAAAAAAAAAAAATTTTTTTTTTCAAGGTTGGTTGATTAGTTGATTAACTCTTTTAACACATATATCATGCTAAAGTATATACACTATCATTGTCCAGCAATACTTATTTGTTTCAGCGTCTATAAATATCTTTACTGCATCCTGTTTCCGTGTTCAGTATCCTGTTTCCGTGTCCGTTGCAAATGAGTTATGCAATATCCAGCGATAAATTATTCTATAAAAAGCCTTATCTCATCCTGTTTTCGTAGAAAATGAGTTATGCAATATCCTGCCTTCAGATTGACTATATAAATATTTCATTTAAATATATTATTTGTTTATCGAATCGTTAAAAAATATATTCAATATTGGTACGGCATTCATTTAAAAAATGTCCTTATTCAATATTGTAAATTTCTATCTCAGAGTCAAAGACATTAGCTATCTCAGATTCAAAGGCATTAGTATCGTTTCAATATTGAAATATTAATATTATCTATCTCAGAGACCCCATTCAAAGTCTCAATTTGTACCCATCCAATATTGGCTTACTACCGTCGCAAAAAAATGGGCCGAACGAAGCGTCAACGACAGAAATCTGCCATGAGACGCTTCGTTCGGCCCATTTTTTTGCCCCCTCCAATTTAAATCTCTAAGGCATCAGTTTATACCAGCGAGATCGATTCCCCACGAAGACTTTGATTTTGGACGGAGGGGTGTCTGTCCAAGAAATAGTCTCAAATCTATCTTCGTGTAGGCGAGGGTCATCATCGTGGTCTCCATCATAGAACAGCTTGGTTCTTTCTATGAAATCCTTTAAGAATTCATCTATGAAGACATCAGAATTCCTCACGATCCGAATTCTGACTGCTTTATGGATGCATGCAGTTGGCACTATAGGATCTAAGATGTCAATCTTAGCAGATTTCATCATGGCCTCAAAACCCATGGTCGACAGCGCATCTCCGAAATGAATCTCTTCTATTGGATACACCCAGGTATTAGCTAAAGAGACAGGTATCCTGAACCTTTTGTAAACGAGGTCCCTCACCTTTAGCTTGGTAGTTTTTTTTACGTATGCGCTACCCTTACCCATCAGCTTGGCCACATCAGAGGCCCTGACGAACAAAAGTCCATCCGCAGAGACTACGAATAAGATTTTAGCATCCAGCTGTGGATGTTCAATTGTGAATAGCATGACTTAATGCAACAGAAGTCAAAATGATGCAGGCTCTTAGAGGCAGCTCGTATATATACCCGATTCGCGACCTAATTTTAGCAAGCTTTCTTAGAAAACGTGACCTTCTGATAAAATTCTTCTAGCTGTTGACAGGATATTATGTAATCCTCGATAAACTTATTTTTAGAATTAATTTGTCGTTTGAGCGGGATCTTGCATAATCTACAGGACGTGCGTAAGAGGATGTGCGTCAGAGGATGTCGATAAGAAATTTAGATAGAAATAGAGATTGCTGCTAGTATAAATACAGGCTGCTGGACGAGACATTTCATTCTGACTGCTTGATATTCTAAAAGCTCCAAAATGATATTTCAAATTTTAGCTGAAGAGTTAAACGTGAAATTTACTTGTTTTTTGACTTTTGACGGTGAAATTTTTATCAAAGGTTCAGACGTAGCTCGTACCATGGGCTATCAAAATCCTTCTGGCGTTTTAAACTTATGCCATCTTACAGTGACTGACATCGCTCCCGAGGGCTTGAGCCTGCCTCCGTCTCTAGCCAAGACACGTATTTTTGGATTGGAAGATGCCAACACGCTGTTGGATATGCATCCAGGCGAATTTCAATCCTTATTTCAGGGGCCTATCGAGATTTTGTCGCCGATAGAGTGTACGTTCAACATCAGAAGGCCCATACGTATCAAGATAGCATCCATTAGCTCTTCAAATGCTACCATGGAGAGTTTTATATCTGATTTGAAAATATCTATGGACTCTTACCTGCAATCTGTACCGATGGATAGCTATGTCTTCGGAGAGAGGTACGGAGACTTGGAGCTAGGGTATTTCCCCAAAAAAATTAAAGTTTTGGTGGGAAACAAACCCTACTTTTATAAATCCTCGTCTTAAGATCAGGACGAGGTGCAAAAAAATGGGTCGAGCGAAGCCTCTCATGACATAAGTCATTGAGGCTTCGCTCGGCCCATTTTTTTGCGATAGATAGAGTGCCAACATTGGATGCGTACCGATTTGAACTTGTAATTTTCAAGGGATATGGCTTAGCTATAAGATAATTTTGATAAAATATCTATAGACAAATTTAAGGTATCTGAATTTAAAAATTTAATTGTTTCATTTAAAATTTACTGTGTAAAATTTAAAATTTTTAAAGACTAAGTGTGGCGGTCATTATAATCTGATCTCTAATTTTTCAAGGGATATGGCTTAGCTATAAGATAAATATGAAACTTGGTAAAATATACAGACTCGATAGCTAAATTTAAGGGATCTGAATTTAAAAATTTAATTTTTTTCATTTAAAATTTGTATGTAAAATTTAAAATTTTTAAAGACTAAGTGTAGCCAAGCCAACATTGAATGCGTACCGATTGTAATTTTCAAGGGATATGGCTTAGCTATAAGATAAATATGAATCTTGTTAAAATATACAGACTCAATAGCTAAATTTAAGGGATCTGAGTTTAAAAATTTAATTTTTTCATTTAAAATTTACATTTTTTATGTAAAATTTAAAATTTTTAAAGGTTAAGTGTAGCCAAGCCAGTTATTATGATCTGATCTCTATAAAAAGATTTTCGAGAAACTATTGACAGGATGCTTGATAAGCGGCTTCGATTAAAATTACAATCAGATCTCTATAAAAAGATTTTTCGAGAAGTGTTGACAGGATATTATGTAAGCCTTTCCTCAGGATGCAGGAAGCCCGGTTATAATCAGATCGATAAAAATTGCTCAAGAGACAGGATATTATGCAAGCCTTTCCTCTTGATAAGCGGTTCGTAGAAATTTACTATCAGATCCTGTCCGGGTATATATACGAGTGTCCAGCGAGAGCTCTTCAATTGCTAGTCGATCTCTCTACTAGCTGCTTAGATACATTAGCTCTCTGTCAGTCATGTTTTTCCATGTAAAAAATTATGCTTATGGCGTTGCCTTTAAATGCCTGATGGCCACTGATGGCACCCTGTTTGTCCGGGCTGAGGACCTGGCTATTTATTCGAGGCACCCTCTAGATCTAAAATTTGCCGAAAAATATGCAGGCCTCACCGTCCGAGATGTGATGGACCCTAAAATCGATTTACCTAAATGGCTCGCTAAGACGAGAATCTTCTCCATTAGCGAAGCCAAACATCATTTGAAAGGGTTCATGGGCGAACAGGAATTTGATGAAATGTTCGATGGTTCGGCCATGGTGAAATACCAGGCTAACATGAAGCTCAGCTTCGTGAAAGCCATTGGTGTTCGATTTGTCGAAAGGTCCCGTACCAAGTTCGAAGACTTCCTTGCCGCATACCAACTACAGGTGAGGAAATTTTTTGAGCTTGAGTATGAGGACTATGACTTATACAAATCTCAAATGACCGGACCGTTGAAGATGACCATCAGTAGGTTATCTAATGAGCAATCCATAGAGAGCTTATGTTGATCTTTCAAATGAGAGTAAAAAAATGGGTCGAACGAGGTGTCTCATGGCAGAATTTCTGTCTTTGACACCTCGTTCGACCCATTTTTTTGCGATAGATATAGTGCCAATATTGGACGGGTTTAATTTGAGACTTTGATATTAAATTTATAAAAAAATCTATTTAAGCTAGTATCGAAGAGATTATCAGGATAGCATGAAGACTATTTAAACGTATAAACTATAATAAGCCAATATTGTAGAAATTAAATTTAAGACTCTGGAAAACGAGACAAAATGGTATCAATTTAAATGTATAGATAAAAATAACTAAGCCAACAGAGACATGACTGGACAATGACGGTTTGGATACGTAAGCGAGTTTATCTCTCTATATATATAGATGGTATGAAGCCACGCCCACAAGAAATCCAACGACCTTGAAAAAAAAAAAAAAAAAAAAAAAAAAATTTTTTTTTTTTTTTTTTTGTGTGACCTTGAACACATCTTCAAGGACGGAGCAGAATCTATAACTTAACGGAACTAACCTCATTTATTGAACATTAGTTTTTTTCGTGCGTCCTATATATAGAATGGCTAGCGTACCCACATCTCATTTTGTCTCGACGTCTGCCAACAACAGTCATCTGTAAAATATTTTGAATTTGTAATTTTCAAGGGATATGGCTTCTCTATAAGATAATTATGTATCTTGATAAAATATCTGTAGATAAATTTAAGAGATCTGAGTCTAAAATTTTCGTTTAAAATTTTAACTTTTTGTGTAAAATTTAAAAATTTTAATGGCTAAGCTAGAGATAGAGTACCAATATCGTAACGATTTGAAGGGATATGGCTTCTCTATAAGATAAATATGAATCTTGGTAAAATATACAGACTCTATAGATAAATTTAAGAGATCTGAGTTTATAAATTTAATTTTTTCGTTTAAAATTTTAATTTTTTGTGTAAAATTTAAAATTTTTAAGGGCTAAGCTAGATATGTAATATTTCACAGTTGGTTTCTAAAGTTATATTTTTTATCCAATCATTGTAGATGGCGCTGCAGTCTATATATATAGTATATATATAGTATATCTATTAGGGTGGGTGGGAGTGGAATTTATTTCTTCTACTGTAAGGTCATGCATAAACTAGCTCCTGATGTCTAAACCCGTTTCCTTTAAAATAGGATGGGATAGCGATATTTATACGATATTGGCTTTGAAAACAAGATTTTTATAGACTTTTGTCTGACAAATGACAAGATCTTGCAGGTTTTCATGAAATCAGAATAGATCATGGGTTTTTATAAAATATAATAACATAAAATATTTTTTTATCTGTATTTAAACAAGCAGACATTTCTGCTTCGCGGAAATGTCTGCATGTTTAAATACAGATAAAAAAATATTTTATTTCAAACTCAATGATGTCTCTTATGTAAAATGCCTTTAATAAACCGTACTTTTTCCGACAGCGGTACCATGATTTGTTTCAAGCCAAAAATGCGTGTCTTATCCTCTAGCAGTACGTTCCTCGATTGTATCCTGAACGAATCGCTCACGTAGCCTATACCTATATTAGAGCCATCCATTTTTTCGGTAGCGATTAAAGGTACGCCAAAATAAATTTGACTCGCGATACTTAATCATCGTAAAAAGTTTGAATAGATTAGAAACAGGCTAAGATAGCGTATTGTTAATCTGCCAGACATAAATTAGAAACGTTCCATGGCTAAGCTAGAGATAGCATATCGTTCTAAAGCCGGCAGGATCTAACAATGGATAGATTTACTGGGACAGAAGAAGACTGATTGGAGAAGAGTCGGCTATTTATATAGAATGAATTCAACCAACCAACCAACTGTGAAAAAAAAAAAAAAAAAAAAAAAAAAAAATTTTTTTTTTTCACGGTTGGTTGGTTGGTTGATAATCTTCTCTATATATAGGATCGCTGACGTGCCACCTCCTCATTCTATCTAGATCTTTGCCAGCAACGGTCATATCTCTCGTCTGTTAAAATTTTCAATTTTTCAACTAGGCATAGTAACTAGACGACCGTTGCTGGCAAATGTCGAGACACAATGAGGAGGTGGCAAGTCAGCGATCCTATATATAGAGGATATAATCAACCAACCAACTATGAAAAAAAAAAATTTTTTTTTTTTTTTTTTCAAAGATTTTTTTTTTTTTTTTTTTTTTTCACAGTTGGTTGGTTGGTTGATAATCTTCTCTATATATAGGATAACTGACGTGCCACCTCCTCATTCTATCTAGATCTTTGCCAGCAACGGTCATATCTCTCGTCTGTTAAAATTTTCAATTTTTCAACTAGGCATAGTGACTAGACGACCGTTGCTGGCAAATGTCGAGACACAATGAGGAGGTGGCAAGTCAGCGATCCTATATATAGAGGATATAATCAACCAACCAACTATGAAAAAAAAAAAAAAAAAAAATTTTTTTTTTTTTTTTTTTTTTTTTCAAAGATTTTTTTTTTTTTTTTCATAGTTGGTTGATTATCTCCTCTATATATAGGATCGCTGACTTGCCACCTCCTCATTCTATCTCGATATTTGCCAGCAACGGTCATATCTCTCATCTGTTAAAATTTTTAGAAAATTAGTTTGTCGCTTGTAGCCTTCAAGATGATCCGATAAAATTCTTCTAGAACAAATCTGTTGGCAGGATATTATGTAAACCGTTTCCTCAAAAACAGGACGTGATAAGTTTTTTATAGATGCGTCAAGCCTCTCTAATCTATAAAAGGTCATCCTGTCGAGCCTTATATAATATTTCTGACGTCGTTTCTCAGAACCGCTTATCAGATCTCACGCATCCGCTTGCCAGAGTATAAATACGAGCCTCTCGCCTCAGCTTATTCATTCTGAGCCTCTGTTTTTCAAAATGGAAATGTTTTCTTTCGACTCTCTGACCGACGAGCGATTTGATTATGACTATGCCGTAAAGCCTGGATGGAATGTCTTGAATACTTCTCGTCTTTCTCTCGAGTTATTATGCAATTATAATCGAGACATGTCCATGCCAACTCCAAAACCAGTTTCCAGACCATCTCCAGTTTTCAAATCTAAACTCGTTCCAGTTCCAGTTCCAGTTCCAGTTCCAGCTTCTAAATCTGTTCCAGTTCCAGTTCCAGTTCCAGCTTCTAAATCTGTTCCAGTTCCAGTTCAAGTTCAAGTTCAATTTCCAGTTCCAGCTTCTAAATCTGTTCAAGTTCCAGTTCCAGTTCCAGTTCAAGTTCAAGTTCCAGTTCCAGCTTCTAAATCTGTTCAAGTTCCAGTTCCAGTTCCAGCTTCTAAATCTGTTCAAGTTCCAGTTCCAGCTTCTAAATCTGTTCAAGTTCCAGTTCAAATTTCAATACCCATGTCAGAGATGATTTATTTTAAAGTACCAAAGCTATTAAGCCCGCTACCAAAATCTCCAGAGTCCAACGTAACAACTTATCGTGCCTGGAAGCCTCCACCGAAGATAGATTTCGTGGTACGGCCTAAATTAAAAACTGCTGGCTTTGAAGATCCAAGAATTCGAAGACGGCATGGCATAGTCGTTGTCAAATCGAACGTCAATTTGAGAGATGGAAAATGCTACAGCCTTATAAATACAGAGGCTAGAAAATACTACAGTTGGGTTTAAACCCAAACGATTTATAAAAAAATCGGGCCGAACGAAGTGTCTCATGGCAGATTCCTGTCTTTGACACTTCGTTCGACCCGTTTTTTTTGTAACAATTATATTGCCAATATTGGATGCGTACCGATTTGTACTTTAAGATTTTGAACGGATACTTAAGATTTTGAATGGATACTTTTATAACTGAAATCTTGAAGATATAAATTTATATATAAACTATTATCAACCAACTTAAAAAAATTTCAAGATTGGCAAAAAAATATTATTTAGAAATCAAAAACTATAAAATCGAAATGATAAATTTTGAAAAATTTTCCAGATTGGTGAAAAATGGCAAAGTCCCAAAAAAATATCTTGAAAAAAATTATAGAAATATAAAATCAACCAAAGACACTTTAGCATGATATATATATATGTTAGCTAATGTCAATCAACCAATCAACCAACCTTGAAAAAAAAAAAAAAAAAAAAAAAAAAATTTTTTTTTTTTTTTTTTTTTTTCAAGGTTGGTTGATTAGTTGATTGACTCTAGATAACCTATATATATCATGCTAAAGTATCTACACTATCACTGTCCAGCAATGCTTATTTGTTTCAGCGTCTATAAAAATCTTTACCGCATCCTGTTTCGTAGCAAATGAGTTATGTAATATCCTGTTTTCGCGTTCAGCGACAATAATTCTATAAATAGCCTTATCTTATCCTGTTTTCGTAGAAAATGAGTTATGCAACATCCTGCCTTCACTATATAAGCTCTGCCTTTCGATCGAATAGTCATTCTCTCTTCGGAGCTTGAACTGCTAACATGTATAAGCATCAATGCTCTGTGAAGAAACTTAAAGCGGCTAACGCTCTTCATAACCTTTTCGGAATGACTGAGCCTTTTCCGAATATTCTTTCGACTTCTGTCAAGAAGCTGAAGAAATATCCTCATTTCCAAACAATGATCGGAGAAGGCAAAATCCATATGTTCTGCCTACATCTGACACCTGATCATAATATTTCGTTTAAAAAACGTACTCTGACGGACAAGATCCTGAATACGATTCCAGCACTAGGCAGAGAGGCCCAGACAATCTATCCGTTGAGACCTCAAGACATAAAATGGATCACTGTTATGAACAGATTCAAAAGACCCCCCAGCGAAGCCAACAGAACCAACGCTGATATGAGAATTGGTTTCAAGTGCCCCCATAACCAATTTCTGGTGAAAGGTCATTTCACGTTTGGACAGAGAACCGTTGGGCAAGGATGCGCCCATATTATCCAGACGTTGGACGCACCATTGCTGTTCTATGTGAGACCCCCCAACGAGACACGAGTGAGAGCTGACAGCAGATATTTCTCAGGGGACAAGCTTCACTTCTACGAGAGGTTCATATTGATTGCTCGCTCAAGCTACAAGATACCTGCTGGCACTACCTATATTTTATTTACGACGCAAAAGAATTTCTTCAGTCTACATGTTGTGAAGGAGAGCTTGAAGCTGGGTTTCAAGGTAAAAAATCCGTTGGTAGAAAGAATCACGAAAATAGACGGGATGTATGAGGTATCTGTGCCAACACCTATGATACCTCATATGGATGATGATGACGAGCCACCCTCTGAATATATTCAAACAGCTCCAATCTCAGAGCCAGAATCATCCCAAGAGCCAGAACCATCCCAAAAGCCAGAACCAGTAACCGATTTGCCAGAAATCTATTTGCCGACGAACCCTCCTGTTGTGTTGGACAAAACAATAACCGTGGTCACTACAAATTATGCAGAACAATATAACTCTCAAATCTGGAAAGTATTGACAGATCCCCTTAAAAACAACTTCGTACGCACCTACGGGCCTGATCTACCTGGAATGGATATGAGAACTGCATCGGTAAAACGTAAGGCCGAAAAGAATCCCAAGCGTTTAAAGAAACGTAAGCTCACCTTCAAGGACGCTGCAACAAATACAGAGCCTGAAACTAGAGAACCAGAGCCTGCACCTATTGCAAATCCAGAGCCTGCACCTATTGAACATTCAATACCTTTTGTTGAAAATCCAGGGTTTCATAGTGAATGGCCTATTCAAAGCCCAGCGGTGCCTGAAGATCTTAATAATATAGTATGCTCTCCCATGCCAGATCAGCTACTACTAGACTCTATGATGAAAGATCTCATGACACCTGGCACTCTAGAATATATAATAGATGAGTCCGAACAGCCAAATTACATATCACTCTAAAAATATTAAAAATTTAAAAAATTTGGGTCAAACGAGGCTTCCTCATGTCAGATTTGTCATTATGACTTATCTTGACGATGGAAGCCTCGTTTGACCCATTTTTTTTAAATCTATCTCCTACCAATATTGGATTTGTAAAAAAAATAACTTATAAATTTTATGAGTAGACAAATGAAAATTGTCTAAGCCGTTCAACGGAATCGCTTAAAGCGGCTTCAGCTATGCCATCCTATCGATTGGACCTGCAAACGGGACAGCCAACATTATCCATAAAAATTTAACCTCGATAAAATTGAAACGGGACAAATGTAGCTTTTAAATTGAGATGCTGAGCCAGAAAAACTGAACGCGTAGAGATTAGCAGCTCATATTGTAAAAAATTAAACGTAATTATGAAAATAGTATTAACGAGATCCAATGATAGAGATCCAAAAAAACTTTAGTAACCAATCGTTTGGTCATGACAATTGAAAAGCGAATCTTGATGAACGAGGAAAAGATATATATATCAACCAACCAACCAACCTTGAAAAAAAAAAAAAAAAAAAAATTTTTTTTTTTTTTTTTTTTTTTTTTCAAGGTTGGTTGGTTGGTTGGTTTGACTGGCTATATATAATTATCTATTTGCCTCCACACTCTCATTGTCTCTCAACATTTGTCAGCAACGGTTGTCTAGTTATTATTGCTCGTAATGACAAATATGATAAATTTGAACCTGTATCTGAAACAGGATTCCATCCAATCGTGTCCAAATGCTAGATCTTCCCATTTTAAATGAAACCTGTTAATTTTGATCGTGGCACAGTCGTCGTGTCGATCTTAAACTTGGTCCATCCAAAAAGCCTTCATGAGTCAAGCTGAGTGCATCCCGAAACAAACTAATCAAAACCTGAAACAATTGTTGCGTAGAGAGAATCCGTAAAATTTAGCAAGAGGTCTCTATAAAATTTAAATTGCTGAGAGTTGTCACGACAAATGTAGCAATGAACGCTGGAAAATTTAAATGTAATTATGAAAATAGTATTAACCATTCGTTGAGTAGCATGACAAATGAAAATTGAAACGTAATTAGGAAATTAGTATCAAGATTAGCTTTTCAATTTAATCCTGACCTTTTTCGAGTTTTGTCCAGATGCTATAAAATTGAAACAGGTGTATCTGAAACATTATTCAATCCAAATGCTAGGGTCTTCTCATTTTAAATGAAACCTGTTAATATTGATCGTCTTAAACGTGGATCACTTGGCCATCCAAGAAACCTTCATGAATATTGAAACCGGCTGAGTTCTATCCTGAAACAGGTGTCACGACAAATTGATATGTACGCTTGAAATCTGAAAGATATATAACCCGTCAAGGTCACACGAGTCAAGCTTCACGAGTCAAGGTCACACTAAAAAAAAAAAAAAAAAAAAAAAAAAAAAAAATATTTTTTTCAAAGATTAGATTTTTTTTTTTTTTTTTTTTTTTTTTTTTCATGTGACCTTGTGACCTTGATAGATTGTTAGCGCCTATATAAGCAGCTGACAAATCTCATTTTCTAACATTATTCATTTAACTATAATATAAGGGCATGGATAGCTATTTAGATCTCGTGTCAAAGGTTTTGGCAAAACCGCAATTGTCTGAGGGTATCGACAATATTTTGCACAAAGACTGTTTAAATCTTATATCTAAAGATTGGGTGGCTCGTTTGAAAAATAACGTGACTTTTCAAGATTATGTCACCGACGCCAAACGGTTATGGAATCCATCTTATATGACGCTGAATTATGAATATGAAGAATCCAAGCGCCCAAATTTTAAAGTTGCTGTCGTTGCATACTGTAAATTTATGAAAAGTTATGGGGATAGAGGCCTTGTAAATCCCAAATTGAATTTATATATTATGGCTTCAGAGCCATTACGTTTAATTGCTCGTGCGATGACATCTGATCTCTCAGTTCAAATTTCTGACGATTTTAAATTTTCTTTTCAAGAATGTAGTGGTGTTTTGAATTGTCATGAATGCGGTAAACGTGCAAACGAATTCAAAGCAAAAGGTCATAAAATAAATCCAAGATTTCAACCATGCATACTGGACACCAGCGTATTTACTGGAACTGAAGTCGCGAATCGCTTTTATAGTATGATCGAACCCACGTTCACTGACACGTTTGTAGCCATCTTACAAATAAAAATTAATACGAGATACAGCTATTATACTCAAAATAATCAAAAAATTTTACGTATTAGTGGAAGTATTTTAGATTTCATCGGATTTCAGGAAAGAAAATTAATGGCTTCTAAAACAGCTAATATAGGATTCATAACAGAAATCGATAATCAACCTTCAACGAAGGCTAAGGAGGCTAAACCTTCAACGAAGACTAAGGAGGTAGAATCGTCAACAAAAACCGATGATGAGTTTGGCGATTATTTGGAAGGGATGTTAAACGATTCAAAGATACCTTATGAACCTTTTGATTTGGAAAATACTATTGAGTTGGAAAATACTGAAATTAGTCACGATACCATTGATTTGAATGATGTGGACAATAAGAGAAGCTCTAATGATTTAGACTCGGATTCTAAGAAAAGAAAAATAGATGAGGGTGAAAGTCATATATCACAGTGGCTTTTAAGTGACGATTAATAAATTACGTAAACCACATTTTAGTTTAGTGCGACAGTCCCATGAAAAAAAAAAAAAAAAAAAAAAAAAAAAAAATTTTTTTTTTTTTTTTTTTTTTTTTTTTTTTTTTTATGTGACCTTGAGCGTGGCTCGTCTATTGCTAACGTACCTTTCTTTTTTTTTCAAAGTTGGCCATTTCAAACTGACTGTGAAATTTTTCAAAGTCCACGCGTTTTGTCTTTCTATTTTCAAAATTACATTTAAAGTTTTATGGCCCAGCTCCTGTTTCAGATAACCCTCAGCCTGTTTCAATTTTATCTCCATTTTTACGTGCTAAGCGATATGTCTTCGTTTTCAAGGTTCTTGCTAAGCGATATGTCTTCGTTTTAACATGGCACCTGACTCAATTTTATCATGGCCTCTTGCATAGCTGATCCACGTTTGAGCGACAAGCTAAATTGAATTCAATGCAAGGGAGTCACGTTAACAGATACCGTAGCGCTGAGAAACGTTCAAAATCTATTGTGAGTCATCTTAAAAGATACCCTAGAGGGTCACGTTAAACGATACCATAGCGTGGCGTAAAATATTATCAGCCAATGGAGGGTTAAAAGATACAATAGAATGGAAGAAATACAAAAGTTAAAAATAAATTGGTAAAACCTTTAGGGTTTCGTTGGAAAGGTTTAGTAATATTTAATTTTAAGCTCAATATTATCTTGAGTCAAAATGTAAGTTCGTTATCTGGCTTCAATGAAATGGAAGAAAGACAAAAGTTATAATAAATTGGGGAAAAGATTTAGGGTTTCGTTGGAAAGGTTTAGTAAATTTTAACGTTAAATTTAATGTTGACATTTTATCGAGGTCATAGCGTGGCGTAAAATATTATCAGCCAATGGAGGGTTAAAAGATACAATAGAATGGAAGAAATACAAAAGTTAAAAGTAAATTGGTAAAACCTTTAGGGTTTCGTTGGAAAGGTTTAGTAATATTTATTTTTAAATTTTAAGCTCAATATTATCTTGAGTCAAAATGTAAGTTCGTTATCTAGCTTCAATTTTCAAGGAAATGGAATAAAGACAAAAGTTATAATAAACTGGGGAAAAGGTTTAGGGTTTCGTTGGAAAGGTTTAGTAAATTTTAATGTAAAATTTAATTTTGATATTTTATCACGGTCAAATGCAGATGACATGCCTAGAAAGACAAATGAAAAGCTTAAAAAGTCCGTGCCAGTCTATAGCATCATTTTAAATGTTAATATTGAGCCATCCAAGAGGCCTTGATAGAACCGGCTGAGTGCTATCTGAAACAGGACAAATCTATAGGTACGCTTGAAATCTGAAAGATGTAGAGAGTAGCAGCCCATATTGTAAAAATTTAAAATTATAAAATTCAAAAGTGGATATGTAGGAAGGGTTAAGTTTCAAAGTCACGTGACCACACCCACTCTTGAAATGAACCAACCAACCAACCTTGAAAAAAAAAAAAAAAAAAAAAAAAAAAAAAAAAAAAAAAATTTTTTTTTTTTTTTTTTTTTTTTTCAAGGTTGGTTGGTTGGTTGATTTCAAGAGTGGGTGTGGTCACGTGACTCGGATCAAAAAGTGATATAACCGAGATTAATTTCGGAGCTAAAAAGAAGAACCCAAATTGTCTCCCCAACTGGCTGAACCCAGATTAGGTATTTTTTAGCTTGAAATCTTAGCTGATCTGAGTTTGGTCGTTGGTAAAAATATCAGCGGATTTTTCTAAGGCCCAAATGAAATTCTTTCAAACTAAATCTGCCAGACTAGAATTTAGTAAGAAATACATACTCATAGTCATTAACCCTCCCGCTAACCCCGAGATCTCTTTAAGAAGATACCGTACAACGTAAAGTCAGATCCGTCTCGGTACCACGTTTAAGCTCGTCCGATCTTAAAATTGGCTGGATTTCGTTAGCCCGCTTAGAGAGAGATTTGACACCGTTACGTATCCTGGCATAGTGCCAAGTTTTTACTGAGTCGATACTCTACACGGGATTGAGTCGATACTGTGTCACATGAGAGAGCATTCATATATGTCTTTAAATTGGGAAGTATGGTAGTAGAAGATGAATTTTTCAGACTTCTTCATATTTGGACAGTCTTTGTTTCAAGTTGGCCACTTCAACCTTTAAACTATCATTTTCAGCTTTCAAGATAGTCATTTCAGCTTTCAGGCTGGCCATTCCATCTTTCAGGCTGGCCATTTCATCTTTCGGTTTAGAAGAAGAGAGCGTCTCCTTTACTGGCATATTGCCAAGTTTTAGATTTAGTCATACTTGGACAATCTTTGTCTTAAGCTAGCAATTTCATCTTTCAGGCTAGCGTTCACATGTAAATAAATTCCCACAAGCGTATTTCATAAGCCTGTACATTTTTCAAATGGAGAGGTCATTGACCCCGTCACGTATCCTGGCATATTGCCAAGTTTTAGATTTAGTCATACTTGAACAATCTTTGTCTTAAGCTAGCAATTTCGTACAACGATTTCGTAAAACAGCTTGTAGTAGCGTTAGCGTTCAGTTTGCGTGCAAGATATACTTAGAAATAAAATATTTTTTTTATGTGTATATAAACATACAGACATTTCCGCGAAGCGGATTCAGATTTCAAGCGTACCTATAGATTTGTCCTGTTTCAGATAGCACTCAGCCGGTTCTATCAAGGCCTCTTGGATGGCTCAATATTAACATTTAAAATGATGCTATAGACTGGCACGGACTTTTTAAGCTTTTCATTTGTCTTTCTAGGCATGTCATCTGCATTTGACCGTGATAAAATATCAAAATTAAATTTTACATTAAAATTTACTAAACCTTTCCAACGAAACCCTAAACCTTTTCCCCAGTTTATTATAACTTTTGTCTTTATTCCATTTCCTTGAAAATTGAAGCTAGATAACGAACTTACATTTTGACTCAAGATAATATTGAGCTTAAAATTTAAAAATAAATATTACTAAACCTTTCCAACGAAACCCTAAAGGTTTTACCAATTTACTTTTAACTTTTGTATTTCTTCCATTCTATTGTATCTTTTAACCCTCCATTGGCTGATAATATTTTACGCCACGCTATGACCTCGATAAAATGTCAACATTAAATTTAACGTTAAAATTTACTAAACCTTTCCAACGAAACCCTAAATCTTTTCCCCAATTTATTATAACTTTTGTCTTTCTTCCATTTCATTGAAGCCAGATAACGAACTTACATTTTGACTCAAGATAATATTGAGCTTAAAATTAAATATTACTAAACCTTTCCAACGAAACCCTAAAGGTTTTACCAATTTATTTTTAACTTTTGTATTTCTTCCATTCTATTGTATCTTTTAACCCTCCATTGGCTGATAATATTTTACGCCACGCTATGGTATCGTTTAACGTGACCCTCTAGGGTATCTTTTAAGATGACTCACAATAGATTTTGAACGTTTCTCAGCGCTACGGTATCTGTTAACGTGACTCCCTTGCATTGAATTCAATTTAGCTTGTCGCTCAAACGTGGATCAGCTATGCAAGAGGCCATGATAAAATTGAGTCAGGTGCCATGTTAAAACGAAGACATATCGCTTAGCAAGAACCTTGAAAACGAAGACATATCGCTTAGCACGTAAAAATGGAGATAAAATTGAAACAGGCTGAGGGTTATCTGAAACAGGAGCTGGGCCATAAAACTTTAAATGTAATTTTGAAAATAGAAAGACAAAACGCGTGGACTTTGAAAAATTTCACAGTCAGTTTGAAATGGCCAACTTTGAAAAAAAAAGAAAGGTACGTTAGCAATAGACGAGCCACGCTCAAGGTCACATAAAAAAAAAAAAAAAAAAAAAAAAAAAAAAAAAAAAAAAAAAAAATTTTTTTTTTTTTTTTTTTTTTTTTCATGGGACTGTCGCACTAAACTAAAATGTGGTTTACGTAATTTATTAATCGTCACTTAAAAGCCACTGTGATATATGACTTTCACCCTCATCTATTTTTCTTTTCTTAGAATCCGAGTCTAAATCATTAGAGCTTCTCTTATTGTCCACATCATTCAAATCAATGGTATCGTGACTAATTTCAGTATTTTCCAACTCAATAGTATTTTCCAAATCAAAAGGTTCATAAGGTATCTTTGAATCGTTTAACATCCCTTCCAAATAATCGCCAAACTCATCATCGGTTTTTGTTGACGATTCTACCTCCTTAGTCTTCGTTGAAGGTTTAGCCTCCTTAGCCTTCGTTGAAGGTTGATTATCGATTTCTGTTATGAATCCTATATTAGCTGTTTTAGAAGCCATTAATTTTCTTTCCTGAAATCCGATGAAATCTAAAATACTTCCACTAATACGTAAAATTTTTTGATTATTTTGAGTATAATAGCTGTATCTCGTATTAATTTTTATTTGTAAGATGGCTACAAACGTGTCAGTGAACGTGGGTTCGATCATACTATAAAAGCGATTCGCGACTTCAGTTCCAGTAAATACGCTGGTGTCCAGTATGCATGGTTGAAATCTTGGATTTATTTTATGACCTTTTGCTTTGAATTCGTTTGCACGTTTACCGCATTCATGACAATTCAAAACACCACTACATTCTTGAAAAGAAAATTTAAAATCGTCAGAAATTTGAACTGAGAGATCAGATGTCATCGCACGAGCAATTAAACGTAATGGCTCTGAAGCCATAATATATAAATTCAATTTGGGATTTACAAGGCCTCTATCCCCATAACTTTTCATAAATTTACAGTATGCAACGACAGCAACTTTAAAATTTGGGCGCTTGGATTCTTCATATTCATAATTCAGCGTCATATAAGATGGATTCCATAACCGTTTGGCGTCGGTGACATAATCTTGAAAAGTCACGTTATTTTTCAAACGAGCCACCCAATCTTTAGATATAAGATTTAAACAGTCTTTGTGCAAAATATTGTCGATACCCTCAGACAATTGCGGTTTTGCCAAAACCTTTGACACGAGATCTAAATAGCTATCCATGCCCTTATATTATAGTTAAATGAATAATGTTAGAAAATGAGATTTGTCAGCTGCTTATATAGGCGCTAACAATCTATCAAGGTCACAAGGTCACATGAAAAAAAAAAAAAAAAAAAAAAAAAAATCTAATCTTTGAAAAAAATATATATATATTTTTTTTTTTTTTTTTTTTTTTTAGTGTGACCTTGAAGCTTGACTCGTGTGACCTTGACGGGTTATATATCTTTCAGATTTCAAGCGTACATATCAATTTGTCGTGACACCTGTTTCAGGATAGAACTCAGCCGGTTTCAATATTCATGAAGGTTTCTTGGATGGCCAAGTGATCCACGTTTAAGACGATCAATATTAACAGGTTTCATTTAAAATGAGAAGACCCTAGCATTTGGATTGAATAATGTTTCAGATACACCTGTTTCAATTTTATAGCATCTGGACAAAACTCGAAAAAGGTCAGGATTAAATTGAAAAGCTAATCTTGATACTAATTTCCTAATTACGTTTCAATTTTCATTTGTCATGCTACTCAACGAATGGTTAATACTATTTTCATAATTACATTTAAATTTTCCAGCGTTCATTGCTACATTTGTCGTGACAACTCTCAGCAATTTAAATTTTATAGAGACCTCTTGCTAAATTTTACGGATTCTCTCTACGCAACAATTGTTTCAGGTTTTGATTAGTTTGTTTCGGGATGCACTCAGCTTGACTCATGAAGGCTTTTTGGATGGACCAAGTTTAAGATCGACACGACGACTGTGCCACGATCAAAATTAACAGGTTTCATTTAAAATGGGAAGATCTAGCATTTGGACACGATTGGATGGAATCCTGTTTCAGATACAGGTTCAAATTTATCATATTTGTCATTACGAGCAATAATAACTAGACAACCGTTGCTGACAAATGTTGAGAGACAATGAGAGTGTGGAGGCAAATAGATAATTATATATAGCCAGTCAAACCAACCAACCAACCAACCTTTAAAAAAAAAAAAAAAAAAAAAAAAAATTTTTTTTTTTTTTTTTTTTCAAGGTTGGTTGGTTGGTTGATATATATATCTTTTCCTCGTTCATCAAGATTCGCTTTTCAATTGTCATGACCAAACGATTGGTTACTAAAGTTTTTTTGGATCTCTATCATTGGATCTCGTTAATACTATTTTCATAATTACGTTTAATTTTTTACAATATGAGCTGCTAATCTCTACGCGTTCAGTTTTTCTGGCTCAGCATCTCAATTTAAAAGCTACATTTGTCCCGTTTCAATTTTATCGAGGTTAAATTTTTATGGATAATGTTGGCTGTCCCGTTTGCAGGTCCAATCGATAGGATGGCATAGCTGAAGCCGCTTTAAGCGATTCCGTTGAACGGCTTAGACAATTTTCATTTGTCTACTCATAAAATTTATAAGTTATTTTTTTTACAAATCCAATATTGGTAGGAGATAGATTTAAAAAAAATGGGTCAAACGAGGCTTCCATCGTCAAGATAAGTCATAACGACAAATCTGACATGAGGAAGCCTCGTTTGACCCAAATTTTTTAAATTTTTAATATTTTTAGAGTGATATGTAATTTGGCTGTTCGGACTCATCTATTATATATTCTAGAGTGCCAGGTGTCATGAGATCTTTCATCATAGAGTCTAGTAGTAGCTGATCTGGCATGGGAGAGCATACTATATTATTAAGATCTTCAGGCACCGCTGGGCTTTGAATAGGCCATTCACTATGAAACCCTGGATTTTCAACAAAAGGTATTGAATGTTCAATAGGTGCAGGCTCTGGATTTGCAATAGGTGCAGGCTCTGGTTCTCTAGTTTCAGGCTCTGTATTTGTTGCAGCGTCCTTGAAGGTGAGCTTACGTTTCTTTAAACGCTTGGGATTCTTTTCGGCCTTACGTTTTACCGATGCAGTTCTCATATCCATTCCAGGTAGATCAGGCCCGTAGGTGCGTACGAAGTTGTTTTTAAGGGGATCTGTCAATACTTTCCAGATTTGAGAGTTATATTGTTCTGCATAATTTGTAGTGACCACGGTTATTGTTTTGTCCAACACAACAGGAGGGTTCGTCGGCAAATAGATTTCTGGCAAATCGGTTACTGGTTCTGGCTTTTGGGATGGTTCTGGCTCTTGGGATGATTCTGGCTCTGAGATTGGAGCTGTTTGAATATATTCAGAGGGTGGCTCGTCATCATCATCCATATGAGGTATCATAGGTGTTGGCACAGATACCTCATACATCCCGTCTATTTTCGTGATTCTTTCTACCAACGGATTTTTTACCTTGAAACCCAGCTTCAAGCTCTCCTTCACAACATGTAGACTGAAGAAATTCTTTTGCGTCGTAAATAAAATATAGGTAGTGCCAGCAGGTATCTTGTAGCTTGAGCGAGCAATCAATATGAACCTCTCGTAGAAGTGAAGCTTGTCCCCTGAGAAATATCTGCTGTCAGCTCTCACTCGTGTCTCGTTGGGGGGGTCTCACATAGAACAGCAATGGTGCGTCCAACGTCTGGATAATATGGGCGCATCCTTGCCCAACGGTTCTCTGTCCAAACGTGAAATGACCTTTCACCAGAAATTGGTTATGGGGGCACTTGAAACCAATTCTCATATCAGCGTTGGTTCTGTTGGCTTCGCTGGGGGGTCTTTTGAATCTGTTCATAACAGTGATCCATTTTATGTCTTGAGGTCTCAACGGATAGATTGTCTGGGCCTCTCTGCCTAGTGCTGGAATCGTATTCAGGATCTTGTCCGTCAGAGTACGTTTTTTAAACGAAATATTATGATCAGGTGTCAGATGTAGGCAGAACATATGGATTTTGCCTTCTCCGATCATTGTTTGGAAATGAGGATATTTCTTCAGCTTCTTGACAGAAGTCGAAAGAATATTCGGAAAAGGCTCAGTCATTCCGAAAAGGTTATGAAGAGCGTTAGCCGCTTTAAGTTTCTTCACAGAGCATTGATGCTTATACATGTTAGCAGTTCAAGCTCCGAAGAGAGAATGACTATTCGATCGAAAGGCAGAGCTTATATAGTGAAGGCAGGATGTTGCATAACTCATTTTCTACGAAAACAGGATAAGATAAGGCTATTTATAGAATTATTGTCGCTGAACGCGAAAACAGGATATTACATAACTCATTTGCTACGAAACAGGATGCGGTAAAGATTTTTATAGACGCTGAAACAAATAAGCATTGCTGGACAGTGATAGTGTAGATACTTTAGCATGATATATATAGGTTATCTAAAGTCAATCAACTAATCAACCAACCTTGAAAAAAAAAAAAAAAAAAAAAAAAATTTTTTTTTTTTTTTTTTTTTTTTTTTTTTTTTTTCAAGGTTGGTTGATTGGTTGATTGACATTAGCTAACATATATATATATCATGCTAAAGTGTCTTTGGTTGATTTTATATTTCTATAATTTTTTTCAAGATATTTTTTTGGGACTTTGCCATTTTTCACCAATCTGGAAAATTTTTCAAAATTTATCATTTCGATTTTATAGTTTTTGATTTCTAAATAATATTTTTTTGCCAATCTTGAAATTTTTTTAAGTTGGTTGATAATAGTTTATATATAAATTTATATCTTCAAGATTTCAGTTATAAAAGTATCCATTCAAAATCTTAAGTATCCGTTCAAAATCTTAAAGTACAAATCGGTACGCATCCAATATTGGCAATATAATTGTTACAAAAAAAACGGGTCGAACGAAGTGTCAAAGACAGGAATCTGCCATGAGACACTTCGTTCGGCCCGATTTTTTTATAAATCGTTTGGGTTTAAACCCAACTGTAGTATTTTCTAGCCTCTGTATTTATAAGGCTGTAGCATTTTCCATCTCTCAAATTGACGTTCGATTTGACAACGACTATGCCATGCCGTCTTCGAATTCTTGGATCTTCAAAGCCAGCAGTTTTTAATTTAGGCCGTACCACGAAATCTATCTTCGGTGGAGGCTTCCAGGCACGATAAGTTGTTACGTTGGACTCTGGAGATTTTGGTAGCGGGCTTAATAGCTTTGGTACTTTAAAATAAATCATCTCTGACATGGGTATTGAAATTTGAACTGGAACTTGAACAGATTTAGAAGCTGGAACTGGAACTTGAACAGATTTAGAAGCTGGAACTGGAACTGGAACTTGAACAGATTTAGAAGCTGGAACTGGAACTTGAACTTGAACTGGAACTGGAACTGGAACTTGAACAGATTTAGAAGCTGGAACTGGAAATTGAACTTGAACTTGAACTGGAACTGGAACAGATTTAGAAGCTGGAACTGGAACTGGAACTGGAACAGATTTAGAAGCTGGAACTGGAACTGGAACTGGAACTGGAACGAGTTTAGATTTGAAAACTGGAGATGGTCTGGAAACTGGTTTTGGAGTTGGCATGGACATGTCTCGATTATAATTGCATAATAACTCGAGAGAAAGACGAGAAGTATTCAAGACATTCCATCCAGGCTTTACGGCATAGTCATAATCAAATCGCTCGTCGGTCAGAGAGTCGAAAGAAAACATTTCCATTTTGAAAAACAGAGGCTCAGAATGAATAAGCTGAGGCGAGAGGCTCGTATTTATATTCTGGCAAGCGGATGCGTGAGATCTGATAAGCGGTTCTGAGAAACGACGTCAGAAATATTATATAAGGCTCGACAGGATGACCTTTTATAGATTAGAGAGGCTTGACGCATCTATAAAAAACTTATCACGTCCTGTTTTTGAGGAAACGGTTTACATAATATCCTGCCAACAGATTTGTTCTAGAAGAATTTTATCGGATCATCTTGAAGGCTACAAGCGACAAACTAATTTTCTAAAAATTTTAACAGATGAGAGATATGACCGTTGCTGGCAAATATCGAGATAGAATGAGGAGGTGGCAAGTCAGCGATCCTATATATAGAGGAGATAATCAACCAACTATGAAAAAAAAAAAAAAATCTTTGAAAAAAAAAAAAAAAAAAAAAAAATCTTTGAAAAAAAAAAAAAAAAAAAAAAAAATTTTTTTTTTTTTTTTTTCATAGTTGGTTGGTTGATTATATCCTCTATATATAGGATCGCTGACTTGCCACCTCCTCATTGTGTCTCGACATTTGCCAGCAACGGTCGTCTAGTCACTATGCCTAGTTGAAAAATTGAAAATTTTAACAGACGAGAGATATGACCGTTGCTGGCAAAGATCTAGATAGAATGAGGAGGTGGCACGTCAGTTATCCTATATATAGAGAAGATTATCAACCAACCAACCAACTGTGAAAAAAAAAAAAAAAAAAAAATCTTTGAAAAAAAAAAAAAAAAAAAAAATTTTTTTTTCATAGTTGGTTGGTTGATTATATCCTCTATATATAGGATCGCTGACTTGCCACCTCCTCATTGTGTCTCGACATTTGCCAGCAACGGTCGTCTAGTTACTATGCCTAGTTGAAAAATTGAAAATTTTAACAGACGAGAGATATGACCGTTGCTGGCAAAGATCTAGATAGAATGAGGAGGTGGCACGTCAGCGATCCTATATATAGAGAAGATTATCAACCAACCAACCAACCGTGAAAAAAAAAAAAAAATTTTTTTTTTTTTTTTTTTTCACAGTTGGTTGGTTGGTTGAATTCATTCTATATAAATAGCCGACTCTTCTCCAATCAGTCTTCTTCTGTCCCAGTAAATCTATCCATTGTTAGATCCTGCCGGCTTTAGAACGATATGCTATCTCTAGCTTAGCCATGGAACGTTTCTAATTTATGTCTGGCAGATTAACAATACGCTATCTTAGCCTGTTTCTAATCTATTCAAACTTTTTACGATGATTAAGTATCGCGAGTCAAATTTATTTTGGCGTACCTTTAATCGCTACCGAAAAAATGGATGGCTCTAATATAGGTATAGGCTACGTGAGCGATTCGTTCAGGATACAATCGAGGAACGTACTGCTAGAGGATAAGACACGCATTTTTGGCTTGAAACAAATCATGGTACCGCTGTCGGAAAAAGTACGGTTTATTAAAGGCATTTTACATAAGAGACATCATTGAGTTTGAAATAAAATATTTTTTTATCTGTATTTAAACATGCAGACATTTCCGCGAAGCGGAAATGTCTGCTTGTTTAAATACAGATAAAAAAATATTTTATGTTATTATATTTTATAAAAACCCATGATCTATTCTGATTTCATGAAAACCTGCAAGATCTTGTCATTTGTCAGACAAAAGTCTATAAAAATCTTGTTTTCAAAGCCAATATCGTATAAATATCGCTATCCCATCCTATTTTAAAGGAAACGGGTTTAGACATCAGGAGCTAGTTTATGCATGACCTTACAGTAGAAGAAATAAATTCCACTCCCACCCACCCTAATAGATATACTATATATATACTATATATATAGACTGCAGCGCCATCTACAATGATTGGATAAAAAATATAACTTTAGAAACCAACTGTGAAATATTACATATCTAGCTTAGCCCTTAAAAATTTTAAATTTTACACAAAAAATTAAAATTTTAAACGAAAAAATTAAATTTATAAACTCAGATCTCTTAAATTTATCTATAGAGTCTGTATATTTTACCAAGATTCATATTTATCTTATAGAGAAGCCATATCCCTTCAAATCGTTACGATATTGGTACTCTATCTCTAGCTTAGCCATTAAAATTTTTAAATTTTACACAAAAAGTTAAAATTTTAAACGAAAATTTTAGACTCAGATCTCTTAAATTTATCTACAGATATTTTATCAAGATACATAATTATCTTATAGAGAAGCCATATCCCTTGAAAATTACAAATTCAAAATATTTTACAGATGACTGTTGTTGGCAGACGTCGAGACAAAATGAGATGTGGGTACGCTAGCCATTCTATATATAGGACGCACGAAAAAAACTAATGTTCAATAAATGAGGTTAGTTCCGTTAAGTTATAGATTCTGCTCCGTCCTTGAAGATGTGTTCAAGGTCACACAAAAAAAAAAAAAAAAAAAAAAAATTTTTTTTTTTTTTTTTTTTTTTTTTTCAAGGTCGTTGGATTTCTTGTGGGCGTGGCTTCATACCATCTATATATATAGAGAGATAAACTCGCTTACGTATCCAAACCGTCATTGTCCAGTCATGTCTCTGTTGGCTTAGTTATTTTTATCTATACATTTAAATTGATACCATTTTGTCTCGTTTTCCAGAGTCTTAAATTTAATTTCTACAATATTGGCTTATTATAGTTTATACGTTTAAATAGTCTTCATGCTATCCTGATAATCTCTTCGATACTAGCTTAAATAGATTTTTTTATAAATTTAATATCAAAGTCTCAAATTAAACCCGTCCAATATTGGCACTATATCTATCGCAAAAAAATGGGTCGAACGAGGTGTCAAAGACAGAAATTCTGCCATGAGACACCTTGTTCGACCCATTTTTTTACTCTCATTTGAAAGATCAACATAAGCTCTCTATGGATTGCTCATTAGATAACCTACTGATGGTCATCTTCAACGGTCCGGTCATTTGAGATTTGTATAAGTCATAGTCCTCATACTCAAGCTCAAAAAATTTCCTCACCTGTAGTTGGTATGCGGCAAGGAAGTCTTCGAACTTGGTACGGGACCTTTCGACAAATCGAACACCAATGGCTTTCACGAAGCTGAGCTTCATGTTAGCCTGGTATTTCACCATGGCCGAACCATCGAACATTTCATCAAATTCCTGTTCGCCCATGAACCCTTTCAAATGATGTTTGGCTTCGCTAATGGAGAAGATTCTCGTCTTAGCGAGCCATTTAGGTAAATCGATTTTAGGGTCCATCACATCTCGGACGGTGAGGCCTGCATATTTTTCGGCAAATTTTAGATCTAGAGGGTGCCTCGAATAAATAGCCAGGTCCTCAGCCCGGACAAACAGGGTGCCATCAGTGGCCATCAGGCATTTAAAGGCAACGCCATAAGCATAATTTTTTACATGGAAAAACATGACTGACAGAGAGCTAATGTATCTAAGCAGCTAGTAGAGAGATCGACTAGCAATTGAAGAGCTCTCGCTGGACACTCGTATATATACCCGGACAGGATCTGATAGTAAATTTCTACGAACCGCTTATCAAGAGGAAAGGCTTGCATAATATCCTGTCTCTTGAGCAATTTTTATCGATCTGATTATAACCGGGCTTCCTGCATCCTGAGGAAAGGCTTACATAATATCCTGTCAACACTTCTCGAAAAATCTTTTTATAGAGATCTGATTGTAATTTTAATCGAAGCCGCTTATCAAGCATCCTGTCAATAGTTTCTCGAAAATCTTTTTATAGAGATCAGATCATAATAACTGGCTTGGCTACACTTAACCTTTAAAAATTTTAAATTTTACATAAAAAATGTAAATTTTAAATGAAAAAATTAAATTTTTAAACTCAGATCCCTTAAATTTAGCTATTGAGTCTGTATATTTTAACAAGATTCATATTTATCTTATAGCTAAGCCATATCCCTTGAAAATTACAATCGGTACGCATTCAATGTTGGCTTGGCTACACTTAGTCTTTAAAAATTTTAAATTTTACATACAAATTTTAAATGAAAAAAATTAAATTTTTAAATTCAGATCCCTTAAATTTAGCTATCGAGTCTGTATATTTTACCAAGTTTCATATTTATCTTATAGCTAAGCCATATCCCTTGAAAAATTAGAGATCAGATTATAATGACCGCCACACTTAGTCTTTAAAAATTTTAAATTTTACACAGTAAATTTTAAATGAAACAATTAAATTTTTAAATTCAGATACCTTAAATTTGTCTATAGATATTTTATCAAAATTATCTTATAGCTAAGCCATATCCCTTGAAAATTACAAGTTCAAATCGGTACGCATCCAATGTTGGCACTCTATCTATCGCAAAAAAATGGGCCGAGCGAAGCCTCAATGACTTATGTCATGAGAGGCTTCGCTCGACCCATTTTTTTGCACCTCGTCCTGATCTTAAGACGAGGATTTATAAAAGTAGGGTTTGTTTCCCACCAAAACTTTAATTTTTTTGGGGAAATACCCTAGCTCCAAGTCTCCGTACCTCTCTCCGAAGACATAGCTATCCATCGGTACAGATTGCAGGTAAGAGTCCATAGATATTTTCAAATCAGATATAAAACTCTCCATGGTAGCATTTGAAGAGCTAATGGATGCTATCTTGATACGTATGGGCCTTCTGATGTTGAACGTACACTCTATCGGCGACAAAATCTCGATAGGCCCCTGAAATAAGGATTGAAATTCGCCTGGATGCATATCCAACAGCGTGTTGGCATCTTCCAATCCAAAAATACGTGTCTTGGCTAGAGACGGAGGCAGGCTCAAGCCCTCGGGAGCGATGTCAGTCACTGTAAGATGGCATAAGTTTAAAACGCCAGAAGGATTTTGATAGCCCATGGTACGAGCTACGTCTGAACCTTTGATAAAAATTTCACCGTCAAAAGTCAAAAAACAAGTAAATTTCACGTTTAACTCTTCAGCTAAAATTTGAAATATCATTTTGGAGCTTTTAGAATATCAAGCAGTCAGAATGAAATGTCTCGTCCAGCAGCCTGTATTTATACTAGCAGCAATCTCTATTTCTATCTAAATTTCTTATCGACATCCTCTGACGCACATCCTCTTACGCACGTCCTGTAGATTATGCAAGATCCCGCTCAAACGACAAATTAATTCTAAAAATAAGTTTATCGAGGATTACATAATATCCTGTCAACAGCTAGAAGAATTTTATCAGAAGGTCACGTTTTCTAAGAAAGCTTGCTAAAATTAGGTCGCGAATCGGGTATATATACGAGCTGCCTCTAAGAGCCTGCATCATTTTGACTTCTGTTGCATTAAGTCATGCTATTCACAATTGAACATCCACAGCTGGATGCTAAAATCTTATTCGTAGTCTCTGCGGATGGACTTTTGTTCGTCAGGGCCTCTGATGTGGCCAAGCTGATGGGTAAGGGTAGCGCATACGTAAAAAAAACTACCAAGCTAAAGGTGAGGGACCTCGTTTACAAAAGGTTCAGGATACCTGTCTCTTTAGCTAATACCTGGGTGTATCCAATAGAAGAGATTCATTTCGGAGATGCGCTGTCGACCATGGGTTTTGAGGCCATGATGAAATCTGCTAAGATTGACATCTTAGATCCTATAGTGCCAACTGCATGCATCCATAAAGCAGTCAGAATTCGGATCGTGAGGAATTCTGATGTCTTCATAGATGAATTCTTAAAGGATTTCATAGAAAGAACCAAGCTGTTCTATGATGGAGACCACGATGATGACCCTCGCCTACACGAAGATAGATTTGAGACTATTTCTTGGACAGACACCCCTCCGTCCAAAATCAAAGTCTTCGTGGGGAATCGATCTCGCTGGTATAAACTGATGCCTTAGAGATTTAAATTGGAGGGGGCAAAAAAATGGGCCGAACGAAGCGTCTCATGGCAGATTTCTGTCGTTGACGCTTCGTTCGGCCCATTTTTTTGCGACGGTAGTAAGCCAATATTGGATGGGTACAAATTGAGACTTTGAATGGGGTCTCTGAGATAGATAATATTAATATTTCAATATTGAAACGATACTAATGCCTTTGAATCTGAGATAGCTAATGTCTTTGACTCTGAGATAGAAATTTACAATATTGAATAAGGACATTTTTTAAATGAATGCCGTACCAATATTGAATATATTTTTTAACGATTCGATAAACAAATAATATATTTAAATGAAATATTTATATAGTCAATCTGAAGGCAGGATATTGCATAACTCATTTTCTACGAAAACAGGATGAGATAAGGCTTTTTATAGAATAATTTATCGCTGGATATTGCATAACTCATTTGCAACGGACACGGAAACAGGATACTGAACACGGAAACAGGATGCAGTAAAGATATTTATAGACGCTGAAACAAATAAGTATTGCTGGACAATGATAGTGTATATACTTTAGCATGATATATGTGTTAAAAGAGTTAATCAACTAATCAACCAACCTTGAAAAAAAAAAAAAAAAAAAAAAAAAATTTTTTTTTTTTTTTTTTTTTTTCCAAGGTTGGTTGATTGGTTGATTGACTCGAATTCATTCTTTATAAATAGCTGTACTCAAACCTTCATTCCTTCATTCTGTCTGAATCTCTTCTAGCATCAACCTTCTACTAAAACGCTCCTAACATTAAGATACTTTAGCATGATTGGTTGATTGGTTAATGTCTTTAAATCTGAGATAGAAATTTACAATATTGAATAAGGGCATTTTTTAAATGAATGCTGTACCAATATTGAATATATTTTTTTAACGATTCGATAAACAAATAATATATTTTTAACTATTCGATAAACAAATAATATATATATTTTAACGATTCGATAAACAAATAAAATATTTAAATAATAAATATTTTATTATTAAAATAAAATATTTAAATAATAAATATTTTATTATTAAAATAAAATATTTAAATAATAAATATTTTATTATTAAAATAAAATATTTAAATAATATATTTAAATTCTAAATATTTATTATTCGAACCGAACGTGAACAATTCTGGCGGGGTGGAGTTGCTCGAAGAATAAATCTGGCGACTGTCTGATAGACCTTTATATGCCGTAAAGAAGTAGGTTCACCCAGCTTTGCGGTACTTGGCATAGGAGCTGTAGTTTGAATAGAATACCCTCGTAACTGTAATCTTTAAATCCTAATTGTAAAAATTTACATGCTTAAATTTCTAATGTCTCGTCAACGTTGCTGAGCTTTGCGGTACTTGGCATAGGAGCCATAGTTTGAATAGATCGTAACTGTAATCTTTAAATCTTAATTGTAAAAATTTACATGCTTAAATTTCTAATGTCTCGTCAGCGTTGCTGAGATTTGCGGTACTTTGGCATAGGAGCTGTAATTTGAATAGATCGTAACTGTAATTTTTAAATCTTAATTGTAAAAATTTACATGACTGCATGCTTTAATTTCTAATGTCTCGTCAGCGTCTATTATTGGACTCGTCTGATTTTGACATGAGATGTCTCGGACAGGGACCATTCCAAGAGGTGCAATCGAAAGCTTAAATTTCATGCGACTATTCTTTTTCGGTCTTGGCTGAGTATGTACGTAATTTGGACAACGACGCAAAGGCTGAAATGCTAAATTTAAAACAACAAATGTTTGACTTGCAATCCAAATTGAATGTAGATATTGCACTCTTGAAAAACTAAGATTGGGAATTTTGACGTGAGAAGGCTCAAATTAGAGATGGGCATTCAGCAGATCCAAAATTAAATCCGTTTATCGTGTCCGTCTCAAACTAAATGGCTACACAATAGGCTTAATAATTTTTTTTTTTAAATGGATAAGGTTAGGCGACGACAGTTTTTAAATGAATGCTGTACCAATCTTAACGATTCCATAAACATATAAAATATTTAAATTCTAAAAATTTATTATTTAAATCTGAAAGGTGAAGTTGCTCGAAAATTATTGCTGGTGACTGTCTGATAGACCTTTAGATGCGTAAAGAAATAGGTACACCCAGCTTTGCGGTACTTGGCATAGGAGCTATCGTTTGAATTTCTGAAAGGGTGAAATATGCTCGAAAAATATTGCTGGTGACTGTCTGATAGACCTTTAGATGCGTAAAGAAGTAGGTTCACCCAACTTTGCGGTACTTGGCATAGGAGCTGTAGTGAAATCAGAATGAGGTCATGGGTTTTTATAGATTATCATGAAGCCAGACGGTTGCTGGTCATACGCAATGATGATTTGGATACGGTAGCCATATTATATTGATTCATTAGACATTATGCTGGATACCGGTATTTTATTTAAAATGTTTTAAAACGGAGACATGATATATATATATAGGCCACACCAAAAAACTAATGTTGCATAAATGAATCCGTTAAGTTAAAGATACTGCTCCGTCCTTGAAGATGTGTTCAAGGTCACACGAAAAAAAAAAAAAAAAAAAAAAAAATTTTTTTTTTTTTTTTTTCTTTTTTCAGGTGCCACGCCCACCCTTGAAGCTTGTCTATATTTACTACGGCTAACATGACTACACTCTCATTGTGTCTCGACATTTGCCTGCAACGGTCGTCTAGTCACTATGTCTCGTAATGTGTTTTCAGCAAAATGTACATTGATATACACTAGAGAGTTAAATTTTTTTATAAAAACCTATGATCTATTCTGATTTCATGAAAACCTGCAGTATCTTGTCATTTGTCAGACAAAAGTCTATAAAATCTTGTGTTCAAAGCCAATATTGTATAAATAACGCTATCCCCATCCTATTTTAAAGAAAATGGGTTTAGACATGAGGAGCTAGTTTATGCATGACCTTACAGTAGAAGAAATAAATTCCACTCCCACCCACCCTAATAGATATACTATATATATACTATATATATAGACTGCAGCGCCATCTACAATGATTGGCTAAAGAAATATAACTTTAGCAGCCAACTGAGAAATATAGCTTTAGCAGCCAACTGAGAAATATAACTTTAGCAGCCAACTGAGAAATATAACTTTAGAAATATAACTTTAGAAACCAACTTCATCAACCAACCAACCAACCAACTGTAAAAAAAAAAAAAAAAAAAAAAAAAATTTTTTTTTTCGTGTGACCTTGTGACCTTGATAGCTTTATAGCGCCTATATAAGCAGCTAACAAATCTCATTTTCTAACATTACTCCTACATATGTGGCGACAACGATGAAAGGGTTTTGAAAATAGCTCGTCTGAAGACTCTCTGCAAAGTCCAGGTAACTATGTTATTTTTTTTTAAATGTAGTTTAATATTTTTCGTTTTCGCAGATTACCTTATGAAGGCCTTGCCTCTGAAAATATTGTCTGGATGGCTTCGTCTCTGAATCTATATAATTATTAATAAAATATTTTAAATTCTAAGGCCTAAATTTACAACATTAGTATGAAATCTTGTAAATTTATAGGATACTCACGGGTCAATTTTAGTTTTTTCGATAACAAGTTTGAACGAAGGGCTTACCCTTGGAAAATATCAAAGGATTCTCTGCAAAGTCGACGCAAAGATTTTTTTCTTAAATGTAGTTTAACCTACTGATCAGACATCGATATTAAATTTTTAATCGTGTAAGATTGACACCGATTAGCCTTGCTGTTTGGATTCTAAAGAAATCATTGGGCCTATCCAAAATAATTTTCGTAGACCCAAGGCTTAAAGTATTGTTTCCTAAACCAAGAGGATGTCCAAACTCGATACGGACTGAGGGTTTTCAAAATATCAGAATCGATTATGGACACTGAAAATTTATATTTTTAAGAAGATATTTTATAAGGATGAGCTTGTCATGTAGAAGGTTTATTTTTCCCTACAGAAAATCCTTATGTAAATGTATTTTAGGGAAAACGTAGGGATAAACCAAATTTCAGTATATACTAATTTTCTGATTTTTTTCCCTAAATTATCCCTACTAATATCTTTAGAAATTTATTACATATCTTATACTTATATTTATATTTATATTTATATTAATATTATATAAGTATAAGTATATAATATAATATAATATAATATAATATAGTATAAATAGTATATATGTATATAAGTATATATGTATATAAATATGTATATAATATAATATAATATAATATAATATAATATAATATAATATAATATTTAGTATATAATATTTAGTATATAATATATAATATAATATTAAAAAAAAAAAAAAAAAAAAAAATCTATCCATTTCTATAGGGTAGCTACGATTCATGCTCCTACCTTCTCCTATTTTGCTCCGACTTGCTTTTTGTGGCAACGAGCTTCAAGGTCACACGTTTTTTTTTAATGCTACCTTGTTAGCTTTATAGATTGGGGGTCGGTGTAAATTAGAGACATATATATTTTCAGCTATACTAATAATTGAGTATGAAATAAAATATTTTTTTATCTGTATTTAAACATGCAGACATTTTCCGCGGAGCGGAAAATGTCTGCTTGTTTAAATACAGATAAAAAAATATTTTATTTCTATTTCTTTTAAAGTCTAATGTATAAATTTACAATATTAGTATATATTTTTTTTAATTTATAGCATATTCACAGTTTAGTTTTGTTTTTTTCGACAACAAGTTTTGATAGAGGGGCTTAGGCTTTGAAAATATTAACTGGTAGAAAATATCTGCATGTTTAAATACAGATTTAAAAAATATATTTTATTTCTATTTATTTTAAATTCTAATGTATAAATTTACAATATTAGCATATTTTTTTTTAATGCATAGCGTACTCACGAGTTAATTTTGGTTTTTTCGACAACAAGTTTTGATAGAGGGTCTTAGGCTTTGAAAATATTAACTGGTCTCTCTGCAAAGTCTAAACAATTAGCTTTGCTGGACAACCTTTGAATTTTTACCGACAAGGTTCTATATAAGCATTAGCTTGCCTGAAAGACAGTTTTTTCTGATAATTGTGTCAATATTAATTTTTGGATCGATGGGTCAAAATGCTCGAATAATATCGCTGGCGACTGTGTCTGAGACCTGTGTTTATCGTAAAAATGAGACTCCAGCTAGATTTGAGGTACTTGAGGGTGGGGTTTAAAAATACATTGGTTCGTAGAAAATAGGCAGACATGTTGTTGGAGTCTACGTAGGCCTTTTATTTAAAATGTTTTACCGTACAATGGATGATTTGAATCTCGTCACGATTTTGGATGGATTTCTTTAGACCCGGTAGGCCAGCAAGGCTAAAATTTATATAGAGCCAAGCCAGGCTTTTCCAAACGGATGTCGTTGGCAGACAAAATGAGATGTGGGCACTTTAACGATTCTATATATAGGTCACATGAAAAAAACTAATGTTGAATAAATCCGTCAAGTTAAAGATACTGCTCCGTCCTTGAAGATGTATTAAAGGTCACACGAAAAAAAAAAAAAAAAAAAAAAAATTTTTTTTTTTTTTTTTTTTTTTCTAAGGTGCCACGCCCACCCTTAAGCTTGTCTATATATACTATGGCTAACATGACTACACTCTCATTGTGTCTCGACATTTGCCTGCAACGGTCGTCTAGTCACTATGTCTCGTGATGTGTTTTGAGCAAGATGTACATTGATGGAGACTAGAGAGTTAAATTTTTCTATAAAAGCCTATGATCTATTCTGATTTCATGAAAACCTGCAATATCATGTCATTTGTCAGACAAAAGTCTATAAAATCTTGTTTTCAAAGCCAATATTGTATAAATAACGCTATCCCCATCTTATTTTAAAGGAAATGGGTTTAGACATCAGGAGCTAGTTTATGCATGACCTTACAGTAGAAGAAATAAATTCCACTCCCACCCACCCTAATAGATATACTATATATATACTATATATATAGACTGCAGCGCCATCTACAATAATTGGATAAAGAAATATAATTTTAGAGGCCAACTGAGAAAAATAACTTTAGCGACCAACTGAGAAATATAACTTTAGCTGCCAACTGAGAAATATAACTTTAGCAGCCAGCTGAGAAATATAACTTAAGAATCCAACTTCATCAACCAACCAACCAACTGTAAAAAAAAAAAAAAAAAAAAAAAAAATTTTTTTTTTTTTTTTTTTTTTTTTTTTTTTCGGTGGGCGTGGCTTCGCTATAAATTTCTCAGTGCAATCGTGCCTATATAAATGCGGGTTTGTGTTCTAAAAGATTCATTGGCATCATGTCTGTCCAAAATGAGTTTCGTGCTCTACTCCGTGAATGCGTTAGTCTCGCCTATCGTCAAGAAACCTCTGAAGTCTTGTTGAAATCTAATTTTGGCTGCTCTATTTTAAAAATGCTCACAGCGTATTTTCAGAATAACTCTATCCATTCGAAGGCTAAACTCGATACGCCCGAAAAGGCATTTAGAATGTTGAAAGGCCAATTGCAATGCATAGCATATTATGACTACGATAAAATGTCTCCTGATATTAAAAATCTGTTCGCTGAAGATATTGTGCTGCCTGGCCAATGCTGTTATCAAGTTTGGATTCTACAATGCTTAATTGTTACAGCATGCATTGTTGCAGATTGCTGGACAAATTGCAATGTGGATATGTTTGATGTGGCTTTTGAAACGCTGATAGATATGTTGGACACTTATGGCTATATTGCCTGCATTGAACGCGACCTAAATCGCAACTATAATCCGTTTGGTAATCCGAGCGAAATTGTCTTGTTCGCCGGTCTAAAAATAACCAATTAGAAAAAAATATCTTTATATTGACTTAAGCATATATATATAGAATTCGCTGCATAATATCCTGTCAACAGTTTTTTTATAAATCTGATTATAATTTTAGCCGCTTCCTACATGCATCCTGTTTTCAAAGACTTATGCAACTCGTATAAATAACTTTATCTCTTCCTGCTTGAAAGGTCAAGGCCTCATCCTGTTTTCTTGGACTTATGTAACTCATATAAATAACTTTATCGCATCCTGTTTTAAAGGATATGCTTCTACTATAAAAGCCGGTGCTCAGCGCTTGTAATTTCAATTGCTCACTTGCTCTCAAGTCATGTGGATGAGATTATTTTTCCCAGGCCATATCGGCTTGAGGTCTGCCCTAGCCTCTGACGGAATGACTTACGTTTCGGCAGTAGATGTGGGTTTGCTGCTGCAGTTTAATGATATTTACGAATTTTCTCAGTATCGTGCCACCAAGCATATAGATTCCTTTCCAGTTTTTGAAATAGAAGAAATGTTTAACTACGTGAGCCTGTTTTCCGACGTAGCAGAAATGCAGAGACTCTGGAGATATGGACGGGTCGCGGCTGATTTTCCTATGTCTTCGGAAGCTATATTTGATGTTCATATTAAAACGGAGGGAAATGCCAAATTGCAGGACTGGCTGCAACTATATACGGACCTTTTCCGAAATGATCTATTGGACGGCCCTTCTGACAATTCGAAAAGATTGGCTACCCGTTGGAGGAGACGGAACGAATGCAAGGTCTGCTTGACAGAAGAGAGCCAGGTGGCATTCTTTGACTGTGGGCATGTGGTATGTTGTATGGCTTGTTCGGACAAACTGGAAAATTGTCCTGTTTGTCGAACAGCTATTTTGGAAAAGCGAAGAGTGTATGTGCAATAGTTATATACATGGAAATTTTAAAAAACTTGGGTCAAACGAGGCTTCCTCATGTCTAGATTTGTCATTATGACTTATCTTGACGATGGAAGCCTCGTTTGACCCATTTTTTTTAAATCGATAGGCTACCAATATTGGATTTGTAAAAAAAATAACTTATAAATTTTATGAGATTCGATTAGAGTTATCCGTAAAATATTTTACCGTACAACGGACGAAAAGATTTACGAAGACATGATAACTAGATGACTGTTGTTGGCGAGACAAAATGAGATGTGGGTACGTTAGCCATTCTATATATAGGTCACACGAAAAAACTAATATCGAATAAATAAACTTTGCTCCTTTAAGTTATGGATCTGTCCTTGAAGATATGTTCAAGGTCACATGAAAAAAAAAAAAAAAAAAAAAAAATTTTTTTTTTTTTTTTTTTTTTTTTTTTTTTTTTCAAGGTTGGTTCAAGGTCATTTAATCTGCCCCTATATATACCCTGGCTGCCTTCAGGATTTATATCATTTTCTCATTCTACAATTGTTGTTGGACTGACATTTGCAATTTTTCATAATGGATTTCTCTGATCCCATTCAAAGCGTCTTTCATTACCTACTCAGAGACTGCGTTCATCTGGCAAACTGGGAAGCTACCGGCGAATATAGGATGGTCGACATCAGAAATGACTGGGACGATCCAGAATGGAAACCGAAAGAACACAAATTTGCCCTTTCTATTTTGAGAATGTTAGAAGACTATTTTCAGACACCGCCTTTACCTACTGGTATGAAGATCGAACAGATCGAAGAGGCCATTCCCAAGCTGAAAGAAAAATTAGTAGCCATACTCAATTCTGATAGCATATTTCTTAAAGTCCGAGGCCTTTTGCGCAACAAAAGCTTAACGTGGCGTGGTGCCGAATCTTATCAACCTTGGGTGCTGGAGTGTTTGATCGTTACTGGATGCTTTCTCGGAGAATGTTTTGCCAAATTTCGATACAACAACGGGGTATTTGATCTGGCATCCGTTGCCTTAATAGATATTATGGAAAAGAGTGGCTTGTTAAGTTGTATCAGAGCCGATTTGTTTAATAATAGGGATCCGTTTGGTAAACCTGGTATTAAGGTTAAATCAGTTTTGGACAAAGATTGGAGTATGTGGACATTTCAATTGGACAAAACACAGGAGAGAATATTGTACAAGAAGTCAGCTAAATGTTAAGTGACGAAAATAACGTAACGTAAAAATAACGTAACGTAAAAAATAACGTAACGTAAAAATAACGTAACGTAAAAAATAACGTAACGTAAAAATAACGTAACGTATAAAAATAACATATTAAAAATAACATATTAAAAATAACGTAACGTAAAAAATAACATATTGAAAAATAACGTAACGTATAAAAATAATATACTTGACACAAAACTAATATACTTGACACAAAACTAATATTGTATAAATAGCTCCGCCATATCTTATACATTGCTCCGTCAAGGTCACATTCAAGGACACATGAAAAAAAAAAAAAAAAAAAAAAAAAAAAATTTTTTTTTTTTTCAGTGGGCGTGGCTTGGATTCATTCTGTATAAATAGCCGTACTCAACTCTTCTCGCATCAATCTGTCCCACTAAGACGCTCATCTATCTAACATTAGATCCTGCCGGTTTTAGAACGATCTCGTCCTGTTTCCGTGACTCGTTCAAATCTCATGTCTTCTACAGTCTGAAATTAAATTGCTACACATTTGGCTTAATAATTGTTTTTAAAATGAATAAGGTTAGGCAACGACCGTTTCTAAATGAATGCTGTACCAATCTTAACGAATCCTGTCCCGCTATGACAACAACGGTTTCATAACCTATTGGTTCACCCATAGCGTACGTTAGTTTTGGCCAAGAGAAAAAATTTAAATTTTCAAGGGATAAGCCAGTCTATTACAATATGACGAGTTTCATTCCTACCAATAAATATTTTTTTCGTAAAATATCGGAAGAACCCGCTTAACGTTCAGATAAAGGCATCCATTATAGGTAATAAACAGCGTATTTAAATATTTGTTTTCATATTTGAGCATACACAAATGTATAACTATAATACTTGGCTATTTGAATAGATAAAATTGCTATAATACTCTTAAAAAATAAAGCTTAGCTTATCAGCCAACTATATTGTAGACTCGATCATAGGTACGATAACTAAAAATTTATATATTTATGAAAGAATATTTTATTTATCAGTAGTTAAACATACAGACATTAATTTTTTCAACCCTTCTTTTATAAAGTGTTGGGCTTCTCGTAGCACTGCATAACGAAAGACTTAAAGGGTATCATGTTGGGATCTCAATAGCCATTTGACTATTTATGCATGACGCGTGTAAAAGTTGTCTCGTTTTCAGAGAGGATAGCCTGGATTTCATGCTAGCGGACAGCTCCAAAAATGACAGATGACACGGATTGGACATAGGCATTTGACTTTGTATGAGAATACATGATACGCGTAAAAGTTATCTCGGAAACCGTTTTCAGAGGCAGTTTCAAGAGGTGCGATAGACAGCCTGGATTTCATGCAAATCCTAGCTGACAGTTGTCATTTGGAAATTGAAAAAATTATTTCCCGACGCGAAAAACGGCAAGAGTGCCAATTATAGCCAAAACAAGTTTTATTATGTAACCTGACGACCTATTATATTATGCAATTTCAACGAAAATATCATCTAAAAAAATAATTTAATTACCTTTCAACGTTTTTTTTCAAAACATAAGTCTCCTTTACCTAAAACAAAATTTTATAAAAAATGACTTTTAATCGAGTTTTGAAAACAGGAGTTACGTAACGACCAATAATATTTAACAAAAATATCATTTATTCATTGCATTTGAACGTTTTTTGTTCAGATCATATTTTTTCGTATGACCTATATATATATAGAATGGTTAACGTGCCCACATCTCATGTTGTCTGTCGCCATCTAAAATATCATATCTCCGTTTGAAACGTAGCCTTTGAAATGTAGCCTTTGAAACGTTAGCTTTGCTGGCTGGGCTGTTTGAAACGTAGCCTTTGAAACTGCCTTGGCTCTATAAACGTAAACTTTGCTGTTTGAAATGTAGCATTTGAAATGTAGCCTTTGAAACTGGCTTGGTTCTATAAACGTAAGCTTTGCTGTTTGAAACGTAGCATTTGAAATGTAGCCTTTGAAATGTAGCTTTTGAAACGTAGCCTTTGAAATGTAGCTTTTGAAACGTAGCCGTTTGAAACGTTAGCTTTGCTGGCTGGGCCGTTTGAAACGTAGCCTTTGAAACTTTAGCTTTGCTGGCTGGGCCGTCTGAAACGTTAAAAAAATGTCTTTGTTTTCATATTGAAAGATGTTTATTTTTCCATGATCCTTTTGAAACAATGTCGTTGCGGCTGATTATTTTCATATTGAAAAATATATATTTTTCCATGAAAAGCCTGATCGTGTGGCTTACAAAATCAAACTGGCTTGGGTTTAAAACGACAAGTTCAAAACGACAGTAAAATAAAAAATATTCATGATCTGTTGATAAAAGATTAGACAAGAACAATATTTGTTACGAGGAAAGTTTAATGAAATTAAGCCATCTAAATCTAAATAACCTAGAAACTGTTTGTCGCCGATACATTTTATCATGGTTTCTGGCAAAATATTAAATAGATACAACTGTACCATGCGTAGGGATAAAGTTGAGTTTCCGTGTCCGCATTGCAAGGTTATTCTCATTTCGAAAGATTACCACGGCCATTGTTTATCCAAACACGGCATAAACGGCAGTCTGCGTTGCATTTGGTGTCCAGACAAGAAAAATTATGTAAAATTTAGTTCGAAACAAAAAAACGCTCATGCCGACCACATCATGGTATGCTGGAGAAATTTTCTGAATCGATTTACCAATCCCGCTCCAGAAGACGTGCCGCTACCCGAAAGATGCGCCTTTTTCAATTTCACTCCCATGTGCGAGAAAGAGAAGTTCTTCGGCCGTTTGAGAATTCTCGACGACGAAGCCTACGAGGCCGTTTCGCCCATAGATTTGGAACCTCCGACCGTTCCTTTCGAAGACCGTACGCTGAACTTGGCTGCTTCTTGCGTGCAGAGATATCTCCGAGGAGACGAGATTTGGTGTCACTTAATGGTTCGGGCTGTGGCTTTCGATAGTTTTCTAGAAGCCATGCGAAACGATTCAAATGTCACGCGGATGCTGCCTTTCTCATGTTGGTGTGACGGAGGCACGTACCCTGAGGATTTCTATAGACATCACAGACACATGATCGTCGTTTCCAAATCTAAGGAATATTTTCGAGACAAGGTGTGGAAAAATATTAAGGTCAAGTCCGAAGACAAACCGTTTAAGGGTTTCAAATGTAAAGCCAAAAAGCCTATAGAATCGGCATTGCACCTCGTCAATACGCTGGGCTATCTCAGCCATCGTCGATCCAGATGCAATTTCACGTTTACCGAAAACGAACCGTGGGACAATAACATGAATCATTTTTACATTATGGAGACGCTTCCGGCAGAATACAGGTTGGTGCTGGCGACGCTCTGGGAAGGCGGGCTCATGGAACTGCTTTCGCAGAAATACGGGCGTATGGATCCAAACAGGCTTCTTCGCGTTGCGATGGAGTTTGTCGATGCCAAGTGGCGTATCAAAGTCAGAAATTTACCAGGCGTGGTGTTGAATCTCGTGCTACCCGTTTCTAAAAGATTTCGATCGTCGGAAGAGCCTACGGATAATTATTTGTATTTGAACGACGGCAAGAAATTGTATTTCAAGCCCGGACGCCAAACTAAAAAAGACTACAAGATGTTTTACCACGTCGTCGCGGATGAATTGTGGGTTCCGAAAAGAATGCAGCAAGAGTGTTTCAAGTGCGCGAAACCCTTCATGTCCCGTTGCTGCGATTTGGAGAAGGAAAATACGACCCTGAAACGTAAGCTGGACGAGGTCGAAATGAGCCACAAGAAAGCTATGTACGAGATGACTAAACACTACGAACAAGAATTGGACGAGTGTAAAAAGAGGCTGGAAATCATCGTAAAGGTAAATGTACCGCTTCAGAGAGAATAGTTGTGGAAGAACCGTTTGAAAGATGTAGATAGGGACAGGATGATGGCCGAGATCTGAAAGCGAAAATTTCGATTCTGGAACTGGAGAATGTTAAGCTTAAAGGAAAATTTGGGAAATATATAAAAGAGGGCCTCAAAGAATCTTTAGCTAATAAGTAATTAAAAAAACATCTGATAAATTTTAGCACAAAAACGTGAAAAGGCCAGGATAAAATTGAAAAGCTAATCTTGATAAATGAATCTTGATGAACATGTATATATATCAACCAACCAACCAACCTTTAAAAAAAAAAAAAAAAAAAAAAAAATTTTTTTTTTTTTTTAGGTGCCACGCCCACCCTTGAAGCTTGTCTATATATACTATGGCTAACATGACTACACTCTCATTGTGTCTCGACATTTGCCTGCAACGGTCGTTTAGTCACTATGTCTCGTAATGTGTTTTCAGCAAGATGTACATTGATGTACATTAGAGAGTTAAATTTTTCTATAAAAACCTATGATCTATTCTGATTTCATGAAAACCTGCAGTATCTTGTCATTTGTCAGACAAAAGTCTATAAAATCTTGTTTTCAAAGCCAATATTGTATAAATAACGCTATCCCCATCCTATTTTAAAGGAAATGGGTTTAGACATCAGGAGCTAGTTTATGCATGACCTTACAGTAGAAGAAATAAATTCCACTCCCACCCACCCTAATAGATATACTATATATATACTATATATATATAGACTGCAGCGCCATCTACAATGATTGGCTAAAGAAATATAACTTTAGCGGCCAACTGAGAAATATAGCTTTAGCCGCCACCTGAGAAATATATCTTTAGCAGCCACCTGAGAAATATAACTTTAGCGGCCAACTTAGAAATATAACTTTAGAAACCAACTTCATCAACCAACCAACCAACTGTAAAAAAAAAAAAAAAAAAAAAAAAAAAAATTTTTTTTTTTTTTTTTTTTTTTCAGTGGGCGTGGCTTGGATTCATTCTGTATAAATAGCCGTACTCAACTCTTCTCGCATCAATCTGTCCCACTAAGACGCTCATCTATCTAACATTAGATCCTGCCGGTTTTAGAACGATCTCGTCCTGTTTCCGTGACTCGTTCAAATCTCATGTCTTCTACAGTCTGAAATTAAATTGCTACACATTTGGCTTAATAATTGTTTTTAAAATGAATAAGGTTAGGCAACGACCGTTTCTAAATGAATGCTGTACCAATCTTAACGAATCCTGTCCCGCTATGACAACAACGGTTTCATAACCTATTGGTTCACCCATAGCGTACGTTAGTTTTGGCCAAGAGAAAAAATTTAAATTTTCAAGGGATAAGCCAGTCTATTACAATATGACGAGTTTCATTCCTACCAATAAATATTTTTTTCGTAAAATATCGGAAGAACCCGCTTAACGTTCAGATAAAGGCATCCATTATAGGTAATAAACAGCGTATTTAAATATTTGTTTTCATATTTGAGCATACACAAATGTATAACTATAATACTTGGCTATTTGAATAGATAAAATTGCTATAATACTCTTAAAAAATAAAGCTTAGCTTATCAGCCAACTATATTGTAGACTCGATCATAGGTACGATAACTAAAAATTTATATATTTATGAAAGAATATTTTATTTATCAGTAGTTAAACATACAGACATTAATTTTTTCAACCCTTCTTTTATAAAGTGTTGGGCTTCTCGTAGCACTGCATAACGAAAGACTTAAAGGGTATCATGTTGGGATCTCAATAGCCATTTGACTATTTATGCATGACGCGTGTAAAAGTTGTCTCGTTTTCAGAGAGGATAGCCTGGATTTCATGCTAGCGGACAGCTCCAAAAATGACAGATGACACGGATTGGACATAGGCATTTGACTTTGTATGAGAATACATGATACGCGTAAAAGTTATCTCGGAAACCGTTTTCAGAGGCAGTTTCAAGAGGTGCGATAGACAGCCTGGATTTCATGCAAATCCTAGCTGACAGTTGTCATTTGGAAATTGAAAAAATTATTTCCCGACGCGAAAAACGGCAAGAGTGCCAATTATAGCCAAAACAAGTTTTATTATGTAACCTGACGACCTATTATATTATGCAATTTCAACGAAAATATCATCTAAAAAAATAATTTAATTACCTTTCAACGTTTTTTTTCAAAACATAAGTCTCCTTTACCTAAAACAAAATTTTATAAAAAATGACTTTTAATCGAGTTTTGAAAACAGGAGTTACGTAACGACCAATAATATTTAACAAAAATATCATTTATTCATTGCATTTGAACGTTTTTTGTTCAGATCATATTTTTTCGTATGACCTATATATATATAGAATGGTTAACGTGCCCACATCTCATGTTGTCTGTCGCCATCTAAAATATCATATCTCCGTTTGAAACGTAGCCTTTGAAATGTAGCCTTTGAAACGTTAGCTTTGCTGGCTGGGCTGTTTGAAACGTAGCCTTTGAAACTGCCTTGGCTCTATAAACGTAAACTTTGCTGTTTGAAATGTAGCATTTGAAATGTAGCCTTTGAAACTGGCTTGGTTCTATAAACGTAAGCTTTGCTGTTTGAAACGTAGCATTTGAAATGTAGCCTTTGAAATGTAGCTTTTGAAACGTAGCCTTTGAAATGTAGCTTTTGAAACGTAGCCGTTTGAAACGTTAGCTTTGCTGGCTGGGCCGTTTGAAACGTAGCCTTTGAAACTTTAGCTTTGCTGGCTGGGCCGTTTGAAACGTTAAAAAAATGTCTTTGTTTTCATATTGAAAGATGTTTATTTTTCCATGATCCTTTTGAAACAATGTCGTTGCGGCTGATTATTTTCATATTGAAAAATATATATTTTTCCATGAAAAGCCTGATCGTGTGGCTTACAAAATCAAACTGGCTTGGGTTTAAAACGACAAGTTCAAAACGACAGTAAAATAAAAAATATTCATGATCTGTTGATAAAAGATTAGACAAGAACAATATTTGTTACGAGGAAAGTTTAATGAAATTAAGCCATCTAAATCTAAATAACCTAGAAACTGTTTGTCGCCGATACATTTTATCATGGTTTCTGGCAAAATATTAAATAGATACAACTGTACCATGCGTAGGGATAAAGTTGAGTTTCCGTGTCCGCATTGCAAGGTTATTCTCATTTCGAAAGATTACCACGGCCATTGTTTATCCAAACACGGCATAAACGGCAGTCTGCGTTGCATTTGGTGTCCAGACAAGAAAAATTATGTAAAATTTAGTTCGAAACAAAAAAACGCTCATGCCGACCACATCATGGTATGCTGGAGAAATTTTCTGAATCGATTTACCAATCCCGCTCCAGAAGACGTGCCGCTACCCGAAAGATGCGCCTTTTTCAATTTCACTCCCATGTGCGAGAAAGAGAAGTTCTTCGGCCGTTTGAGAATTCTCGACGACGAAGCCTACGAGGCCGTTTCGCCCATAGATTTGGAACCTCCGACCGTTCCTTTCGAAGACCGTACGCTGAACTTGGCTGCTTCTTGCGTGCAGAGATATCTCCGAGGAGACGAGATTTGGTGTCACTTAATGGTTCGGGCTGTGGCTTTCGATAGTTTTCTAGAAGCCATGCGAAACGATTCAAATGTCACGCGGATGCTGCCTTTCTCATGTTGGTGTGACGGAGGCACGTACCCTGAGGATTTCTATAGACATCACAGACACATGATCGTCGTTTCCAAATCTAAGGAATATTTTCGAGACAAGGTGTGGAAAAATATTAAGGTCAAGTCCGAAGACAAACCGTTTAAGGGTTTCAAATGTAAAGCCAAAAAGCCTATAGAATCGGCATTGCACCTCGTCAATACGCTGGGCTATCTCAGCCATCGTCGATCCAGATGCAATTTCACGTTTACCGAAAACGAACCGTGGGACAATAACATGAATCATTTTTACATTATGGAGACGCTTCCGGCAGAATACAGGTTGGTGCTGGCGACGCTCTGGGAAGGCGGGCTCATGGAACTGCTTTCGCAGAAATACGGGCGTATGGATCCAAACAGGCTTCTTCGCGTTGCGATGGAGTTTGTCGATGCCAAGTGGCGTATCAAAGTCAGAAATTTACCAGGCGTGGTGTTGAATCTCGTGCTACCCGTTTCTAAAAGATTTCGATCGTCGGAAGAGCCTACGGATAATTATTTGTATTTGAACGACGGCAAGAAATTGTATTTCAAGCCCGGACGCCAAACTAAAAAAGACTACAAGATGTTTTACCACGTCGTCGCGGATGAATTGTGGGTTCCGAAAAGAATGCAGCAAGAGTGTTTCAAGTGCGCGAAACCCTTCATGTCCCGTTGCTGCGATTTGGAGAAGGAAAATACGACCCTGAAACGTAAGCTGGACGAGGTCGAAATGAGCCACAAGAAAGCTATGTACGAGATGACTAAACACTACGAACAAGAATTGGACGAGTGTAAAAAGAGGCTGGAAATCATCGTAAAGGTAAATGTACCGCTTCAGAGAGAATAGTTGTGGAAGAACCGTTTGAAAGATGTAGATAGGGACAGGATGATGGCCGAGATCTGAAAGCGAAAATTTCGATTCTGGAACTGGAGAATGTTAAGCTTAAAGGAAAATTTGGGAAATATATAAAAGAGGGCCTCAAAGAATCTTTAGCTAATAAGTAATTAAAAAAACATCTGATAAATTTTAGCACAAAAACGTGAAAAGGCCAGGATAAAATTGAAAAGCTAATCTTGATAAATGAATCTTGATGAACATGTATATATATCAACCAACCAACCAACCTTTAAAAAAAAAAAAAAAAAAAAAAAAAATTTTTTTTTTTTTAGGTGCTACGCCCACCCTTGAAGCTTGTCTATATATACTATGGCTAACATGACTACACTCTCATTGTGTCTCGACATTTGCCTGCAACGGTCGTTTAGTCACTATGTCTCGTAATGTGTTTTCAGCAAGATGTACATTGATGTACATTAGAGAGTTAAATTTTTCTATAAAAACCTATGATCTATTCTGATTTCATGAAAACCTGCAGTATCTTGTCATTTGTCAGACAAAAGTCTATAAAATCTTGTTTTCAAAGCCAATATTGTATAAATAACGCTATCCCCATCCTATTTTAAAGGAAATGGGTTTAGACATCAGGAGCTAGTTTATGCATGACCTTACAGTAGAAGAAATAAATTCCACTCCCACCCACCCTAATAGATATACTATATATATACTATATATATATAGACTGCAGCGCCATCTACAATGATTGGCTAAAGAAATATAACTTTAGCGGCCAACTGAGAAATATAGCTTTAGCCGCCACCTGAGAAATATATCTTTAGCAGCCACCTGAGAAATATAACTTTAGCGGCCAACTTAGAAATATAACTTTAGAAACCAACTTCATCAACCAACCAACCAACTGTAAAAAAAAAAAAAAAAAAAAAAAAAAAAAAAAAAAAAAAAATTTTTTTTTTTTTTTTTTTTTTTTTCAGTGGGCGTGGCTTGGATTCATTCTGTATAAATAGCCGTACTCAACTCTTCTCGCATCAATCTGTCCCACTAAGACGCTCATCTATCTAACATTAGATCCTGCCGGTTTTAGAACGATCTCGTCCTGTTTCCGTGACTCGTTCAAATCTCATGTCTTCTACAGTCTGAAATTAAATTGCTACACATTTGGCTTAATAATTGTTTTTAAAATGAATAAGGTTAGGCAACGACCGTTTCTAAATGAATGCTGTACCAATCTTAACGAATCCTGTCCCGCTATGACAACAACGGTTTCATAACCTATTGGTTCACCCATAGCGTACGTTAGTTTTGGCCAAGAGAAAAAATTTAAATTTTCAAGGGATAAGCCAGTCTATTACAATATGACGAGTTTCATTCCTACCAATAAATATTTTTTTCGTAAAATATCGGAAGAACCCGCTTAACGTTCAGATAAAGGCATCCATTATAGGTAATAAACAGCGTATTTAAATATTTGTTTTCATATTTGAGCATACACAAATGTATAACTATAATACTTGGCTATTTGAATAGATAAAATTGCTATAATACTCTTAAAAAATAAAGCTTAGCTTATCAGCCAACTATATTGTAGACTCGATCATAGGTACGATAACTAAAAATTTATATATTTATGAAAGAATATTTTATTTATCAGTAGTTAAACATACAGACATTAATTTTTTCAACCCTTCTTTTATAAAGTGTTGGGCTTCTCGTAGCACTGCATAACGAAAGACTTAAAGGGTATCATGTTGGGATCTCAATAGCCATTTGACTATTTATGCATGACGCGTGTAAAAGTTGTCTCGTTTTCAGAGAGGATAGCCTGGATTTCATGCTAGCGGACAGCTCCAAAAATGACAGATGACACGGATTGGACATAGGCATTTGACTTTGTATGAGAATACATGATACGCGTAAAAGTTATCTCGGAAACCGTTTTCAGAGGCAGTTTCAAGAGGTGCGATAGACAGCCTGGATTTCATGCAAATCCTAGCTGACAGTTGTCATTTGGAAATTGAAAAAATTATTTCCCGACGCGAAAAACGGCAAGAGTGCCAATTATAGCCAAAACAAGTTTTATTATGTAACCTGACGACCTATTATATTATGCAATTTCAACGAAAATATCATCTAAAAAAATAATTTAATTACCTTTCAACGTTTTTTTTCAAAACATAAGTCTCCTTTACCTAAAACAAAATTTTATAAAAAATGACTTTTAATCGAGTTTTGAAAACAGGAGTTACGTAACGACCAATAATATTTAACAAAAATATCATTTATTCATTGCATTTGAACGTTTTTTGTTCAGATCATATTTTTTCGTATGACCTATATATATATAGAATGGTTAACGTGCCCACATCTCATGTTGTCTGTCGCCATCTAAAATATTATATCTCCGTTTGAAACGTAGCCTTTGAAATGTAGCCTTTGAAACGTTAGCTTTGCTGGCTGGGCTGTTTGAAACGTAGCCTTTGAAACTGCCTTGGCTCTATAAACGTAAACTTTGCTGTTTGAAATGTAGCATTTGAAATGTAGCCTTTGAAACTGGCTTGGTTCTATAAACGTAAGCTTTGCTGTTTGAAACGTAGCATTTGAAATGTAGCCTTTGAAATGTAGCTTTTGAAACGTAGCCTTTGAAATGTAGCTTTTGAAACGTAGCCGTTTGAAACGTTAGCTTTGCTGGCTGGGCCGTTTGAAACGTAGCCTTTGAAACTTTAGCTTTGCTGGCTGGGCCGTTTGAAACGTTAAAAAAATGTCTTTGTTTTCATATTGAAAGATGTTTATTTTTCCATGATCCTTTTGAAACAATGTCGTTGCGGCTGATTATTTTCATATTGAAAAATATATATTTTTCCATGAAAAGCCTGATCGTGTGGCTTACAAAATCAAACTGGCTTGGGTTTAAAACGACAAGTTCAAAACGACAGTAAAATAAAAAATATTCATGATCTGTTGATAAAAGATTAGACAAGAACAATATTTGTTACGAGGAAAGTTTAATGAAATTAAGCCATCTAAATCTAAATAACCTAGAAACTGTTTGTCGCCGATACATTTTATCATGGTTTCTGGCAAAATATTAAATAGATACAACTGTACCATGCGTAGGGATAAAGTTGAGTTTCCGTGTCCGCATTGCAAGGTTATTCTCATTTCGAAAGATTACCACGGCCATTGTTTATCCAAACACGGCATAAACGGCAGTCTGCGTTGCATTTGGTGTCCAGACAAGAAAAATTATGTAAAATTTAGTTCGAAACAAAAAAACGCTCATGCCGACCACATCATGGTATGCTGGAGAAATTTTCTGAATCGATTTACCAATCCCGCTCCAGAAGACGTGCCGCTACCCGAAAGATGCGCCTTTTTCAATTTCACTCCCATGTGCGAGAAAGAGAAGTTCTTCGGCCGTTTGAGAATTCTCGACGACGAAGCCTACGAGGCCGTTTCGCCCATAGATTTGGAACCTCCGACCGTTCCTTTCGAAGACCGTACGCTGAACTTGGCTGCTTCTTGCGTGCAGAGATATCTCCGAGGAGACGAGATTTGGTGTCACTTAATGGTTCGGGCTGTGGCTTTCGATAGTTTTCTAGAAGCCATGCGAAACGATTCAAATGTCACGCGGATGCTGCCTTTCTCATGTTGGTGTGACGGAGGCACGTACCCTGAGGATTTCTATAGACATCACAGACACATGATCGTCGTTTCCAAATCTAAGGAATATTTTCGAGACAAGGTGTGGAAAAATATTAAGGTCAAGTCCGAAGACAAACCGTTTAAGGGTTTCAAATGTAAAGCCAAAAAGCCTATAGAATCGGCATTGCACCTCGTCAATACGCTGGGCTATCTCAGCCATCGTCGATCCAGATGCAATTTCACGTTTACCGAAAACGAACCGTGGGACAATAACATGAATCATTTTTACATTATGGAGACGCTTCCGGCAGAATACAGGTTGGTGCTGGCGACGCTCTGGGAAGGCGGGCTCATGGAACTGCTTTCGCAGAAATACGGGCGTATGGATCCAAACAGGCTTCTTCGCGTTGCGATGGAGTTTGTCGATGCCAAGTGGCGTATCAAAGTCAGAAATTTACCAGGCGTGGTGTTGAATCTCGTGCTACCCGTTTCTAAAAGATTTCGATCGTCGGAAGAGCCTACGGATAATTATTTGTATTTGAACGACGGCAAGAAATTGTATTTCAAGCCCGGACGCCAAACTAAAAAAGACTACAAGATGTTTTACCACGTCGTCGCGGATGAATTGTGGGTTCCGAAAAGAATGCAGCAAGAGTGTTTCAAGTGCGCGAAACCCTTCATGTCCCGTTGCTGCGATTTGGAGAAGGAAAATACGACCCTGAAACGTAAGCTGGACGAGGTCGAAATGAGCCACAAGAAAGCTATGTACGAGATGACTAAACACTACGAACAAGAATTGGACGAGTGTAAAAAGAGGCTGGAAATCATCGTAAAGGTAAATGTACCGCTTCAGAGAGAATAGTTGTGGAAGAACCGTTTGAAAGATGTAGATAGGGACAGGATGATGGCCGAGATCTGAAAGCGAAAATTTCGATTCTGGAACTGGAGAATGTTAAGCTTAAAGGAAAATTTGGGAAATATATAAAAGAGGGCCTCAAAGAATCTTTAGCTAATAAGTAATTAAAAAAACATCTGATAAATTTTAGCACAAAAACGTGAAAAGGCCAGGATAAAATTGAAAAGCTAATCTTGATAAATGAATCTTGATGAACATGTATATATATCAACCAACCAACCAACCTTAAAAAAAAAAAAAAAAAAAAAAAAAAAATTTTTTTTTTTTTTTTTTTTTTTTTTTTTTTTTTTTTTAGGTGCCACGCCCACCCTTGAAGCTTGTCTATATATACTATGGCTAACATGACTACACTCTCATTGTGTCTCGACATTTGCCTGCAACGGTCGTTTAGTCACTATGTCTCGTAATGTGTTTTCAGCAAGATGTACATTGATGTACATTAGAGAGTTAAATTTTTCTATAAAAACCTATGATCTATTCTGATTTCATGAAAACCTGCAGTATCTTGTCATTTGTCAGACAAAAGTCTATAAAATCTTGTTTTCAAAGCCAATATTGTATAAATAACGCTATCCCCATCCTATTTTAAAGGAAATGGGTTTAGACATCAGGAGCTAGTTTATGCATGACCTTACAGTAGAAGAAATAAATTCCACTCCCACCCACCCTAATAGATATACTATATATATACTATATATATATAGACTGCAGCGCCATCTACAATGATTGGCTAAAGAAATATAACTTTAGCGGCCAACTGAGAAATATAGCTTTAGCCGCCACCTGAGAAATATATCTTTAGCAGCCACCTGAGAAATATAACTTTAGCGGCCAACTTAGAAATATAACTTTAGAAACCAACTTCATCAACCATCCAACCAACTGTAAAAAAAAAAAAAAAAAAAAAAAAAAAAAAAAAATTTTTTTTTTTTTTTTTTTTTTTTTTTTTTTTTTTTGAGTGGGCGTGGCTTTGTTCAAGGCCATGTTTAGAAGCTATATAAAAGCTTTCGATATTCTTAATTCTGTAACAGTTTTACAAACAACATGATGGATCCACAGACTCAGGGTCTAAAAAATATACACAATTATTATATGGATTTGAGAAGGAAAGCTTATTCTTTCAAGTGTCCCCATTGCAAGGTTGAAATGTTACCAATAAATTTCGAAAAGCATTCTTTAACCCATGGATTGAAAACGAAGACTTCTTGCGCATGGTGTAATGGACACTACGAGTGGAAATATGGCCAAAAGAAGCACAACGCGAGACATTTATTGACATGTTTTCGAAAATTTATAGCCGTTAAGAGAATCGATAGGAGCGTAGAATTGAAGACGGATGTGGAGATGGACGAGCCATATCAACTTCCCGACGAGCTCAGACTCATGGACACCCGTCCGTTGTGCGCTGCAGAATCTTTTTTCGGCCATCAGGATATCAGCAATCTTTTATCGCGTCATGCTTTCGAAGACATTTATTTGATGGATCACGATTCTGAAGTAGATTATTTCGAAGACGAGAACTTGAACATGGCAGCCTCTTACGTTCGAAAATACGTCCGGACCAAAGATTCTACGGATTGGCTTCACGTGATAGTCAAAGCCGTTGCGTTTGAAAGTTTTCTGAAGGCCATGGATGAGCAAAAAGGGACAGTCGTGACTCTACCCTTTTCGTGTTGGTGTGACGGCGGACCGGACGAGCTACCGTATTTTCGGCAGCATCGACACATGATAGTCATTTCGCCTAAAGGCTTTTTCAAGGAACATGTTTGGTCGAAAGTCAAACCTGCTAACAGACCACGTAAACGTTATCTTTCTAAGAGATGCGTAGAGATCGTGTCTGCCATGCATCTCGTCCATACAATGGGTTACGTGAGTAAGAGAATATCTAGATGTATATTTACAATAGGTGGCAAGAGACATAAAAAGGCTCCACTGAAAGATAAACATTTTTACATATTTCGGACGCTGCCAAAAGACTTCAGGTTGCCGCTGGCTTTACATTGGGATGGGGGTATCGAACAGGCGATGTATCATGAAATGTTTCGGAGGGCCTCGCTGCCTAAATTAGCTTACAGTATGCTAGTTGAAGAAAACGGAGTGTATAAACAAAAGATTAAACATTTTCACGCTTTCAGAGGCGGGATGGTGCTGCCTCTCAAAAGAGAGTTTGTACCCACGAACCGCGAGACGCCTCAGATTCTATATTTGATGGGTGGTAAAAAGCTTTATCTGGATCGAGAAGACGTAGATGGAAACTGGCTGAGGGTTCAGGCTGAGAGAGGTAATTGTTTCTATGAATTGTTAGGCGACGAATTAGGGACGCCGCCAAATAAAATCCAGAGTTATTTGAGAGACGCGAGGCCGATCGTGGAAGCGAATTGGAATCTGGAATCCGAGATTAAGATTTTGCAGGGAGAAGTTGTCGAATTGCAAAGAGAGATGGCTTCATTGAAAAACGAAAACGTGTCTTGTAAAGAGAAATACCTGTCTCTCATAGCCGAGAACGATAGAAAAATATCGGATTTGCAAAGAGAAGTGTCGTTTCTGAAAGAAGAAGCTGAAAGCCGAAAATCGAAATATGAGAATTGAAATTGTTGAGCTTAAACGGAGACTGTCCAAATATGAAGACGCTAAAAAAATCGAAACAAAATGAGATGTGGGTACGTTAACCATCCTATGTATAGGTCACACGAAAAAAACTAATGTTGGATAAATAAATCCGTCAAGTTATAGATACTGCTCCGTCCTTGAAGATGTGTTCAAAGTCACAAAAAAAAAAAAAAAAAAAAAAAAATTTTTTTTTTTTTTTTTTTTTTTTTTAAGGTGCCACGCCCACCCTTGAAGCTTGTCTATATATACTATGGTTAACATGACTACACTCTCATTGTGTCTCGACATTTGCCTGCAACGGTCATCTAG